>QUSF01000016.1:2045408-2194323 GCA_003676055.1 Chloebia gouldiae
CGGCGCTGTTGCAGTGCGGCAATGTCGCCACCGGGCGGCGCTGTTGCCCGCGGCGCTGCTCCCGCGGCAGCCGGGCCGGGCCCTGCCCGGTGCTGCCGCCGCCCCGCCCGGCGCCGCTGGGCTCCCCGCCGGCCGCCGCCCCGGGCCATTGCCGGTGTTTGCCCCGCAGGGTCCCCCGCGCGTCCCTCCCCTCCATCAGCACGGACGCCGCTCCACCGACCCCCGAGGTGTCCCCTGCCAGCCCGGTGTGTTCCCGGCTGCCCCGATCCCCGCGGGGCTGCTCTCGCCCTTCCCCCGCCGTTCCCGGCGCCGTTTGCTTTCGGCTCTCCCCCCCGGCCTCCCCACCCGTATCCCTGGGAAAGGCGCTGTGGGGGCTCTGCTGCGAGGCAGGATTTGCCCTGGTTTGGTTTTTTTTTTTTTTTGGCTCGGGCGACCCCGCCTCGAAAGATGCAAAATCTCAATCCTCTGATTCGCTGGGAAGTATATCTAATTTTAACTTTCCTGGTATTAACTGGGGTGTTTGAGGAGACCCACTGGTTGATGATACCTCCTGCGCCTCTTTGCTTGGTGTCAGCTCCGGTTCCCCCTGATTTCTCAGGGCTCTCTGCCGCCTGCAGTTCGCACGGCGCCTCCTGCCCCCCTCTTTGCTGGGCGTATCCCTCGTCCGCCTTCTGCAAGACGGAATCCTTCCCATCCTCTTGGTGGGAGTCAACCCCGCGGATTTTCTGCTTAAAATTGATTCTAGCATGGTTCTCGCTGGAGCGAGAAGTTTCATAGCTATTTTGTCTTTTTGTGTAGCCGTATGATATAATCGTATATTAACATCCTTCCAAAATCCTGGCTCAAAAATCACATGGGTCTCAGTGTGTGGGTAATTATAACGGACCCATTGCAAAACATCTTTGATTCCCCGTCGGCGAAGGTCACAGGTAAGTGCCCGCCACATTCCTTAGAGTGGATAAGATATTAAGTTGGTCCTGGGAACAGGCCATGTTCTTAATTTTGACTGGTCTCACCAAGAGCTGCGTCGTCTGCAGAATCGGTCCGGAAGCTGTCCTGGTCTCTGGCCAGCAGAAACAGGTGGAGAACGCCCAGGGCCCTTGGATCTTCTCCTTTCCAGTCAAGTTTGAAGAAGCTTGCTCTCTGCAGGGGTTCAGGCTGTCCTCTTCAGGGAGTTTTCTTCTCGGCTAGGGTCTGATGTTCAGCACTTCTGGTCAGCTCGTGCCCACCCAGGGACACCAGAACTGTCAGGGTCACTTGGCAAGACCCCAGCAGTGTGAAAGTCCTTTTTTCCCTAGCCCGGCCACTGAAGAAGAGCTCTGGAATGTGTGAAGCCGAGTTTTCAAGGTTGTTTATTTTTTCTTATCTATAATAGTTTCTCTCTGACCTGCCGAGGTCCAGCTGGCACAGAAGCCATGGCAGTCTCCTTCCCACCCCAGGCAGCTCCCACATTGCATACCCAAATTTACATGTACCATGTTTACAATTCCCATAACCAGTACCTAACATCTGCCTTGGATAAAGTGTCCCTATCCTAAACCAACAGAAAAGTGTCACCATCACACCGAGACATGGAGGACAAGAAGGAAGAAGAAGCTGGGGCATGCCCAGATTCCTCCATCTTGTACCCCTGAATTTCATTCAAAAAAATCCCCAAATTCTACTTTTCTACCCTGTGTCAATTTCTCTATTACACTATTCAAACCCTTTTTGCTTGTAATTCCTCATATAAGGTCGGCAGCCTCTCCCAGGGGTTAAAATCGAATCCACGGGTGTTTTTCATTTGCTGCCAAGGGTCCTGGGCTCTTTGCCAGGGGCTCGAGTCATCCAGGGCAGCCAGAGGGATGCTCTGGACTCCGACAGCTTTTATCCCCAATTGTCTGCTCTGTTTATCTGAATAACAAGTTTTGCACCTTTCAGACTTGTTCTGAGAGTGAAGTGGGGGAGAAGAAGCACACAGTTTGTTTTCAGAAAGGGCACTCACTCCTCCACATTCCTGCTCCTGGACTGTGTTTTCTGTGGATGGACAGACAGCAGGACAGAGCTCTCCTTTGCTTTTAGTTAGTTTTAGCTAGCTGAGGCAAAGAAGTTCCCTGGACTGTGATTTTTTTTTTTCCTTTTTCTTTGGACCTGCTCAAACCTGCTCTGGACTGGACACCAGAAGAGCAGCAGCAGCTCACACCTGTGGCCCAGCGGGCCCGGCCTGGGCTGTGGCATTTCCAGCGCCAGAGGGACTGATCAGAGATTGAGTGACACAAACCCTTTGTGCACTTTTCTGAGTTTGTCTCTTTTTTGGAGCGGCAAGAAATTTTATTGTTTAATATTGTTTAGGTTTTCTTGTTTAATAAACATTTTTTTCCACTTTTCTCCAAGGAGGTATTTTTCTTTTCCTGAACCGGCTGGGGGGAGGGGCTGATTGAATCTGCTTCCTAGAGGAACCTCTTTGGGGGTTCTCTCTCAAATTTGCCCTGAACCAGGACACAGATATATTTGTGACCTCAGTTGTACTATATAACCTTCTGACAATTTTCAAAAATGTGGTTTCTTTTTTTTAATTTGGAAAAAATAATTTAGAGACTCAATTTGGGACAATGAATGCATGTGCAAAATATATTAGCTGACGTATTTGAAATAACCTTGGTGATTTCAGAGTCTCACAGGCCTCCACATTGTATCACTTATAATACTTCACAAGTACCTTGTTAAAAATGCAGAGAATAATGTCAGCCTCTGTTACGATGAATATCTTGACATTCACACTGCTGGGTGCCTGAAGGAACACACTTCGAGTTGCACAGGTGCTGGGTGCTGGTGTCCCAGCCCTGCTGGTCACTGAGGCTGAACATTGAGTGTGTACAAGCCTTCTGCACCCTGTAAGAGCAGGTTATGACACAGGATCTGATGACAGGAGCTTGACCCTAGCTAACTAGTATACAAAGTCTAGTTTTAGAGACTTTTTTGGTGGAACCAACCTTTTTTTTTGGTGGAACCAACCTTGTGCCTACCATTTGTCTTACGAATACTGCCAAGCAAGAAGGAAATTTCACCTATTCTTCTGCTGTCAGTATGTTTTTGTGTCTGCTATAAGTCAAAAAACAGTATGTCCAGTTATATTCTATGTAAACAAATGAGGCAGATGTCTGCCAAATCAACTTGAACAAATATTTTAAAACCCTTGTGCTGAGAGAGATTGCAGGGTGATTACAAAACACAGAGTCTCTCAGGTTAGCACTTTGCATACAGAACAGGCTGTGGTTCTTCATTGCTACTTCCCTTCCCACTTTTTTCCACCCAAAACCAACCATTACAAAGCTCCTGCAATCACTGACTTATGTGCTTGTGATCAAACTTTCCTGCTTCTAAAACTATATTTTATAAAAAATGGCTGTGATTTCTAGATGTCTGTTCCTGCCTTGTTGTGAAGCTTCTTTGTTATGTTCCTGGCTTCATCAATGATTTTAGTCTTACTATGAGACTCTACAGAAATTATTCTCTTAGAAGAGTTCATTTACATTTTGATAATTGCCTAATCTGCATTACTGCACTATGCTCTATCCTTTGTGGCAACAGTCTGTGATACCAAAATTGGGATTGCTACCCTACAGCCCATTTTTTTGAGGGCCCCATGAGATTATGAGTCCTTGTCCAAGAAAAAGATCAACTGTCTCACCAAGTGATCTGATCTGTATTTTCTAACGTGTGCATATTATTCGGTACATTATTTTGAGCTCATTCTTTGAGCACCAGCTTAAAGATGAGAAAATGCCTCATGTTCCATATTTGCATGTGAATTTCTCAGTACAGTGAGTCAGCTCACCTGGCAAACGTTAATGAAAGCTGCAGGGAGGGTCCACAGAAGGACTCAGCAAATGATGTAGTATTTTGAGGCTTCCTTCTCTTCCTTCTGCCTTCTTATATTTTGTTTTGCAATATAAATTTGCTTCAGGTTGATAAGCACGGGACACATTTGCAATCTCTATAGCAGGTTGAAATATAGAAAGCCAACAAGAAGCAGTACTTTCAATTTAAAACAAGTATGTTTCCTTGATTACAGGAAATCAAGGAATCAGATATTTAGGTCTACCATTTGGCCTGATCTATAGATCTTAAGGAAAAAACCTACCAGAATTTTGCAATACAAATGAAAGGAGAATTATTTTTCTTTCCACTTTGTTTCCCCTTTAATAACAACCTCACACATACAAACACTGCACAGGCTGCCCCATGACACTCTTTCAGTCTCCTAATGTGACTTCACAAACAGCATGCTAAGAGAATTACAGATGCACACTTTAGCCTCTCCTCCCACCTCAAATGCTGCTGCAGCTCAGCACTGGAAGGGCAGACTGTGGAGGGTGATGGAAATTGTGAGAGTAAAAGCCTCAGCCATGTACAGAGTGAGCATTTGGGGCTACAGCAGCATCATCATTTATAGCTGCCACCACACTCCACTGAACCAGAGACTTTCAAGCAAAGCCTGTAGTCTTTCAAGCAGAGTGAAGAGACAGAAAGTTGTGGCACCTACATTCCTCACTGCTGCTGAAATAATTGAACCCATGCAACAATTTATTGAGTTGGATGGCTTTTGTCCACATTTGTAGTGCAGGCTTGTGGCTCAAGAGACCTTCTTGTCACCTGCTGAATTTTGATGGAGTTGTGTTCCAGATGAATTTGTCATTTTATAATGTAAAGGTCTCAGACTTCACTTCCTCTGAAGAGTCTCTGTTGACCCCTTCAGATTTTCACAGCCTTCAGAAAACTGTATTTTTTTCTTCACAGACATTTGAGGAAAGGCTAAATCATGTGATGAGTTAAGTCTGCTGTAGGGAGGTTGAAGAATGGGAATACTTTTCTTGAAGTTCCTTTACAAACAGATTCTCTATATTATGTAGGGTCTGTTACTGTTTTTGAATTTATTGGAATTAATGTCACTATTGCAATCTAGCTGGGTCTTTCAAAACTGAGTCAAGAATTATATTCCTAGGGACAGGAGGGAGGATGGGTCTTTGAGCATCCTAACCCACTGTGTTAGCAATTAAGCAGGTGTTTTATGGTCTGAGAAATGATGCTGAAAGAATCAAAATAGCAGTGTATTCTCTCCTTCTGTACAAATGTCTTCAGTAAACTGAACTCAGAATCTAAGAAATATTTTGTGTTTATATATGTATACATATATAACCATCTGATTAATCCCCTTATTTTTATTTCTGTTCTAAGATAGCGTGGAAACAAAGTACAGTGTCTGACTTTGTACAGACAGCTTCCTTTAGCCAGAGACCTCTTTTTTATCTTGAGGTCCATTCAGACATCCATGGAAAGCTTGTGTGGCCTGGAAAGGTGGAAGCTGATTCAAAAGTAACAAGATTCTCCTTTAATAACTTTACCACTTCCCAATACAGTTGGTTACTTTATTGCCAGCACTCTTCTCTTTTAGAAAGATGGAATCTTCTTGGTGGCAAATAAAGGGGCCAACCTGGTCTTGCCCTCTATTGGTTGTCTTACTTTACGTGCAGTTCTTTAGGAAACTGCCCCAATACCTCTTACGGTTCCTTGTGTACTTCCTCTCAACAGATGCTTGTAATTACCACCTACTAAAACAGGAAAACAGTCCTTGAGCTGGCTGGTGGAAGCTTGACTCTACTTTTTGGATGTTTCTGTGGTTGTCTCAGTCTCTGCTTGAGAGTCATTCTTGTCTCACCCAATCTGGAAATTACAGTCCATTCTTTGGGTTCTTCTACCAGGCCTTTAACTCTGTTGGCATGAGTCCATCCCTGCTCTGCAGTTTGCACGGCTGATTTGGTTGTGAGCAGTACCTGAAAGAGACCTTCCCACTGACGAGTTAGAGGCTGATCTCTCCATAGTTTGATCATTACCCAATCCCCAGGATTAATATTATGGATTCTGGAATCCAGGGTGCTAGTTTGAGGAATTGTCCCTCTATGTCTTAGCCCTTCCAAGGTTTGTACTATAGACATAACATATTTCTTGGCATTGGCGTCCACCTCCTCATAGGTAGCAACTTTCTGGGGTGAGGTTAAAAAGGGTAACCCAAATATAATTTCATAGGATGAGACTCCCAGATCTGACTGGGGTTGGGTTTTAATTCTTAACAGGGCTAAAGGGAGACATTATATCCGTGACATTTGGGTTTCAGTCATCAGCTTAACTAGAGCTCTTTTAAGAGTTTGATTCATCCTCTCAACATGACCAGAACTATGTGGATGCCATGGAGTGTGTAACTCCCATTTCAGTCCCGGGGCTCAAACAACTTTCTTCAATATTTTAGATGTGAAATGAGTTCCTTGGTCTGAATCAATCCCGTTCACCCTCCCATATCAGGGAAATGATTGATTCTAGAAGTGTTTGATTGATTCAAGTAGTGAATGATTGATTCTAGAAGGGTTTTACTCAGAATATTGGTATTGGCTTTAACAGTGGGTATCACCTCTACCAATGAGTCAAGTGATCTACTACATCTAGTAAAAATTTCCACAATTGTGCCTGGGGAAGCTCAGTAAAGTCTACTTGGATGTTTTGACAGGGCCATAAGGCTAGTTCTTGCCCTTCTCTGGGTGTTTTCCTCATGCCTTTCCTCATGTCACTTGTTGACATCATACACTGTTCGATTACTTGCTTAGCTATTCCAAAAATTCCTGTGCAGCCCCAGTCCCTTAGAAATTGATTGCTTAGTGCTTGTGTACCCCCATGTGTTGTACCATGCATGCCTTCCAGCATTTTCTTGGCAAGGGGAGTATTTAACACTTGTCTCCCCTCCCATAATCTCCACTTCCATTTGTTATCTTTCTTGGCTCCTATTTTAAGGAGTTCTTTCTCTTCTGTCTCACTGAATACAGGGACTCCTTGCATTTCTCTCATGGGGGTTAACACCATCATTAGTTTTTTTCTGTACCTGATTCTTAGCTTCTAAATCTGCTAAATTGTTCCCTCATGCCTTTTGAGCCACCCCTTTTTGATTCCCTTTAACATACACTATTGTCACTTCTGGTAATTGTAAGGCTTCTAATACCTACAAAAAAAGCTTTTCATGAGCCAGTCCCTTTCCCTTTGAATTTAATAGCCCCCTCTTTTCCCAAATTTTTCCAAAGGTATGCACTACTCCAAAAGCATATTTTGAGTGTGTATATATTGTTCCTTTTTTCTGTGTTAATATTTCCAGAGCTCATTTTAGGGCATATAACTCACATGCTTGGGCTGGCCAGTTGGAGGGTAACTTTCCCTTTTCTATGGCCACTAACTCTCCATCTACTACAGCGTACCCTGACTCCTGGTGCCCCTGGATTACCCTTGAAGTTCCATCAATGTAGAATTGTTTTCCTCCTTGGAGTGGTTGATCTGTTAGGTCTTCTCATACTTTAGTTTCATAGTTTATAACCTCTAGGCAATTATGTACTAGTCCTTCATCTGGTTCTCCATACAAAAATGGGGGAGGGTTGAGTTGGTTACTCATGATTAGTTCTAAATCATTATGCATTAACATAACTTCATAGTTCAAATCTTGGGAATCAGTGAGCCATTTCTCAGCCTTTTGGTTTAGGATACTTCTGAATGAGGGGTATATATTTTCAGTTTTCCTCCAAAGGTTAATTTCTTGCTTTCTTCTATGAGTAGCTTTCAAAAGTGTCTTTACCTATGACCTTTCAGTGGGTAACTTCATGAAATATTAAGTAAATATTGTCACTGTATTTTGGATATTTCCACTGGTGTTTAGTTGCTGTAAATGGAAATACCTATTTCATAGACGTCTCCTGGTCCCTTTGACTTTTCCCCATCTTTTCACTAGAGTCTTTCCCTCTTTCCTTAAAAGTGTGCAATCCCATGGGTCTGCCCCACTCCTAGCCATAGGCAAAAGGAACCTCCAGTGTTCCTGCACTCCCATTGTGACAAAAAAAAAGCAGGCTTGGCTGATCCAGAGAAGTGAAATAGTCTTTGATTTTAGGACTAGGAAGAAGTGATTACAGAGAGGTACCAAGCCAACCTATAATAAAACAGCTACATGAGTCTATTTTAGTTTTCCATCCATCCCTTTCCCCCCCCCCCCCCCAGAAACTGCAAAGAGCTTCCTTCTGACTGCCTCCATTGTGTCAGGGAAGAATTGCTTTTGAATGACCTCTATAAGCTTTAACAGGATGTTGCTTATTTGCAGCCATGGAGTTGCTTTTCCAATGTCTGAGTTTAGAAGCCAACTGGTTAGAAAATGTGCACAGCACATCCTTTGTAACCCCTCAAAGCCTTGTGATCATTATCCTAAAAAGCAGAAAACGGTGTTAAATTATTTCAGCTAAGCCTGCCATTGATACTGTTTAACTAATTTCAATGTACAGTTGTGTCACTGGTGTGTTTCAGAAGCTCAGCTGTTATCTGCATGTCAGAGATCTGTTAAATTCATCAAGTGTGACTCAAGAAATTCCCCAAAGGCCTCCATACATTGCCAGTTCATAAGCTTGTTTGAGAAGATTCATGTTTGTATGAGTTCAGTCTTCTAACTCTACAGCCTGGCTGTAGGGGTGAAATGCACTGCGGTCTCTCACTGCAGCCCACCTGGCAGGCAACCTGGGTTCCTCTCACCTGCAAAGCATCCTTCCACATCTGGACATAACTTTGGCCAAGAGTTTCAGTGGATTGCAGTTCTGACTTCAAGGGAAGATGAGTGTGAGTGGCAGTGAGCACAACACTGGGCTTCTGTAGTGAGCCATACACCAAGGGTGTGTCATAGAATCAGATCACAGAATCAGTTAGGTTGGAAAAGAACCCTAAGATGATAAAGTCCAACCAATAAGCCAGCACTACCAAGTCCATCACTGAACCATGTCCCTAAAGTACCACAAAGTGCCATCCACCTTTTAAATACCTCCAGGGTTCATGAGTCAATCAGTTCACTGATCCAGCCTAGATCTCCCCTGGTACAATTTGAGGCCGTTTCCAATTATCCTATCACTTGTAATGGGGGGAAGAGAGTGACCCCTATTTCTCTGCAACCTTCTATTAGGCAGTTATAGAAAGTGAGAAAATCTCTTCAGAGACTGCTTGTTTTCTAGACTGAACATCCCAGGTTCCTTCAGCTACTCCTCATCCCAGGTTCCTTCAGACTCATGCTCCAGTTTTCTATCACCTGTCCCTCACACGCCCTGGCTGCAGGTCCCTGTCACAGGGTGGATCTGTCAGCTGCTGTCTTAGGAGCCTTGGTGTGAGCAGAAATCTTGCCACGGAATTTATCAGTGGCAGAATGGATCAGGCTCTGTCACACTGAATTTTGGCTACAATATCAGCTGTTTCAACATGAAGATCCCAATATGCACTTTCAAGTTCTCCTTACGGGTTTATTATACCAATTACAACCATGCTGTTCAGAGGGTGAGATGGTGAGATTACACTGGCCTCCTAATTTCATGGTATTTGATGAAGTCCTAAATTTTAATTTTTTTTTTCCTTGTCTGCCATAAGTCCCAGCTCTTCTGATGTTCCTGCATATCTTCGCTATCAGTGGTGTGTGCGGTGTGTCACCTGTGAAATAGCTGTGCTGATTCATCACCTCCACCCCGACGGGGACAGGAGATCCCGGATTGGTGAGCAACCTTGCTGGGAAAGGCAGCGTGTGTTAAATAGCCTTTACATCGCGCAACATGCTTAGATTTGGGTGTCTTTTCGAGCATCTTGCAAAGATGGAGGTTGCGTTTCCGAACGCAGCGCCTCTGCGAGGCAGGCCGTGCACGGAGGCGTGCCTTGCGGGCGGCGGGCCGGCAGTGCGGTGCCTGCCCGGAAGGTGACAGGTGGTACCCGGAGGAGCGGGAGCGGCTTCGCTGAGCAGAGCGGCTCGGCGCTGAGGGCAGGGCGGAGCCGGCCCGCCCCGAGCCGCGGCCGCACCGCCCCGCGCCGCCGCCAGGGGTCCCCGCAGGCCGGGCGGCCGCGCCGCCCGCTCGGGGGCGGGCCGGGCCATCAGCTGACCGGCCCCGCCGCGCCGCTCCCGGAGCCGCCGCACATCAGTCCTTTTCCTCGGCAGCGGCACGGCCTGCGGGATTTATAGTCGGGCCCCGTCGCGTCTCTCGCCGGACGGCATCCCTCCCTCCCCTCCTTCCTCCCCGCTCCCGGCCGCCGCGATGCTGCCGCACTTAGCCGTCCTGCTGCTGGCTGCCGGCGCCGCCCGGGCTCTAGAGGTGAGCGGGGTAGGAGGCAGCGGGCGGGGGGGCTTCCCGCTACCCTCGACCGCTCCTCCGAAGCTTTGTCTGTCCGCAGCCGCCCCCGCGGCGTGGGCTTGGCCGCGGCGGGGCAGGCGAGGGTTGCTTTCCTAGGGGTGTTCCATTCCCGGCTGCCGCCGCTCTCCCTTCCTCGAACAATAGGAGCGGCGAGCGGGAGGCGGCGGAGGCGTCGGGGAGGGAGAGCGGCTGGGAACTCCCGGGGCTGGCGCGCCCGGCCCCGCTGCGCGTGTCCGGCCGCCGCGGCGCCGCTTCTGCTCTGGGCTTGGCTCCGCCGGGGGCTCGGGAAGGGAAACTTCCCCCAGGAGCGGGCACGCCGCAGGCGGGCGGCCCCGTGGCACACCGCGCTGGGGTGGGGGCTAGGGGCGAGCAGCCGGGCTGCGAGCGGGCGACGCCAGGGCGTCTCCCCGGCAGGGAAGCGAAACCGGGCTGCGGAGGCGGCGGTGCGGCCGCGGGGCGGGAGCGGCCGCGCAGGTGCGCGGCGCGGCGGGCAGCGCTCCCGGCCGCTGGCGCAGCGGCCCCGCGGGAAGGCGGCGCCCGGCGGGGGCGGTGGTCGCGGCCGGCCCGGGCCCCCCCCGCGGGCTGGAGGCGCGGGAAGATGGCGCCTCTGCAGTGCAGCAGAGAGGAGGCGCCGGCAGCCCGCGCCCCTCCGCCCCTGCCCGCCCTCTTCCCTTCCTCCCCGGGGTGGCTCCGCCCGCCCCGGCCGGGCCGCGCCTCCGCGGGTCGCTCTCTCCGGCTGCGGTGGGCGCTGGGGTCACCCGCGGCCGCCCGTCCGGGGGTGTGCGCGCACCGCAGTCGCTGCGGGGCGGGCTGGCGGAAAGCTGGGATGCCAGAGGAGGAGTTAGCACGGCCGGGTGTCTGTTCTTCCTCCGCCCTACCCCCCCCCGCCAGATCTCAAAAAAGAAGGTGTGGGAGGGGTGAGTCATAGCGAGGTCTCCTTCCCTCCCTTCCTCCCTTCTTGCCATGCTTCGGCCTGCAGATTTCGGCTTCTGTCTTCCTCCTGTGTCAATTCGCCCTTCTCCTGCGGGGGAGGGCGTCAGGGGCTGAGTGGGTGACAGTATTTATCCTGATGGGAGAGAGGGATGCTCGCGGTCCCCGCCCCAATTCCGCAGGGCATGGGGATGCAGGTCTGTGGCTCAGGTGCCCATCCCAGTACGCCAGGAATAAGAGGAGACAGACCGCTTCGTACCAGCCCTCCGTCCCTGCAGCCAAGGCTGCCAGTCACAGGCTCTTGCTTTGAGGCATGATCTTGCCAGCATTGAGCAGGATGTATCAATTTGAGCAGTTCTACAGATGCTCAGATGTTTAAAGATTCTAGTTATAGCACTCGTTGGAGTTCAGTAGCTGCTTTCAACCGTTTCGTGTCTGAATGTAACAGAAGGAAATGTCCCCCTTGGGTATGTAGCTTAAGTAAAAAACGAGATTTTATGGTTGACACCATGCATCAAGATACACCATAAAAAGATGAACTTTTCTCTTGGCTCTTTGTAGCCCTGGCCTTAATGATAGGTGTGTAGGTGTTGCCACTGCAAAGGTATTAGAAAAAAGGAAGCTTGAATTTTGCACCAGAACTGTTCAGGAGGACTGAACGTGTATGTTCGGAGACTTCTGTGATGGTGTCTGCCTTCGTGATGGTCAGAATTTTGAGAGACTTCCTCTGTCTGGAAGCATTTACTGAAATGGGCACTGATGTTTCTGCAGAAGCTTTTTGTCTGCTGTCGTTCCATGTGAATGTTTGAGGTTTGACATTTATTCCTTTTCTTTATGTTTGATGGAGAAGTAGGTTTTAACATCTGGTGTGGTAAGGTGTTTGTCAGTCTTGATTCTGTAAGGTTGATATTTTGAGCGAGGCACTTGTTTTTATAACACTAAAATATTTCATAATAGGAATGGTGTGTGTGCATGTTCTGATCTTGAACTATCTTGTCATGCTAAAGGGTGAAATTTTAATGTTTGAATTATATTTTCTATAGATCTGTATTTTCTGTAGATACTCTTTTCTGAAATTAAATGTTTTTCCTGTTATTTTAACAAATACTTCCTGGAAAGCAGCAAAGAATCTGTACTTTGCTTTGTAGTGTACTTTTGCTTTGGGAAGTGGTATAAGGAAGAGAAAAAGCAGGACCAAAACAAATTCTCTCTACACATGAAGAATTCCTTTCTAAAATTACAGGTAGATTAATAATGATTTAGCATCTCAAAAGGAAATATTCTCTAGTGATGTCCTGGTGATGCCATGGTTGCTTAGCATATTATTTCCTGACCCTCATGTGAATCATACTCATTGGCTGAGAGATGTCATGGTTTGTGAAACTGCCATATTCTGCAGTAGCTATTTTTACATTTAATCTTTTCCAGTAATTGTCTGGTTTTAGTAGCTAAATGCAACAGACAGTAGCTATCCTTATGAATTTGTGTGAATGATACCAGTTTATAAATAATTTCCTCTCATTAGCACACTGAGGCTTCTGCTATGCCTATTTTACTCCCTGCTCTAGCTGCCTGCTTCTAAGCAAGACTCCTTTACCAGCTGACTGAAATGAAATTTTTAAGATATTGGTATCTCATAAGCTGGCCCTTAGGAAAAAAAAGGATGTTTCTTGACAGTAGGTAATGCATACAGGTTCTTTTTTTTTGTAATTTTGGCATTTTTTGTTTGTTTTTTTAGGAGAAGACCCTAAATACATTGTTTAGTTTCCTAGTAGATCTTTCAAGAAATGACATTTAAATATAGGAGGGGGAACAATGCCTTTACTTTGCTTCTGTTACAGACTTTCAGTTTTTCTTTCTGTCGATTCTGTTCCCAAATTTCCCTGACAAAGGTTTGCATTTGTTGCAGGAACCCTTTTGCACTTTTATTTAAGATGCTGACGTGGGATGGGTGGCTGATTGGGTACATAGGGCAGGCTCTCTGGGATCATCAGGATCCTTGGCAGTCAGGTGAACAAATGAGTGAATAGAGAAAGGAAGCTTCTCCCTTGCTTTCTCATTTGTCTTATGTTTGATTAATGATTAACAGACAATTTTGAGACTTGTATACTCTTCAGATACCTTTTTTATTGAAAAAACCATGGTCAACTGCTGTGCTTTTTCATAAAACATGTATGAAAACCTGAGGAAGCTGATGAGGTCCTCATGCTTTTAAATTTTATTTTTTTTCCCGATGAGCTGTTTGTGTGATAGATGTAAGCCATCTCCCTTACCCATTTTTAATTGATCAGTACTGAATTATAGGGCATACCCACAAGAAGCATAGATCTCCTTTGGTTCTTCATGGCTTGTGCTTTGCATGTGTTTAATAAACAGTGAAGGATAATAAGCAGTTTGATTTATAAATTTTGTGAAGGAAAGGTATGACAATTTCTTTTAATTAGTAGTTCTTTTCCAAAATAAAGCTTAGCAAAATAGCTGAAGAGTATAGTAACTTCATCTAATTACTTGACAAAATGACAGCTGTTTCTCTGAATAGAATAATTATTTTTAGTGATTCAGTAAAATAATTAACATAAACTGTTGGGTGTGGAGGTTGGCCAAGAAATTGGTAGATAGCATCACCTGAAGGAGGTCTCTGGTCTGACCCTATGCCCAAAGCAGACCAGGCTGTGTGGGGCTTTCTGCAGTTGAGTCTTGAAAATGGAGTTCTAAGGACAGAGCCCCTGCCACCTCTCTGTGTAGCCTGCCCTATCCACTGTTTGGTTGGTTCACCTGTGTTGGAATTCTCTAGGCTTAACTGAGATCCTTAGTTCTAAATACTATGAATGATGTAATTTTGGCATTTTCCAAAAAAAGATAAACAATAACAAGAAGTTGAAAAAATTGTGTTTTGGTTTGATAAATAAAAATTATATTTGACAAATGTCCATGTATATGTGTATATGTATATATGTATGCATACATGTTGGGATACTAGGGGACACAGTAGAGATGATGGACTTCGGACCTGGTTAACATAAGATATAACAAGATAACAGGATGCCTTGGCAAAAGCAAATTAGACGTAGATTGCAAGAAGATTCAATCAGACGGGTTTACTGGAAAAAGAAAATCCCATTAAACTCTGTGAGCAAGAGATGTTGTAATATGCATAAGTTTGTGTATGTGATTTTAACCTAATCATTGTAGCACACATTACTAGTCTCCCTGAAATAGTATCTAAGCATTTGTATCCCATAATAAAATCAGATTCTGATCACTGAATGAGTCTTCCCCGTCTCTTTCCATTGCTGACAATTGGTACCTCCATGTGAGGAAATGAACTGGCCTGACTGGTGGCATTCAGAGAGCCCCTGGAACTGATCACAGGGGTGAGAGAACACATCTGGGCCCACAATTGCCTGTCTGCTGCAACTGACAGGTGAGCCAGGGGAACTAAAAAAAGAACTAAAAATGGGAAAGGAAATGTCCAAAGAGAGAGAAGTCTATGAAACCATGCTCGCCCTTCTGGACAAGGATGACTCCCTCATCCTAAAGGAGGACCTTAAGTCACTTTTACTCTCGTTCTGGAGAATATTTTCTAAGATGCTGCTGGCCCCCTATCCTGGTGTATCTGTCCTCACTCTGACTCTCCCTGCCTGCTTGAAACCGGGCACCTCTCACTTGAAACTGGCACCACTTGTACTGAAGAGCAGCCACAGCCATCAGCCTCACCTTGCCCAGACAGAGGAGGGGAAGGCATCCTCATGGTCATTAGCAGTATAGATTCAGATTTATGACACTGATCCATTCCCTCCTGACCCTCGTGAAAAATGGATGCAGATATAGAAAAAGGCCCTTTTAAGGAATGGGACCCCCAAACTTGGGGGAAGTCTTGGCATTTGAAAAAGGACTGTTTCCAGAAGGGGGAGGCCAGATCCAAAACTCCTGGTATTTGCCCTCGATGCCGTAATCAGTGTCGGTCCAAGTATGATTCTGAAGGTCGTTCAATACTGGGAAACTGGAGCTGAAGCAGGGAGCAGCACCCTGCAAAGACACGGCTGCCCCAGCCAGTGCCTCCGAGGACTGAGCCGCAAACCTCAGCCGAGCCGCCGCCCGAAGCAGCCTTCACTGGGCCACAGGCAGCCCTGGCTGGACTGTCACCCACCAGCCACCCCAGGAATGGACCTGGCAACTTCCAACACAGGAATGTTGCTTGATTTTCTGTTCATTTGATGCCCACAAGAGTTTTTGGACTACCTGGACAGTGTATACATACTTTGTTTGTTCTTCCTGGAGCTTTTGACTCTGACTCCCAGCTACCCTGTATAGTCCCGGCCAGGAGCAATAGAGCTCAGCTTTGCATTGGAAAGTGTCTCAATGTTTTCAGACCTATGCAGCCAAATCACTTTATGGCATCTAAATTGGTATAGTGTCAAAAACACAGAAGGCTTTGAATTTAGTGGGCCACATCCCCCTTGTTGTTCTGCTTGTGATTTGAAAGGAGAAGGTTCATCTGGGGTAAGAAGAGCATGCAGGCAGCAGTGCCCTGCTTGCCTTCTTGGGATGTAGCTCTTGAAGTCTATAGGAGATGCTGTGCTATGTATGAATTTTATATTTTCATTTTTGGAAGTGATGAGGTCACAGCTTTCTGGAGATACTCCTTTAAAGTAATGTTTCTTGTTTCTGTGCTACTTTGGAGACTATTTAAATTGTAGGTAGGGACGAGGTAGGTGTCACTAACTGCATATGGGGAATTCTGACTACACAGGTAATGTCTTTCAGAGAAGGTTTCATTTCAGTCAGTTAGGGAGTATCAAGGCCAGAAGATTAAAAGAATGTGGAAGTGAAATAAGAGTTAAACTAAGCAGAGTTAGACTAAAATTATGCATGTCTTTTTAAATATAATTGCTCAGATTTGTGCTGGTGGTTTGTTTTAGTCTGCTTAGAAACTTTCTTTCCTCTGTCATTTATTGTCTCAGACCTCAAATTATGTTTAGTTTCTTAATTAAAAAAAGACCAACTTTGAAATTTTGGTGGGCTCTTTTTTTTTTTGGGTGGGTGTGGGTTTTTTTTTTGGAGTGGTTTTGTGTGTGTGTATGTTTCTGTTTTTACTTTTACAGAACCCTTGGTAGTTCTCTCTTAAGTATACTTTAAAAGTATTATTGAAGCTTCCCATACTGAGTCTCCCATTTTTTGGTGTCCAGACTAGTAACTGTTGATATTTTTGCTTTTGATGTTAGCAGGTTTATGTACAATATGGTTATGAATTTGTGCTTGCAGAATGAATTCAATAATGCAGTTCTGCAGCTTGTGTTGTTTTGATTAGGTACTCAGAAATGCTTATCATAATTGCTGGATCACTGGCACTCACAACACACAGCTGGGGTTTTTAGGAAAGTGCTCACTTAGAGCATAGCACAGAAGTGTTGGAAAAATATTTTTTTAATCTAGCTAAAAATGCAGTGTTAATGAAAGAGATTGTCAGTTAGGAGTGCTTCATCTCAGTGTCCCCTCAATTTTCAGTAAGCCTTTTAATTTTGTAGTTGGTTTTCTTGCTAATGCAAGGCATATTATGACTTGCGTGAATAAACATTTGGTATACATACAGGTTTATTTCTTTTTAATAAAAATACATGCTTTTGTGTAATGGTGGTAGATACTGTCTTTTTTTGCTTGTTTTTCTGCATGTAGGTTGTTAGATCCATATACTACATAAATACCTAACACCTTCCTGCCACTGACACATTTAATAGTTGGAGTTTTCTGCAGAACTCATTTTGAGTTAAGAAATGGGTTTGGTTGCCTGAAACTGTTTGAAATATGTAGCCCAGTTATACCTGAAGGTACACATACAGCAAATACTTTATTAATGCTTGCTTAGCAAGCACACCCATGTCTCTGTGTGGATTTCTCTCCCCAGCTAATGATGGGAGGCAGTGAGAAAGGTGAATTAAAATTACATGCTTTGCTTGCAATGATTATCCCTAGGCAAGCTGATGCTTCGTAAGTGCCCCCATTGTCTTTGAGGGTGGAAAGTCTTACAGACTTATATTTGGTCTTGTGCTTAGTGTGCCCCCTACACCATCACTGCTCTGCCCCCCACCTCTGCTTGGTGGTCTCTGCCACCCTCCTTCACTCATCCTTGAAGCTGCAGTGCCAGACAGGGGGTTCAGCTGCCTGTGACTGTTCTCTTCCAGAAGCACCTCCTCTGAGTCTTCTGCTTGGATGGTGTTTGCTGTCCTGCTTTAAGTTTTGGTTTACAATAGCATGTGGGTGTGTTTGACACAGGTTGTTGTTTTCCCTTCTCTGTGTGCAAGCACATATAGTTCCTACACAGATGATTTTTCTGACATATCAGAAGGAAAAATTTTCTCTGAACGAAATTTAGGTCTTGAGATGATTTTTCGGAATGGGGGGAGCAAGTATGTGTTGATGCTCTTACCTCCTGGGGGAGTCATGGCAGAACAGAGTATAGGCTGTGGGAAGTCACTACAGTTCTATTAGCCACATCTTTTTGTCAGCTTTGCCCATACCTTTATGAAGTGAGGCCCTTGTTTTGAACAGTTATGGCTTTGAGAGCTTAACCCCCCCCTGTCCTGGAAGTGATACCAGTTCTGAATCAGTTTATGCTTCAAGTCAGTGATGGCTGGTCTGCCATCAGGTTCAATAGGTCAGTGGACTATTTCTAGTAACTGCCAAAGTAAGTGAGGAAAAAAGGACCAGCTTAAAAAAGCCTAGCCTTTCTAGGATGTACGTTTTGTACACCTATCTTTAGAACCTCTTGGAACGTGAACTGGAAGTAGTCATGCTGAGCTTGTTTGGCCGTGTGGCATGTGCTGCTATCAATTGATAAATCCCAGTGGAAAAGCCTGTTAAGCTTTGAAGGAGAAAATATCACAGTGAAGCCTTGAAGGGTAAGGTAGCACATTGAGCATAGAGAACAGAGTAGGTTGATGTAGTACAAGGAGGACTGGTACAGTTCTTTGGTTTCAAGAAACTGTTGCAGCCTTACCTCCAGTCCTGTGTTCAGCTTTGGGCACCCCAATATAAGAAAGATCTAAAGCTGTGTGAGAGAATCCACAGGAGGGCTGTGACGATGGTGGAGGGCCTGGAGAGGAAGCCAAATGCAAAACAGCTGAGGGCATTGATCTGTTCAGCCTGGAGAAGAAGAGACTGAGCAGAGGCTTCACCGCAGTCAGCAGCTTCCTCAGGAGGGGAAGATCACTTCTCTGCAGTCACTTCTCTGCAGTGCAGTGACCAGGGCCCGAGGGAATGGCTGGAGTTTCAAGGGAAGTTTCAATTGGATATTAAGAAAAGGTTTTTTACCCAGAGGTGGTTGGGCACTGGAACACACTCACCAAGAAAGTGGTCATTGCCCCAAGGCTGACAGAGTTCAAGAAGCATTTGGACAATGCTCTTGGACATAGTGGGCTTATTTGGACTGTTCTTTGCAGGGACAGTAGTTGAAATTGGATGATTCTGCGATTTGTGTTTCCTTTTGTTTAAAGTTGGTTGCTTTATGCTGTGCCTATACTGGCATTTATATTCAAATCAGAAACGTGTGTGAGGAGAAGGTGCTGGTGCTCTGGGCTATCTAGAGCTGTAGTGCAGAGTGCTTGGAATGGCATCTTCTACAGTAGAACTCAACTAGACAATGTTCTCTAGGAACATATCCGAAACATGCTGGGCTCTCACAGGTGCCAATGGCACATAACTGGACTAATTTCCTGATGGTAAATGAAGCTCACTGAGGACTGGTGGAAATAGTTCTGCTTTGCATGTCCTCTCCGTTTCTAATGCAGTTGTAGCTGCAGAGGTAGTGGGAGGCCAATGCCTAACAGCTGTGGCAGCTTGTAGGGATACTCTTATTTGTCTGAGGCAGTGTACCTGCAACACTGTAGTCAGAAATGCACCATGAGTGCTAAAAGAAAAATGTGAGTATCAAACTCCTTTGGAAATTTCTTTTTGTTTGGGTTGGTTATTGTAAATAGGTGCTGGCTCTCCTGCTTCTCAGTGTTACCTGTCCAAAACAGGTGCTGGGTAGGCTGTTGCCATGGTCAGAACCACTGGCCTTATGCTAAGGTTCTAAATAAAGGGATAAGTATATAAATAGTGTTTGCAAAGAGAGAAGTTCAGCTTAAAGAGAATGTTGGTTTTCTTTTACTGTTTCATCACTCCCCTTTTTATAGGGGGGAATGGTATGCAGCCATTTGGAGAAGACTGACTAAAGCAATCCATATCTCTTACAAAGCACTTAGTGACTCCTTTGTGTAATTTGGGCATGGTCACATCCGCTGTTGCAAATGAAAATGTGCTAAGCTGGGCAGTGTGTGTGCCTGGAACCAGGCTCCCCACGCATCCCTTCTGAGCATTAGGACCTTTGAGACTGTTGCTTAAAGGAGTGCAAGAGCAAGGAACAGTTCCCTGCTTTGGGGCGGCTGTTGCATTCTCTTCTGGCTGTGAAGTGGGTGTTTTTAAGGATGTAGTTTGTGTATAATGATTGAATGTAGGCTATAGCTGGCAAAGCTTGATGCCTAACCTGTTTCTGTGTACGTGATTTTGGTTGGGTTTTTATTCCTAGGTGCTGAGTACTTATAATCTAATGAAATTCAGATAAATTATTACTTCAGACATGGAGAGTAGGTCAAATTTTCTTCTGTGGTTTGTTTTTGGTGAAGATGCTGAACAGCTTTATAGATGTCAAAATAAAAGGACCCTTACTAAAAGCAGTAATGATCACAGAGGGTGAATATGAAATAGGTGAATATAAGTCTGAAATGGCACTGCAGGTTGTTGAGGTAGCAGACTGTGTGTGCTTGAATGTTGTGTATGCATGTTAAAGATAACTAATGCTAGTTATGATTAGCTGTATAGTGCCTGTCTGAGGAAAGAGTCCAATGGACAGGGCTCATTAGTACCTCTGAATTTGTATTTGCTTGAGTAGAAAATGTAAGCTTGGGGTTGTTTTAGACTGTCTTCCTTTTTAATAAATAGTATATTAAATTCATCCACTAATATTATGCTAAAGTTTACCTCTAGAGTAACAGAATGAAAGATGGAGTGTAGCAGGTTGGGCAACACTGAGGTCTGACTTTATTTCCTTTGCTTGTGTCTGCACAAGCAAATGTGATGTCAGCTCCCTGGCATCAGGCAAAATCACAATAGTGACAGTGCATATGTAGGGTTGAACACTCCAGGTCCTGGTGATAAACCAACCAAACAAAACCATCTCTAGAACATGACAATGTTACACAATTAGAAAAATAATTATAACCCACTCTTGACACTTTTGTATAGGTCAGTAAAGATTTCAAAGAATGTACCTGTATTTTCATGCTCTTCTGCTGAAAGTTGTGATGCTGATGCATTACTTTATTATCCAATACTTCATTCTTCTTCACTGAGTACCTGAATTGTTTTTCAGCTTTCATCTTTTATTTCTTCCTAAGAATAATACAGTTAGGTTTAGCAGCAGAGTTCAGACATTATGCATAAGAAACACCTATTTATAATTAATTTATGGTCAAATATTCAGGGGCCTTGCAGAAAAATACATGATGCTTGAGCATTAACCTTTCAGAATTTTTATCAGACTAATTTAAATGCTACTCATCTGTTCTTACGTTTTCCTTAAACAAACAATCTGTTAAGAGTTTCCAGCTTTTTTTTTCTTAGATTTGTTCAATTAAAATAAGAATTAAGAAGAAATATAACTATCATCGTTTCAGTAATTTCAAAAGCTTTTAATGAGCAGCTCACTTATGGCCCTGTATTTTAAGTGTTCTTTTAACATTACATAAAAAAAAATTCAATCTTGGAAAGAGAGGTTTGGACAGAACTGCATGTCTTCTTTCAGTGACTGCTGTAGGTATTTCCCAGTGTGATTCTTGAAAGTGCAAAAATAATCAAGGTATGCAATGCATAAAGAGAAAACCATGGCCAGTTATGGTCATATACGTGATAGTCCCGGTTTGATGTTTCACTGGTATGCTCATTTTTTCTTGGTTACCTGGAAAGCTTCACTTTTTAGTCTGCTGGGAGTAAGGAATAAATATGCATTATGTGGGATACTGTTCTTTCAGTGCAGAGTATTTCTCTGCTGATTATCTACTGACTTAACCAGTGGTGTATATTTTAAAACAGTGAAGTTAAATGAATGCCAGTTACAAGTCTGGTCCTGCAGATGAAATAAATGATGATGTATAATTGAAGCAGATACTATGCTGACTATGCATTTTGCATATCTTGAAGCTGAATGTACTTAGAGAAGCAGTGACTGTGTACAGTACATGCACTTCTCTAGCCACTGCAGCACTGATTGCTAGCATGTCTTCCTCAGTAATTTTTATTGCTGGAAGAGATGTTCTGTCTTCCTTGTAATTGCAAATAAATCAGTCTGACAGAGATGTCACAAGATGGGGCTCTGCTGTGTGTCAGGGCCTTAGAAGCAAGAAAAGGTTGGAGCAGTAAGGAGATGAAGAGGGACAGCTGGATATGGCAGCTCACATGTGAACAGCAGACTTTACTTTTGCAGAAAGCAAGCTGTGTTTTCAGAAGTATAATAAACCTTAATGAATAATGGACCTTCAGCAGAGGAGAATTGTTTGAAGGTGGCTGAGAAAACCCAAATTTTGAGTTGCTGCTCTCAAATGAGGATCAGGGGATAAGTAAAATGTTCTGTCTGTCTTGGAGGGAGATGTTGTAACTCTTGCAGACTGAAAGCTGGACTACTGGCCTTGGTTTGAGGTTGGTTCTCTAGAGGGTTCTTTGGCCTCCACAAGTTCATACAAGCAGAAAATGTGTAAACCCAAGTTAATGTAGTTGCTCTTGTATGAATAGTGTGAAGTTATTAAGGTGTGATATAGATAGGCAGTGATACATTATTGCAGGGATGAAAAGGCTTGGGCTTTATGTAATAGTTGTAACAGGTTTATGAGGGAACCCTGGTTACGGAGAATTTTAGACTTTCTGTGCTGACAGGCACTGACCCCCAAGAGAACACTGCATTTGACCTGAGGCTGTGAAGAAGGCTTCCAAACTCAAATGATAAAACTGGGATTATGGGTGTGTAGCTTGAATAGAAGTGTGTAATATCACATGGTGGAAAACTTAGAGTTTAAGTTTTTAGAATATAGTAATATATATATAGCAAGATGGAAGTTTTTGGGGCAGAGGCTAGTTCTTCTTCACCTTCTTCTTCATGGGTTTGGGTGGTATTGTGTAATTGGATAAACAAGTCTGCATTGTTGGGCACAGGTAGTTGGTTATTGGGTTAAAAGTAAGAATAATTTACATGTCATTTTTTAATTCGACAGTTTATCCTTAAAAGGCCTTGTAGAGAGAGAGATAGGGCTCCATTTTTAGTTTGTTAGAGTGAAGTGCTGTAGAACTCACAATTTGTGAGACTGTAATGTAGATAAGAACTAAAAAACATCTGAGTCCAAACAAGAAATACTAAATAAATATTAAATACATCTCACACATTTAATCCCGACCTTGGCAAAAAAGAAGCAAAAAATCCACAGGTTTATATGTGTGTCCCTCTGCCATCTGCCACAATTAGGTATGAATAGCCTTGTGAATACTAGGCTGAGGTTGTGTGTAATTCAGGATACAGAAAAACAGAAGATACGAAATATCTTCTGATACAGAAGATACGAAATTTCATATGAATTTTTAAGAATATGAAGATATGAAAGTGGATGACAGAGGAAATGTCTGACTGTGATAGCAGGACCCCAACTTGGGAGTTTTGAGGTCTGTGAGATGCAGTAATTGTACAAGAAGAAGAATTCAAGGTGGTTTAAGTTTTGAGGTTTTAACTAGCTAACACTTGTACAGTGGTCACTACTAATAATTTTATTCTTCTGCCCAAACTGAAGTTAAAATGAGTGTAAATGAGAATTTCTATGAGCCATTTGAATTTTTTGCCTAGCAGGCACTCAAAATACTTTTTTAGAGGTAGATGGTGTTTTATTTGGCTGCTTGGTCTTTATGGATTATCCTTCTCAGAAAGAACACCTATTATTGTTACTGTACCCTTAAAATTTCTGTTGAGTTAGGATAAAGTGCTGGAGTAGTGATTATAGTCACGAGTAGTAATAAAAGGAGCAGCCAAAATCAGTCTTTTTTTTGTCATTGACTTCACTTTCAGTGCTGTAGCTATTAAAAACCCACAATGTGCTCGTTTTCAGTTATTTTTAGTCAGCATTGCATCTGGACAAGAAGGGAAATAGGTTTCTTGTTTATTACACCGTGCATATCCATGTGTGCTTACTAACAGCTCCCACAGAAATGCCTGACTTCCAAGGTGCCCTCACATGACAGGGATGAGGCTCTGTGAGGGCAACCAAATAATAAGTATGATAGTTCATCTAGTGTGGAGGTGTTGCTGAGGTGGACTTGACCTATACTCTGTGTCAAAATTGGTTTCATAAAGGAAAAGAGATGGGACAATCCTCAAAGTGGAAGAACAGGCTGTCCTAATGTGCTGGAAGATGAGCAGGTGGGGAGATCAGGTTGAACAGAAAAGCTGTAACTCAGGGAAAATAGTTTATGACCTTTGGAAGAAGGAAAAGGCAACTCAGGAGGACTCCAAGGATGTCATAATACTATGTGGAGAGAAAATTAGAAGGGACACAGCCCAACTAGCACTTAATCTGGATACTCCCATAAAGACAATAAAAAATGTTTTTATAAATACACTTGGAAGAAAAGGAGGGCTACAGAGAATCTCTGTCCTTTAATGGTTGCACAGGGAAACATGGTGTCAAAGGACGAGAAAAGACTGAGGTACTTAATGCCTTCTTTACCTCAGTATTTAATAGTAAGCCTCATCGTTCCTTAAGTACTCCTGGAGCAGAATGAAGCCCTTTAATCCAAGGGGAAATGGTCAGTGTTGTGCTGCACTCCTTAGACACACACAGCTGTGGCACCAGATGGGATCCAGGGGAGGCTTAAGGGAGACTGCCTGACAGGAGGTTGTACCCAGGCGGGGGTTGAGCTCATTTGCCAGGTAACAAGAATAGCACAAGAGGAAATGGCCTCAAGTTGCACCAGGGGATGTTTAGATTGCATGTAGGAAAAATGTCTTCACTGAAAGGGCTGCCAAGCCCTGGAACAGGCTGCCCAGTGCACTGGTGGAGGCACCATCCCTGGAGGAATTTAAAAGATCTTTTGTTGTGCTTTAGGAATTATATTCCCAAATTTAGTGCCCCCATCAAGATTCTCCCAAACCAGACACAGCTCACTGGCTTCCCTCCTCCACCTTCCCCTGCCCCTTCCTCCACCACCTCCCCCTCCCCTGCCCTCTTGTTCTGGGGTGGAGTTGAGAGTTGGAGGAACAAAAAAGTGAAAATCACTGACTGATAGGAACAATTTACTGGAAATAACAATGAGATAAGAAAAACAAACACTAACAGCAACAGTATTAATAACAAAAGGTATAAGATAAATGATTTTCACAGAAAGTAAAACAGTACTGGACTATTCCAGGATGTGAGATCATATAAAATAATGGTAATCTGGCCATCCCCTCTTCTTGGCTAGTGTAAAAAATAAACCCTGTCCTGACTGAAACTAGAACATATGTAGGTAGATGTGGCACTTAGGGGCATCATTCAGTGGTAGACTTGGCAGTTCTGGGGGACTGATTGGACTTCATGCTTTTGAGGGACTTTTCCAACATGATTTGGAGCTTCTATAAGCACTTCGATCTTATTCCAGTGTGTTAAGAGATGATGCTGCAGCCAGTTAGTTCTATTCCTGTGTGGAAGCCTGTTCTTAGATTAATTGGGTGGATTTAATTGATTTTCCACACATCCCCTCTTCCGTAGCAAAATAAGCTTAGGGTGTGTGTATTAATCAAGGCATACTTTTTTCTTCTGTGTATTGTCCTCGTTACCAGTTGGTGATAATTAGACCATGGCTGTATGCCATTGTTGCTGACAAAGAGGTTTTGCACAAACTCCTGCAGTGTATTGCTGTGCTGGGGCCGTTCAACATCATATGCTGCCAGCTTGGGTGCTTGTGAATTCCTCTTAATCCATTTGGCCTCAGTGTGACCCAGATCAAATGTTGCACTCTGTGATCTTCTTACATTTACACCCTTAGGTTACACCGAGTATTTTGAAGCTTGCCTGACCACGCACAAGTTTATTATCTGATTTTTGTAATTTGTTTGTGATAAACTGAATGGAGAATTAGAAAAAGGGTTAACATTTCTGTTAAAAAATAAAACCCTATGTGATCCATATGGTTTATGTGGTGGTTCAGAATTGGTTATCTTGGCCCTTCCTTCATTGTGCTGGCAGGCTCTGAGCCTGGGTCAGTGGCCCAGTTCTTCGCTGTACTGACTTTCAGAAGCTGGCAGTCCCTAGGTTTCTCTGGTAATCTACATTGTTTTTCAAAACAAGAAATCAACAGAACATCCTCTTGGTGTTGGTTAGTCTTATAATTATTTTGGTTTATAAGTAGTATCTTCAGTGCTTCAGTGGTAATGGGTTTCACAGGGAAGCATCATTCTACTCGGGGGAAGTGAGGGATGTTCCTCACCAGTGCATTGATCTGCTTGGGTGAGGAGCATTTCACATTTCCCCTGTGGGTCTTTGTGGGACACTATCCTGAATTTACTGTTTGTTTTGCTTGTGAGAAAATAAATCACTATTCTACTATTTAAATTGTGTCCTTGGCAAACTGGCTTAGAGGTCTGTATTCCCCAGAGCATTTAATTGGTATATAAGATGGAGTTGTCATTGCTCTACCAGTGTATACCAAATATTCAGTATTGCAGTCTTTTTTTTGTGCAGGAAAAATAAGAGGTTCCTTTTGCTTACTTCTTCTCATTTGCTCAGAATTCAGAGATAGATTTTGTAGACAGCCTGTGTACTGATTTTTATTGGAGTAGTACTGCTTTGCATTCTTTCATTTGTTTTTGTGTTCCTTGAAACTTGGTAGGCATTTACTCTGAAACCAGCTTTGCAAATGGTTTCCAAAACTGAATGTAGTATTTTGCATTGACAAATAGCAAATGTTTTCTGTGATGCTTTAATCTTATATTTCCACCTTTCAAGTGTCAGCAGAACTGTCTCAGTAAGGTTTGCAGGTGTTGTGAGCTATTATAGGTGAAAAAAGTGGGAGTCCTTCCTCTCCTTTTCATCCCCTTATTCTTGTCACCCTATTCCTTACTGCATTTGTTCTCTGAGAAGGGCCAGAATTAGTTTCTTCTGAAGGGACCTATTGTTATAGGGTGTATTTCAGTTACAGCTTGTCCCATTTTACTAATGTCAAGGAAAGAGATGTCCTGTTCTGCTAGAAGGCTCTGGTTTCCGTCTCTTGTGAGCTGTCCTGGGCAAAGGAAGAGGAAGAATTTGTTACCTGCCTTTGCACATGTGCATTTTTTTACATAATAATGTAGTAAACAAATTGCCTGTGCAGGCTCAGAATGAAAACATCATGCATGTAACACTGATCCCGTCCAAGAATAAATGCTTGAGTGTTTTTGTGTATTGTGCTGGAGATTTGCCATTCATTGAAGACTGAATGGCAGCTGGGACAGTGCAGCCAGTGCAGATATGTAGATGTAAATGCAGGTTTTGTAACCATGTGCTGTTTTCAGTAGAATAAATAGAATAAAGAATAAAGAAAAGAGAAGGAGCACTCAAACAGTGGTCTGAAGAAGGTATTTGGTAAACAGAGTCGATTTGGAGTGTTTGCTTTTCTAATAATTTGCTGCAAACTCTCAAGTGAGTTTCTCATAAAATTTTAGCAATAGTAAATTGCATCGTAACTGATTTTTTTTTTGACAGACTTTGTAAGCAGCTTAATAAACAGATATCACAATAATAATACCTCCATATCCCCAAATGCAGATTTACAGAAGTTTGGTTTTTTTTCAGATTTTTCAGCCCTTAAAGTTCCTGGCTTCCTTAGTGGTGTGTTTGGAGTGAAGTGAAGCCAGTGTTAGGTAAAGTCTCTGATTATTTTTAACGAGCTTGCTACCTGACTGTAGAAAGCAAAATAATGTACTTTCTAAGATGTTATTTCACAGTACAGTGTTAATACAGGGTCACTGCATTGCTGCATCTCCCAGGGATGCTCCTCCTGGGAGGGAGGGTGGAGAGAGCCCTGCATGGCAATGTTCCCAGCCTCTGCAGTAGCCCTGACACTTTATGCTATCAGGACTTCTAAAAATGACTGCTTAATTTTTCTAATAAAAGATAATATTGTTTTAAGGGAGCAGGAAAGACATTCCTGTGGGAAATCTCACTGTAGGAACATTTTTAGATCTATCCACCTTACATCTCTGACCCAGATTTTCAGCATACTTTGGTAATACTCAAACTCAGGGAGTATGGTTTAAACTCTTGCATGTCTTTATCTTTAATTTAGTCTCCTCTTCAGCAAGAGTGATGGCTTTTCAATGGTGTTATTTGGACATCTCTTAATAAAGTCTCTTATGTTTCCCCCAATGCAAAAGTGCTTGGCCAGTGACCTGAATGGTCTTGAATTTAGAAAAGAAACTTCATGGTGGTTTTGACCTTCCCTTGTAGCTGTGTGTGAAACCATCTTTGTATTGCTGTCCAGTAGCTTGTTATTTCATGCAAGCCCTAGTGCAGGAGATAAATGAGTTTTTAGTGCTTCAGGTGTTACTGATTGTATAATCATATGTCTGTTGGTGTCACTGCAGTGGATTTATAGGGTTTCTTTATTCAGGTGTTTTGGTTTGAAGGACAGCTGTCTGCTAGGGAAGGAGCCTCCCTTGGAATGGAGAATGTAAATTCCCTAGAATTTACATTCTAGAATTACTAGAATTTTGAAATTAAGGGGCTCTCAGGCAAAGATAGGATAGGAGAAACAGTTATTTGCTAATATGTATAACAAGGCAAACAAACAACAATAACTATGGCATTAACAACAAACAGAACCAGGGACCCAGTAATAAATGTTTTGAATCACACTAGGTAGATAACTAATATCTCAGAAGATTCTCTGAGCTAGATACAGAATATGTAATATCTGTGTGAGGAAGAGAGTTTTGCAAGTCCTGTGAGAACAGGCTGAAATGTCTGATGACAGCTCTGATGACATGGCCACCTTGAAACCTTGCAAGCACTAGAAAAAATACTTCCAATCCCTTATTTGTTTGAAAAGGCTACAAACTGATGGCTTGACATTTAAAACAAATCTGCATTTAATTTATTCTTCTCTAGAATGTTGTCAGAGATGTATGTTGTAGACTCTAAACTTGTCAGGCAAACATATTCTGAAGATTTACCAGCATGATGAAAAGCATGGATATGGATCTAATTCACTCTGAATGTGGAAGAAAAACAATAACTGTGTTTTCCCTGTTAAAAGCTGAGGAATTCTGCAGAAGTACTAAAATTCAGTAGTTTGCATTTGTAAATCAATACGGTGAACAGATGTTTGCCAAAGTAAGGGACGGTTAGAGGAAGAAAAATGCATTTGTGACAATTTACTCTTTGGGAGCCTGGGATAAACTCATTGTTAGTATAGACTTGATACTTATTTTCTACCTTTATGTAGCAGCAGAAAATTAAATAATATCTGAAACTAAGTATGTGTGCTTCTGATGATACTCTTTGTTACCTTGAATCAACTTCAGCTGTCCTCATGGTTCTACAATGCTAGTAAAAACAGTGCTGGTGTTAATGGATGATACTCCCTATTATGTTAACAAAAGGAAGAATCACATAATGTACACTGGCCAATTGCAGAGGGTGAGGATGAAAGACCATGTCGCCCTGTCATCAAAAGGAAGAACTCTGTTACCATTTGGAATGAGCTGAGGAACTGTTAATAGTACTCAGTTTTCAAAATATTGTGGTTGTGGGTGATTTACTGAGATGGAAGTATACCATTAGTAAAGTCCCCTTGGTATGTGTTTAAATATTGTGAATGTAATACTAAGAATTGCTTTATTTTGAGTAACTCCTCAGTCTGAGGTCCTGCGTTGGTGTGAAAGTGCCCCACCGCTGCAGACTGAGCGTGATGAAGAACACTTATCTTGGCTAAGCCTAGACTGGGCACAAGTAAGGGAATTGCTGTGTCTTCTCTTGAGGGTTTCCAGAGCCTCTGGAGCCCAGCACTGTGCTGCTGCTGCTGTGCTGTTTTGAGCTGAACCCTCTTGACATCTTGGCAAATGCTGGGAACTGTGACCACGTTCATGAGCTTGTGGACAGGAAGGGAGGAGCTGAGGGCAAGGCTGCCTGCTTATAGCTCTCTGAGAAGTCTTCTTTTGCTGGAAGGTGGTTATTGCCAACTTGAAGGAGAAGGACTGTAAGCTCCAGTGCAGATCTCTGACATTTTCACATGTCTTGGGTTGTAAGCACTAAGTAATTTCTGGTGTCTTTCTGTTTTGAAGGTAGTGCTTGAGGTGGTCTCAAGGCTCATATGAAGATGGAGTCTTTCCTACGTGGACTTTTCAGCTCTGTGGTATATTTTCAGTCCATCTTTTTACTATTTTCTTACTTTTGCTGTGCTTCAGGGAGTCCTGTCAAAGTTATTGCAGCTGCTGAGCATGGCTGCTGCTGCTTTCAGCAGCAGAACAGGGTTGTAAATGGAACTACAACATGAAGGAAGTCTTCTGAAGGCAGAAGTAGGAACGCAGATGTTGGTTGCCTTGGATTACCTTAGCTAGACATGGAATAAGAGCAGCTGTTGAAGTAATTACTGATATCATCTGTATTTGGTACTATCTTTTCAGTGGTACCATTTCTTTCAATCTCTCAGCACAACAGGTGAAATGAAGCCTAGTTGTGTAAGACATCTTGAGTTTAAAGGTTTCTTGCCCTGAGTGTGAAAATGAATGTGTGCAACCTTCAGAGAGCATATTCTTTCAGAAGAGGAAGAAACATCCATAGAAGAGGCTTTGTTGCAGCTTGGGACAACTTTTGCCAATGTGGTTTGTAAGTACTTCTTAATATTGGCAGGAGTATCTGTGTGGAGAATTGGAGGAGAAATAAACTGTTGTGTTGCTGCTCTGTGGTCTTTGGATTGTGGGCAGCTTGTGTAGAGTTTGTGGTCTACATTTAGTACTCTAGTCAAATTCCCTGTCAGGGGTCAGCATCCCTGCTTATAGTTCTTGGATGTTGCATCAAATGAAATAAAATACATGTTATTTCTGCTTTCACTACACACTGTTACCTAGCTAGTCTTAAAGTTGACAGTCATTTCCTTGTACTCCCTGCACAAAGCATCATTAGTGTTTAGTGGGATTTTCTGTAGCAGAGCAGTAGCCAAATAAAAATTTTTCCTTCCATTGTTGCAGCGTGTGTGACATCTTTTATAGTATAATTAATTCTTATTGCAGCTCAATAAAGCAACAAGCGGGAGGTGGAAAAGCATAGTACTGTTTTCTCTTTCATGATGATGGTTTATCAGGATGCTCTAGCTGATGATTGTCAAAAGCAAGATGATGTTTTAATCTTCCAGATTATTCATTTAAAAGACAAATGGAAAAAATCTCCAAAGGGAATTTGCTGTTTGAAGGATTCATGTGTTCTAAATTTCACAAACACAGTGGAGCTTTTTAAGACAAAAAGTGCTCATTTTTCAAGTATGTGGTTCCAACATGATTTAAAAACCTGGAGGGTTTCTTACCCTCCTTACCAGAGAGCTGATGTTTTGGGTTTTTTTTTATGCTTAATGATCTGTGTGTACTTACTGGTAAGATAAACAGTGAAGCGATACGCAGAATAAATAAATAGACTCCACAACTTGGGGGTAGTTATGAAGTGGGTATGTATTGCCAGCACCCGGCACAAGTGAGATCACTCTCCAAAACTTGAGCACTAAGCTTTAGTCTGATCCAAACTTTTATTCCCTAAGATGTTCCATATGCAGTACATTGCACAACTTTCCTATGCATATTCAACTTTTGTCCCTGCCGGTCCTCACCCCTTATGCTAAATAGGTCAAAGCCCTTCTGGGCACGCGGGGTTTGCTGTGGTGGTCGCACGGGGGTCCCTGGTGGTCTCTGAGGCTGAAGATTGTGGTCTTCTTCATGGCTGAACTTTTGAACTTTTCTCCTTTGTGCATGTACTTTTGGTTCTTTGGTGCTTATCTATGTACATCTGTCAGTCTTGATAGGCTTGGAGACAGAGGAGCTTCTTTATCTGGGTTCTTTGCATTCCTTGGTATTGTTCTTTATGTAAGAAGGTTCAGTAATTTACATTTGCATTTTCTTATGCTGTTTTTTACCTTGACGGAGGTTTCTTAAGTAAAAGGTCAAAATTCAACACATAATTCTACAAGCTAAAATATAAATGCTTAAATCATTTTGTTAACTTAAGTGAATTCCAAAAATCTCTGTTTCAATAGCACTTCATATTTACTACGTCATCTTATTTGGATCTGGCTGTAATAGTTAACAGTGGATAATCTAATTTATCTTCATCATTCAAAGACCTGAAAGTTGCCTCCAAGTTCATCTTAATCTGTTTCATGGAAATCTGTTAAATTAGTATGAATATAGTCTTTAAGGATGCTGCATTTGAATGCAGTACTTCTCATGAGTTTTCAAATCAAATGTGTGCGAACATGTCTATTCTGCTATCACTGTTGTCAGGACAGAGAGCAGCTGCTGTTAGTGGGTGGACCTGGAAGAGGACTCTGAGGCCTTAGTATAGTTGAAAAAGTCAGAAAATCATACTTTGAATTTTTGGCTTCTGGCTCACCTCTTCAATCAATTACTTTCTCTATCATTGTCTTAATGAGAGATGTTTGTGTAAGGTTCTGGTGACCATAACAACAGCATGTCTTCCCACAGAAGAGGAAGAGTTTTCAAGTACAGTTTTTCTTGTGTTTCAGTGTTTTGCATAGCTAAACTTGAACGTGGTGCCTATTTCTGTATTAATTAGAAAATTACTCTAAGACTACCACCGTGGAAGAAAGTTCTTGGATTGACAGATTCTAGTTTCCCTGGCTCCGAGACCTTAGCAACAGCTGGAGTATTCCATAGCACTCAAGAAGATCAGAAATCCAGAACTCATGGTGGGAGTATACTTTCTAAAGAGGAAAGTGTGAGAACATATTCAGGGTACTCTACTGTCTATTTGGATAACATTCTAAATATTGAAATCAGTAAAGGTTTTGCTAAAGACCATCTGTGGAAGAATTCAGATGAAGGTTGTGTCTTTAAAGAGAGCAGTTGCTGTAAAATACATGAGGTAGGGTTTGAAAATTCAAATATATGTATACAGAAGTACATTAAACAAAAATTAGTATACTCCTATAGGGTGTCCTTTATGTATTGGCAAGAATGGTTTGAACATTTTTTTCATCTTGTCCCATACTGCTTCCTGCATATTAGTTACCTTTTTTTCCCTGTTATTTGAATTTCTTGAATAATGGAGTTTGGAAAGTCATAGGCTTAAAATAACTATCTGAGTGTTGTGTCATTAGAGGTTTATTTTATTTGAGGCTGACTGAATTCCTTCACGTCCAATTTTGAGTGGTTGTGCTTAGCTTTTTTAGCTGAAGAGTTGCATTCTGTAGACTAACCGGTTTGTGTGGTCAAACCTGTACCTGTTTGGCTTAAAGTTGAGACTCCTGGCTTATATAATGTTTTTGTTTGTCGATCATGATTGTGCAGAGAGCTATGTATGTAATGTACCTGGTGTGTGATCCCTGCCGAAGGGAGAATTGGTGCTGGTGCTCATCATGTGTTGTCCAGTCTGCTGAATGAAGCTGCTGGGTTGCTTCTGAGGGCTTCACTGTGTCTTCATTTTCTTGTTTTTTTTTCCTTATTCTCATTTCTTGTTCATAGGTCCTGAAAAGGAAAAGGTTCTTGGTTTTGAGCATTAGCACAGTTTTATGAAAGTCATGTACAGTAGTATTTAATCAGTAAAAGGACATGCAGAATGCAAACTGTAGAGTTCAAACCTGAAATATGCCCAATTGGAAGACTGAAAAAATATTTTTATTCTTCCCCAAACTGAGGAATCTTCTGCCTTTTTCTGTTAAGCCCTTCTGAAGACATTTTTCTTTATTAATTACATTTTTATTAATATTTTATATATGCAATAATGATGGTCTTATCTTTGATTTGGGGGGTGAAATTAATAAGCTGTCTCTGCTAGAGCCAGAAAGCAGAGAGATGGAGATTTGGCTTCACGTTTGAGACTGTGGGAGTGGGGTGTAGCATCAGAGGTTGAAGGCCAGATTTTCTTTTGAATGTGCTGCATGATTATTATGAAAAACCTCATGGACATGGAGTAGCTGCTCAAAAAACAGCAACTGGGTGCACCATGATATGAAAATAGTTTGTATCTAGAGGGACAGTGAAGTTTGGGTGAGGTGGTTTTTTTTTTTTTGGTAACAGGTGATTTAAGTACCCTAGAAACAGATACAGGGCAGGATCTGTTTCATCATGGGGTGTCTGGTAATGCTGTATTAATTCCCTCATCACAGTTCTGTTGTGGAGAGATGAAATGAATAGATTTTTATAGAAGAAAGATAGAAGAACTGTACGTTCAACTCAAAATTAATGAAGTCTGTCAACCATCTATTTGACTCTGTCCAGCTTTTGTATGCTTTGAAAGTAATCCAGGTAATGTGTTATGTTATTTAATCCTGCTGTTGACAGATCAGTTCCTTCTGGCTTGCTTACAGTGGTGTTTTTGTGTGCCAAAAAAAGGTTTGTCTAATTAGAGATGTCTTGACATCTTGGGTAGTATAAATATTTCTGGAAGGATCTTCTGGGCATGTTCTTCCTTGTAGCAGTCAACAAGTCCTCATCATGCCAAGCACTTGGTGGTTAAAGTCAGCAAATGCTGGAAATATTTTGTTCATTCATCTTCACATTGTTTGTGGAATGAAACTGGGAAATAGTTGGGGTTTTTTTTAAATATAATAATAATAATTCTTGTAATCCAACTAGTCTGACAGCTTTCAGAGCAGACTGAGTCACAGACTTGCTACTTGAATATTTCTACATCAAAAGAAGATGAGAGAGACCTTTGGCATACACGTGGAATGCAGTCACATAGTGCAAAATAGCTGAAACACCTCATGTTAAAACTAGTGAATTACATCAGACTTCTCACATGGCTTCAGATGTTTGTGGCTCAGACCAATGGCAGCAGAGAATGATTCCATTCTGCATCATTTGGAGAATAAGATAAGTGATGCAGTCTGTGGAAGAGATGTTTTAGCAGTGTAGATGGTGCCTCTGTATCAAGGGCAGATAAAGAACTGCATGCAAGTAATACTGAGAATAATCATCTAAGAGCTTTCTTTGAAATCCAGTTGATGCAGAGTGGAGGTTCTGTTTCGCAAGGATTGCACCACAGCTGTTTTGGCTGTGGTGAATTTTGCTCAGGTAGAGAAAGCTTTTTTTAGATTGGAACACAGGAAAAATCCTCTGAGCAGGTTGGTTTCATTGAATGGTAAGAATGGAAAAGCTTCCATTCTTTCTTGGAGAAGCTTACACGTGCATTGTATAGTTGCTGCACTGCAGTAATAATTCTGTCCAGTCATCTAGTGTTGTCTTTCTACAGTAAGGAAATGATGTAAGCCCACAGGATTTTCCAAATCTGAGAAATCTGGTATCTCTTTTTAAAGGAAGCTTGTTTCAGGAAAACTCATGTACGTTGTATAATTTAACTCACTTTGTCTAGTTACTGTCTTGTCAAAAATATAGGATGTTAGCACTGTGTAATAAATCACACAAGAGTCACCCTTAGAAGTGTAACTCCAGTGTTGTGATTTTTGCACTGTTTTTAAAAGTTGCTATTATTTATTTATTTATTTAGAAAGTTTCAAGTCCACAATTACTTAAGCAGAGGCCTTTGAAATTGTATTTTCATCTGTACTCTAAAGCAGATTTTGTTGATTTTGCCCATAGGGATCTAAAAAGATAAAAAATGCCAAAGAGGTAATTTAAATACTTCATTTACTTTCTTCCTTTTTTCCTCCTTCAAAATGCTTCTAAACATCCTTCTAGCACCTATGCTAAGGCATGTGGAAGACAGGGAGATTATTCAAGACAGCAGCATGGCTTCACCAAGTGCAAGTCCTGCCTGACCAACCCAGTGGCCTTCTGTGATGCAATGACATCAGTGAACAAGGGAAGGGTTACAGATGTCATTTATCTGGATTTCTGTAAACTCTTTGACTCAGTCCCACACAGCATCCTTCTCTCTAAATAGGAGAGACCTATTTAATCAGTGGACTGGTAGATTGATAAGAAAGAGTTAGGATAGTCACATACAAGAGGGTGGTGGTCAATAGCTGAGAGTCCTGATGGACATCAGTGGCCAGTGGTGCCCCTCAGGGGTCTGTACTGGGATGGGTGATATTTAATATCTTAATTAATGGCATAGGGTGATTGACTGCACCCTCAGCAAGTTTGTTGATAACCCTAAGTTGAGTGGTGCTGTTGCCTCACCTGAAGGGTGGAATGTCATGCAGAGGGTCCTGGACAAAGTGCTGCCTCTGAGTCAGGGAAACCCCTCCTATCAGTCTAGGCTGGGGCATGAACAGATCAGAGAAGCCCTACAAGAAGGATTTAGAGAGGCTGGTCATGCCCTGGCTGTGTGTTCTGGGAGCCCAGAAATTCCCTGTGTGCTGGGCTCATCCAAAGCCCTGTGGGCAGAGTCTGTCTGTGCAGAGTCTGTCACTGCAGCTGTCCCCTCCTTTCCTCGTGGGAACAGCAGGAAAATCTGCCTCTTTGTTCCTGTTTCCCACAGCCCACTCCACTCTAGTCTTCTGTAGGTGATGGTGACAGGTCAAACATCAATCAGGGGATGTGTTTCCCTCAGCCAGGGCACCTGTCCAGCCCCCTCTACTGTGTTTAGTTCTCCATTTAGGGGTGTCTTTATCCCCAAAACACACTCGCATGGTTCCAGAGGTTCCCCTATTTGCATCTTAGTCCTAGAATGGCAGTGGGGGGGGTGGGGTGGACAGGTGATCCTCCAGGTAGTTTAGAGAAAACAAACAGAGCAATTTCAATATCAGTACTTAGCTAGAGTCAGCAGTATCCCAGTATTGCCATGGGAACCCGGAAGGTTTTTATTCATTACAAAGCTGTCTTACAGTTATCAGCTACTTCAAAGTAAAAACAAGTCAATAAGTTACTGAGCATTGACATTTGAGGCATAAAGTTTATTTGAGAAGCTGACATTGCTCAAATGTTAAACTCTTTATCAAGTTAATTGAACTAGGATTGTTCTTCAATTTTTGTACTGAGCAGACAATTTCAATTTGTTCCATATTATCGAGTTTGGTTCTGCATTGTGGGAAATAAGAAAAGCCTAACAGAATATGGGCCCTTTTCACCATTGTTAAATTCTGTTCACTTCTGTTCACTCTTGCTCAGCAGAAAGCACTTTGGGAAAGGTTCAGCTAACAGTGAGGTAAAAAATGGGTTCTATAACCAGAGAACAAATTGTATAACTAGTGTGTGGTCACCTTGTGCGTGGGGCAGTGATTGGTTGGGGAGATGCATGGACACTGGGTGAGCAAAAAGGTAGTTGGGTAAAAGGTCATGTGAACAGCGATGCCTGCAGTGGTAGGCAGCCAATGCATGCTTGTTTTGCTTGTTTTGAAGTTTAGAGCATTAAAAGGCCTGTTTTTTTGCAATAAGCAATTTCTCTTTATGACTGCAAAAAGGGAGTCTGTGTGTCTTTATTCCTCATTGCATATAGTAATTTTCCTTTTTCACGCCCTTCCCAGGTACACAACGCAATGAAATATAATTTACACCACCAAAAAAAAGGTGCTTTAATGTAAATGCAGACTAGAAGTTAGGTATTTTTTAAATATTTGCTCTCACCTTGTAGTTTTAGTTTTACAGCAGTGAGTTTCATGGATATGATAGGACCCCAGAAGTTATTACTGAGCTTGGAGTACTTCCGTGGTCTATTGCATTGCTGTGAAATGCACTCTTATTTTCTTCTACTTCCTATATTTATTTAAGTAATAGTGGCTTTGAGTGTTGAAATAGAAAATACAATACTAGAATTAGATGGTTTATAGTGATTTATTTCGGTGCAAAACCTTGATTTGCCCTGTTACCCTGTAAAACAGTCTTATGTTTGTTTTGGAGTAGTGACAGCCCTGCAGGTGATGAAATTTAAGTGCAGTATCATTAGCATTCCTGTACGTGTAGACATACCACAAGAAACCATAACACTTGGCATATTTATTGGTATCATTAAACACTTATTTTGTCAAAGTTGCACACTTGCTGAATTTCATCTTTTTTTATCTCCTATTTTTCTAGATGAACAAAAGATTTAATTCTGATGGGATATACCTTTTTCTTGTTTACCCTGCCATTATTAGTCACCACATATCGTCATGTAAATGACCAAAGACTGTTTAAAAATGTAAATTAATAGCTTGGGAGCAAGATTAAGTTCTTTGGTTTTTTTTTTTAATGCACTTTTTATTCAACTTATAAAATCTTGATGTTATTCCACTCCCTGTGCCTCGTCATCCCCTACGTTAATGTTTAGTTGGTGGTGTACTAGATTTAATGCTTCCTGAAATTCAACCTTTTATACCCTTCACCTTACATGCATTACACCTGTGTGTCCTCTGTACCTTTTTGTTATTAGTCGCATTACCTTCAATACTGTTCACCTGTCCTACACAGTTGTAGCCCATTAGGGATGAGGCTTGGTCACAGCCCCGCTCCTCATTTCTACAAACGGGGTGCCTACATGTTATAATTTTTCTTCCTGCCAAAATGACAGTTTTTTTGTAAAAGATTGTGACTAAACTGTGTGGAGGTACCTGCAGGCTGGAGATACTTGTTAGCTGTGAGGGTTTGCAGTTGATCATATTGATGGCTAACTTCAAGGTCTGTAAATTTTGGTGTGGACTCTTAAGGTAACTCCAGAGAAGACCTGCTTGGGTGAAGGTTGTCCTTGCTCCTTACATTATCCTCCTGCCCACGGTGGTGCACATCATCACCCATAGCAAACTGCTGGCACTCCTGGTCTGGTTGTGACCGTGGTGATGAAGAGGCTAGAATGGAATACTGTATTTCAGCTGGAAGGGAACTACAGTGATCGTCTAGTCCAGCTGCCTGAACAAGTTGCAGCCTGTGACTGAGGGCATTGCCCAGTTGCTACTGACAGTCTTGTGGCACTGCCAGCCTCTCCAGGAAGCTTGTTGCAGTGTTTGACTGTCTTCTTGGTTAAAAAATGCTTCCTAATGTCCAGTCTGAGCCTGGCACAGGGTTGAACCATTCCCATGCATGCCATAACTGGATCCCACAGAGGAGAGCTCAGCACTTCCCTCCTTAGGGAGCAAGGAGGTTACTCCTCAGCCTCCTTCCATCCAGTTAGATAAGCCCAGAGTCCTCAAGTTTTCCTTGCGGGATGTCATTCCTTTAAAGCCTTTTCATCAGCTTTGTTGCTCTCCTTCTGAATGAGTTCCAGCACCTTCATTCACATCTTAATTTAAGACACTCAAATTGGAGGTTGTGGGAGTGTGGCTTTTATGGGTGTTTTTTTTGGAAGCAGACATGTTGCTGGTAGTGGTGGTGGTAGGTAAGACGCTCTTGACACTGCTCTTACAGAGGGATGTGTTTTTCTTATGTTCACCCAGCTGAAGCAAAGATCTGCCTTCTCTGACTTGATGGGATACTCCCCTGTGATAATTCCTCACATTTATGATTACATTCAGAGATGTTGATTTTTGTAGCTAAATTTTAATTTTTAGTCACTCTCACAGGAGCATGGAAATGCGTGCAGGATGGTGCTAGACAGGTTCCACACAGGTGCTAGGCTTCTGCTGCTCTTTTGATTTGCCTCATTGCTTCCTAGTGATTCCAGGGACTCCAGGGAGAGAAATCCCTTTGCTCTTGTGTGTGTTCATACGTGCACATGCAGGTCAGCTGCTTATACAGACACTTCTGCTCAGCTCTTGTGACTGTCTCTTGTATGCACTTGGCTGCTGCTTCACTCAGTTCTTTGGGGAGGGGAACATTCACTTCCCTGTTGCTCCACAAGATAGCCTTTTGAACTCAGTGGTTAGTCCTGGCATGTTTTTTTGTTTGATTTTAATACTTGATTTCAGGGTAAACAAATGCCTGGGGCTGGGTTGGGGTGTTGTTGTGCAAATATTTGGAATGTGACCTGAGGGAAGCACTAAAACTGAGATGCACGGAATAAAAAATACAACCTGTTTCTCAGGACCTTGTGAAGGGTGTGGGTGAGGAGAATGGTTGGCTGCCAGAAGATAGTTTTGAGAATATTATATTTTCCACTGCAGGCTTGAGGGCTAACTTTCTTTTTATTTATTTGTGGAGCAGTTAGTTGATCCTTGAGCTGCTGTAGAGATGTGGGTATTGCACTGTTGTGATGCATTTTGGCAACACTGTTTATGAAGCAGGCCAGGAAAACAGTGCACAGATATTTGCAGTTGGGTTATGCAGGTTATAGTCAGGCCAAATAGACTTCTCTAGTTCTCCAGCTGCTTTTTGATGTAGTCTGTTTCTCAACCAAATTTTGAATGATGGCTTTTTGTAAATTAGACATGGATGTTCACAGGGTTTTTTGCAGGTTAGGAAGGTGGTGCTTTCTGTGACTGTTTGTGATAAATGTTTGTCTTTCAGGAGGAGCAACTGTACTGAGCAATTTAACTGCGTAATCAGAATGTTTTTCTGACCTATTTCTATAAGCTGTTGACAACAGTAATTGCTGCTGCTGTTTCTGTGTGAACATTATACAATAAAACGCTGTTTCTAAGTTATTCATGTTGATTTTGACAACCTCTTAGTCTTTTTCATCTCTAAGGAAAAGTGAGGAGATGGAAAATTTTCCTTGGTTTTGACAAACAGACATCCTAAAATTGTGAGGAGACAATAATTGGATATTTCCTCCTTTCCTAACTTAGGTGTCTTATTTTTAAAATTTTTTTTTCCTGGCTGCATTTTTAAGAAAGGAGAGTTTTTCATTGTGAATCTACATGTGCAGGTTTTTAAATACAAATAGTCTTCAAAGCATTTGTGTTCTGAGAAGATCCTTAACAAAGCTAGGAGGAGAAATACTTTATGGCTTATAAGATGTCTAGGGCAGAGTGTAACAGATTGGTCTGCCAAAGTTGATGGCTAACTGATGGGCAAGAAGCCATGGATTTGTGTCTGGTGATACAAGCCTGTACTTGCATGGCATTTGCTGGGTTTGAACCATAGATTTCTGGGGCTGAACAACAATCTTCACTTGTAGGGTACAGCAGACCAGGTAGTCCAGTGAGAAAAAACCCTGGTCTTTCCAATGGGAATAACAAGTCTCTGTATTATGTTTTGCTCACTGAATGTGTAAGGCAAGCAGAGAATCCTTTTATTCTATTTTTGTCCTTTCATTCTATTTTTACCTCTATTCCTTATAGGAAAAAGAGTTATGAATGGTCCCACTTCAAAGACAGACTTTATTTTCTTTTGTTAATTGTCATAGAGGAAGTAAACTGCTGTGTATGCAAATTGATGCTGCTTTAGTTAATGAGAAACCTCAGATTTCAACCCAAATGTGGTATAAAAGTGTGGAGGAAGCACAGCTGTGGATTGGAAGGGTGATGTGTTATGATTGGATATGCCTCATTGTTCACATTATTTGAACCTCTTTTACTGTTGTTAAACCTTAAAACTGTAGTCACTGACTTCTTGGTTGGAGGTTTGAACTGGTGTTAGCATTAAAAATTTAAATCAGGGAGGGATTATTTTAGTCATCTCCTAAACTAAGAAGTACAGTCGTTGTTCTTGAGCAAATTGCATTTATGGAAGTTGTTACTGAACATCCTCTTCTTGAAAGTAATTGCAAATGAAATAATTATTGCAAATTAAGTACACTTTGAATGCTTACAAAAGTGGCTTCAGGTTAGTATTTAAAGAATAAAGCAATATAAATCACAGAAGCTGTCTGAGGGACTTCTGGGGAATAGCTTTTGATGTTTCAGTGGTTAATAACAGCACATAGAAGGTCTGATGCTTATTTCCATATTATGTTGTAGTTCTTAATTATAAATTAATAGCAGAGCTATCTGAAGTGGTATTACTTTGGTTCCTTGATGGAAAACCTCTTGAGGGTAGAACCGTGCAGCATGTGTTTTCTGAATATAACCTGAATTGTGAAAAGAGCCGACACTTGTTGGTTAAATAGGGATTATGAAACACAATTAGCAAATATACTAATTGTCTTCGTAACTGCAGAAAGCAATGACAGAGAGAGTGGAGGCAGGGAGAGGGCTATGCTTTTTGTCTTAAATAATGATAGTGTTTGACAGAAAGAGGCCTTTTGATATGATGATGAAATGACAGTGAGCTAAAAAACTCCCCAGACTTTTTTCATTAATGTAAGGTATTCCTTATAGTTTTGCAGTTAGATAAACTTCTTTCAGTCGTCTGTACTCTGCTATCAAAATCCTTTTTGAGTGGCCCAGAAATGGTATAAATGGCATCCAGTATGCCATGTGTATGTGCATCTCTCTTCAAATAAATGTGTCAAATTGCCAGACAGAAAAACAAAGGTATCTGTGCTACCTCTTAGCATGGAAAGGAAACAGATTCCCTATGTCTTTAGTCCTCTAATGCTTACATGATTTTTTTTCCTGTATTGTATGTAATTCAGCATTTTGGCATGAAATAAATACTTTTAATGACTATTTTCTCTAAAACCAAACAGAAAAATACTATGAACCACCTACTTTATAAAGACAGGCTCCTGTAATTAAATTATGCCATTCAGGTGGCCTTGCTAAGACTGGCTTTGTTTTGTCCTAAGTTGACCAATCTGAGGAGAAAACAGTTGATTTATGTCCCTCTTCTTTCCATATCTAAAGCAGTTACATACCCCATGGGCTTCATGATACAGAATTGTTTTCTGACTTCAGTCTTCAGTGTTAGTTAGATTTTCTTTTCTCTAATATCCCCACCTGTGAGAGTATGCAAAATACTGAAAGCCTATCCTTGAAAGGTGTTTTGAATTAGTTTTCTTTAAAACAATGTTTTAAGCACTTCATCATTTATCTGCTTGTAAGATGGAAATGTATCAGAGGATTGTGCAGGAAGATGCACTGATCTGGAGGTAAAATGAGTCTTGAAACTGGGAGACAGAACTCTGGTATGCTGGAATTCTTTAAGGGACAACCTGTTGTGGACATTGAGCTTTACCACAGCCATGGAACCTTTCCTTCAGAACTTGTACCCTTACACTTGTAAAAATCAATAGTTTTATTTTCTATATGAAAAGATATCAGGCTAGTGCTTGAATGTTTACTGATATAGGAGACTAATGTAGAGATCTAAATAGTGTACCATCAATTTAGATAATTTTTAAGAGTCCTGTACATGCCATTTTTCAAATTTATATAGTTCACATTACAGAAATCATATTCCAGATGTCTTGTGGAAGTGATGAGTAGTGTTGTTACTTGGTCTTTGAAAACTGGATAATCTGAGAAAACCTAAGCATAACATTTGAAGTTACCTTTAGATGCTCAGCTAATTGGTCTGTTATTTAATGATTTGCCAAGAAGCAGGAATAAAAGCCATGCTGCTAGCTCACAGTCATATGCAAACCAGAAAAAAATATGTGATTACAATGCCATTAATACGCTTTGAGTTTTTGCTTTTGCAGAATGCTAATAAAGTAAATAGTTGCTGATAATGTAGTTTGTGTCCCATGGGTTATTCTTTGGGAGACCTGCCTGCTGAAGAGCTTTAGGATTAGTCAAGGAGCGAGTTACAGGTGTTGTAACAAACTGGACTGTAGCTTTATGTTACTGAGCATCCCTTCTATAGAAGCTGCTTATCAGTGTAGATTGCTGCTCTGCATTATTTAATTGCATTGTAATGCTGATTTTTTTTCTTCTGAGGGCATGAATGTAAATGAATGAAACTACTGGTTATGAAGAAAACTTAAGTGATGCATAAAATTTGTCACCAGCTCACATATTTTAGCTGGGTATACCCTTGATGTGACCAGTGATTCATTCATCTACATATTTAAATGTTATGATGGCATTTGTGGGACAAATCACTTATCACTGTGTAAGTTTTACTAATGGTTTAGTCTCCTGCTTTTTGACTTTTTAATCTTTGTAAGTGTATGTATTTTACAGAAAATGCTACATTTCCCCACCTTTCCCCAAAAATACTGCTGTTCAGTCTCCTTCGTGATCAAACTGCTGTTTGATGCTTCTTAAAATAAGTAATATTTCATGAGATTTTACATTATCATGAACTTCTGCCTTATAGAGATCCCTTGAAATTAGTTAGCTAAATTTTGTCTTTTCTTTTTGGCTTTTATTTTGGTTAAACTTGGCAGTGTTAGGTTTACAGTTGGACTCAATCTTAAAGTCTCATTCAACCTAAATGAATCTTTGATTCTATGATCTAAATACTTTTGCTTTGATTTATGATTTTGAGTAAAAAAATTGAAAATCTGCCGCAGTGATCTGAGCTCCATTAATTTATAAAGATCTCAGTTGGAGGAGTGGACTGGGAATATAGAGTTCTCATCCACATATCATCTGTGGAATGACTCACTTCTGTTTTTATTGAAATTTCGATAGGGATATATATATATATATATATATATATATATATATATATAGGGTATAAAGACAAAGAAAATAATTATCTTGGAGGATATTTTGCATATTGTCATAGAGTTGCTCTCCAAAGTTTCTGAAGGTATTAGAAGGAGTAAGCATGTGATAGTTTTCCTGATCAAGGCAAGCCAAGACAAGGTGTCATCCCAGTTATTGGAAAATTCTCTAATTAGCCAGTAGAACATCAGTGATAGTTGACTCTTTAATTGTACAGAATGTACTTGTTGCACAGGAGAAGAGAAATTGAGATCGTAAAGGAAAGTCTTGGCCAGCTGAGGTGCCCCTGTGAGCTGAGGTGGAAGCTGCTTTTAACCCACCATCTTTTTATAAGACATGATAAAATAGAGCTAGTGTGTTCAATAAGGAGATGAGCTACCGAGGGGCCTGGAAAAGGATGCACTGTGAGGGTTTTTAGGAAACTCTTGCTAAAAACTTGTTACTTTTTCATTTAGTTGTTGGTAAACCCCTTCCCAACATTCTAACTGCTATACTTGCAAAATTAAACTTCTATAACTGTGCTGCAACTCTGCTTGTTGTTCTGTGTTTAGCCCAAGTTGGTAAGAAGACAGTTTTGAGCCACAAAACAGTTTGGTTAAGTGTGGCAGCAGCTCTCTGGCCAAAGAGAGCAGCACTTAACTTTCCCAGACCTTTCTGGAAAAGTCTGTGAGAAGATCAGAGAAAAGAATGATAAACAATTCTTATCTTCACTTGCTGCACCTGTTATTGTGAACATGTGGAATGTGTTATGGAGATTTGTTTACCAAAGGGTTGTTTCTTGATTAGCCAGTGGTGATGGTGTTTGGATTGGAGGACCAATTAGGTCCAGGTGTATCATAACTGTCTATAAAAGCAATGGGTTTCTTAATAATAAAAATACTGTAATAAAGAGATTGATCAGCCTTCTGAGAATCATGGAGTCAATGCTACTTGTAACCTGGCTGGGGGCCTGCAGCAACAGTTAAGATTTAAAATTATACTGTTGTAATCTGAACTTCTGTGAACACCCCATTTACATTTCTCACATCTCCCTGAATAAAAAATTTTGGTCTTTGCTGCGATAGGTGGATAAGTCTGGAATTTGTCTCAGACTTGCTTGACGTGTTGCTGCTTTGGCTGGACTGAAATTTCAATGTGATATTAAAACTTTTCTTCTCTTTCCAGGTGCCTGCTGATGGAAATGCAGGGCTGCTGGCAGAACCTCAGATTGCCATGTTCTGTGGCAAACTCAACATGCATATGAACGTGCAGAATGGAAAGTGGGAATCAGACCCCTCTGGCTCCAAGACCTGCATTGGGACAAAAGAAGGGATTCTCCAGTACTGCCAGGAAGTAAGTGCTGTCTCAGGAATAACTGTAGTGGTTTTTCTTTCAAAGGTGTAAGTGCAGGCATGGGCTGGAGAGCTCAGTCTGTCGGGAATCTTCCCTCTGTTGCTCCATTGCCTTCTTGTCCTTTCTGAAGAGGTTCTCTCTAGCACCTGTCAAAGCAGCTTCAGGAATTGGTTGCTGAGGGAGTCACTAGGAGTGTTGGAAAGCTTTGTCTCTCTTCTGCCCTTGGGGGATAGTTTTTGTATAGTATGTGTGCAATGAACTTCTTTCTTATAAGTGTTTTGAATAAAGCTGATTTGGCAATTTATTATTTAAAATCAGCTTTTTGGGCTGATTTGGAAAGGTCAGCTGTAACATGACTTCTGTTGTTCTGCCACTGAAATGCACTTTTGCAGTCCAGAGTTAATGGCCTCTGCTGCACACAGAACCATTTAGAGTTTCTTGATAGAAAAGCTTCCCCTACAGATGAATTCACAATCACTGATTTCATGTTTGAGAGCAGAAACTTCTTACCCACTTGCATATATCCTAAGAACATGTGGATCTAATTTTGTTTTGTCTCCATGATGTGATAGTACAATAACCTTGTACCAGTGTGTGACAATTTGAAAAGAAAATGTGTTATTTCATGCAGTGGAACAAAAGGGCATGGTTTGAGTTGCCTTAGTTCTTACATTTACTATGCGACCTCTTTTTTTTTTTTCTTTTTTTTGTGAGTGCTATTGCATATTTCCATAGCAGTAACTGCTTTGTTTCCTAAATGTCAAACCAGTTCCTGTGAAACTATTTATTTAGAAAGCAAGAGAATTTATTTTTCAGATCTGTGGTCTCTTGGCATCTTCATTCTTGTCCTTTCACTTGTTGATTGTTCTTTCAAGGTTTTGCAATGTTTTATTCAGTTTTTATTGCATTTGAGCAAAATATTCACTGTAAGGGTGATATTGTAATGGTAATTGAAATTGATTCTTCTTCAGTAGCTTTCACTCTTTACTAAGAAAGTTGCTTTGTGAAATTCATATTTTTGTTTATCACTAACAAAAATACCTAACCTATCCTAATCTATGCTACTATTACTGTTTCAAAGATTTCCTCTGGTTTTCTGTTGTCTTCTTTGATTTATCTAAAGAAAGTTGATTTATGCATAATGGAAGTATTGACAATGGGGAAAGAAATTAGAAAAGAAGAGCATCAGTAAGTAAAAATACATCAGTGACTAAAGGTAGTAAGTCTATCTGAAGTTACAGAAATAAATATGTGAATCATAGAAGTAGGAGTAGAAAGTTTGGGAGCTTTTAAGGCATGAGTGTCTCAGTGTGTTGGGGGTTCAACCACAAATGTTGCAGGCAGGGAAGGATTCTGGAATAAGGTCCCAGAGTGTAACCATGAACTAACTGACTGCTGGGTGATTTTGAAATGTGGGGTGGCATTTAAAAAAAAAAAAGCCCTCTCAAAAGTAAAGGGAAGAAGTAAGCAAAAGCAGTCAGAAGGTAATAGACATAGAATGTTAAATGACAAAGAGACTAATAAGAAAAATTTTGACGCCCTAAGAGAAAAAATTGTTTGCCATGTATCGGCAATGAAGAGAGAGAGACGGGGATTTGCTGTGACGGTCAAAGCATCAAAATTTATTGTGAAGTACAACTGCTTATATAGTACTTTAGGAAGGCTAGTAATGTTTTATTACAATGATTGTGTTAAAAATCACATAAACTTATTTAAAAAATTTTAAACATAGCTTGCTTGCAGAAGGCTGATGTAATTTTCTTTTTTCTGGTAAATCTGTCTGATTTGATCTTCTTGCAATCTTGATTTAATTCTCAAAGTTCTGTTTGCTCTTGCCAAGGCATCCTGTTATGAAATCTCTTATGTTAATCAGGTCCAAAGTCCATCATCTGTCTTGTGTATCCCAATAGCCATGCATGAAGGCTTAGAGAGTTTGACTGGGTGAGACCCAAGCAACTTAGTCTAGCATAGATGTGAGTCCTGGATGGAGCTGAGGAAGGTCTCAGTGACCAGGATAGATTTCTTTTAAACTGATTTTTTTTGCAAATCTGAAATTTTCTCATAATTGAAACAGAGGAGAAGCATTGTGTTACTTGGGTTTTTAAAGGTAAATACTTAAATTCCAGTGTATGAAACCCTATTTTGTTTGCTTGACAGTTTAGTAACTTAACATTGGATAATTGTCACAATTTTAGAGTGTCTCCAGTTCCAGTTAAATGTATGGCTTATGGGGTGTTGTGGGGCAAAGTGCAGGCAGGTCTACTCCGTAAAAATGTGTTGGGCTTTTTACAGATTTTAGTTAATCTCTGTTAATTATTTGAAGCAGTATGCTTTCACCCACTTGAATTGAGCAGTTCTGCTGTGATGTGTTGAACATGGGAATCTGGCAAAACCCCCCCAGCTTTTCTTGCTGTGCTTGCTAGTATGCTTTTGGTTTGTTTTCTGGAAACTGCTGATGTCCTGCTGGCCTGTCTTGTCCTTCCCACACACCCCCTTGAGATGCACAGTGCTGCTGATGGAGAAGGGACAAGGTGGTCTGGGGTGCAAGAGCATGTGGCAGCAATGGGGTCGCTGCCAGCAGGTGTTTTGGGTGGGATGGAATCATGTGAGCCCCAGGTTTTTGAATGCTGGTAATAAATTCAGAAATTGATAGCAAATATTAGGAAGTTCAGATCTGCTGACACATGGAAGTTGATCCAACTCAGCAGCATGGAAAGAAGCTATCTGTTCTGTACAATTCTAATTATCCTAATGGCCCCGTATGGGTGGTTAACTGGTGTCCCAAAGCAGGTGGATACCACTGCTCCTGGATTTGCCTTTTGTTGTTTTATAGGAGGAGTTGGGTTGCCCCCACCTACACATTATTGTCATAGGAAGGTGCTTTTGCAGGTCAATCAGCTCCTGTCTTCCAAACAGTGTTGATAAAACCCATATGGAGCCTGCCCTTTGTCAAAGCCTGTTTTTGGAGTTATTGAATATGCAGAGTAGGAAGTTAATTTAGGTGTGCTTCATTCCCTGTTTGAAGGGAAAGAGTATTCAAGTGGAAGCCATTGGGGTATGTTTATTATAATAGCAATTTTGAGCTACTGTGTGCAGAATTTTATATCTGTTAGTTAGGATACGTGAGTTCCTTGAAGCACTGAAATTATTTTACCATCTGTGTTGAACCCCCATCCAAAATGAATTGTAAAAGTCACAGCTGGCAAAAAATTATTTTGTCTAATGCATGTTTTTTTCCCCCACTTAGTTTCATTTGGCGATGCCTACTTCTATTCTAAGTATGCATGTAACTGTTTGTTGGCTTTTTTTCCTTTCCTGCAAGACCAAACCACAGCTATAATAAACTAAGTTTGGGTCTGGATATTGTGAGGATGAATTAAACCTGAGAGTTTGGAGATCTAGTTCACTTTGTAATCAGCAGCTGGCTTGCTTTGCAATCTTCAGCTAGATGCCCAGAGTAGCTTTCTGATGTAAAGTGAATGTTGGCTTTGGGAGGTGTTTCACTTGGCATCTCATGACTGCTTGGTTTCTTTTGTAAAATTATTACACATGTCCATTTTCTTTTTAAACATCACTGGGATGCATGACTATTTTTGGCCAGTGTGTATTTCTTACAAAAATCCTCCCCAGAAATAACAAAATTATAAATGCATGTTACTACATTCTTAACTGTTATCTTTGTATTACATGGAGCAGAAAATAGTAGGGTAAATTCCTGTAATAGGTAATTCATTATAACTATTGACAGAACGCTGTTGACATTTCTGATTTCTAACCATAATGCTTCCAGAAATTGTTATCTTGTCATTTTCACAAATCCCCTGGTTTTGTGCCATGTATTTAGGTATATTGCTTGTGAAACCCAAAAACCACTTTTAGCCAGGCCCAGTACAACCTGGATTATGACATTATTTCACCCACAATCCCCAAATGTTTTGTACATGGGCCAAAAGGGCCACCAAATGACTGGCCCATCTCTTTTTTTAGTTGTTTAGCTTCCTCTTGTCACCATATCTGATAATCCTGCTGTGCTTGTTGTCCTGGGAACTACTTCAGGCAGCCCTGATGGCAGCAGTTCCTTCCCTCTGGTCTTTGTCTTCCTGCTAAAGAGTTTGTTAAACTGCCAGGGATGGCAAGGTTTTTGAAAAGAGAAAAATTGTTTGGTCTGTTTTTTTCTGAAAATTTGTGGCACAATGACAATGGTCTTACTGCTTTGATAATGGTTTCTCTCCACCTCATCATTTTTATTGTAATAGAAATTGTTGTTTTTATCTAGGTTACATAATGTGCCTTTTCTAGTTTCTCAAAGGGAATAGCCACAGTATTGAAGGTGAAAATTAATTTTTAACCTTCACTACTTGAAATTCAGCAGTCTAAAAAGCCATAAATTTTGCTCTGAGGAAAATGATCCATTTAATGAAAGGGGAAGCATACAGATTCTTGGCAGCACAAAATGTCCTTAAAAACAAATGACGTTTTCAACAGAAATGGGTGTTGGTATATTCTGAGATGTGTACAGTCATGCTTAAAAGTTTGTCTGAATGGTATCTTAGCAGTCTTTGCATTGATTATTGAGGTCTTGGATTTTATTTAGCTTTTGGTCCACAGCAAAGGTTGAACTAGTTTACTCTTTCTGCCAGTGCTTAAATTTGATTTCCTTGAAAATAGAGGATTACTACTGATGGTTTATTTATCCTGCAGTTAAACCTTAGTATACTCACCTTCTTGAGAAGGAAGGCTGGGATTTTTAGCCCTGACTGTAGTCTACCATGGAAATATATTTCAAATCAAGTGACTAATGAAACTTGGAGCATATGTTGCAAAATGTTTCCTGTCTTTCTTTTGTTGATAATAAAAAAATCTTCCCTCTTGTTTTTGTCTGCACTGAATTTTTTTTTTGCATGTCTCAAAATGAAATGAAAAAATAAGGATTTTTTCAAAGAGTGCTTCTGCTTTGAGGCTGAGGGAGGAAAAGGGATGAGGATTGTTTGCATAAATAAATATTTAGGTAAACATGTACTGCAGCATTTAATGAAATTGCAGTGCTGCATTTTCTTGTAGATTAATTTTTAATTTCACAGATATGATGGACAAGATTAATCAATGGGTTCCATCAGAATAACGTTTGTGCCAATGATATAAAATTTCAGTAGCCAAATCAAATTTTATTTTATATATATTTCATTTTAAAGCAAGCAAGCAGCACTGGGTGGCCAGGAAGTCACCGCTCCACTAACGCTGCACGCCACTTACAAGTTCAGCAATGTATATCTATTGTTTTTAAGCCTACAAAGCATTTTCCAGTGTGCTTGTGTTAGTCCAAATCAGCAAATATTAATAAGCTGGGATCAGCAATTTCATGATCTTTCCAGGTGGTTGATGGCTTCCATTCCTGTTCGTGGTCATCTGGAGGGAGGCCCTTCACCAATAGTTTTAGTCTTGTACAGGTGCCTCAAGCTTTTTATTATACATAAGCATTTAACCACTTTGTTGCAATATCCCGTAGCTTTACCAGAGCTTCCTCTATTTTATTCTAAGCATCAGTCATTTTTGCCACCTCGTCTCTTAACTCTACTATACTTCTTCTATTTTCTTTTTCGATGCTTTATTTGGCTATTCAGTCAGAATGTTTCAAAACCGTTCTTTGTACCTTAAGTAAAGAAAAATCTATTATAAATATATAGCTGTTATGTTTCAGCCACTTTGAAGAGGATAGAGTAACTACTTGCAAGAGCATGTAGTAACAGGATAAGAGGTAGTGGCTCCAAACTGACAGAGTAAATTTATATTAGACATATGAGGGTGGTGAGGTGCTGGCACAGGTTGCCCAGAGAAATTGTGACTGTCCCATCCCTGGATGTGTCCAGGGCCAGTGAGGTTGGAACAAGATGATCTTTAAGGTACCTTCCAACCCAGGCAACTCTTTGATTTTTTTCATCCATCTTTTGAGAGCATGTTTACATGGACAGTTCAGAGTGGCACAGATCTATCCCACTTTTGCTCAAGATCAGTCTGGGTCCTCTTGAACTCCTGGCACTTTCCACTGTGATGCAGTTTTTATTCTTAAGGGAATGTTTTTAGAGCTAGATTACTTGATCCAGCTCCTGTTCTAGAAGTGGCTCTTGGAGAGATTTTAGCAATAAATGGGCAAGATATGGAATAAGGCAGGAATTGTGCCCTGGCAATGTCAGACTTATGTGCAATTCAAGGCACTGAAACCACAGCCCCTGTGCTGTGTACGTCTGCAGATGGATGTGTGATGCCTCCTGGGAATGAGACCTGAAAGGCTGCCTGCAGGGCTTGGGTGATTGAGTGGTTTTGAGTGTTTAGGGGCTTCATCACCTTCTGGTCTTCCACAAGTCTCTGTCCATGATTGCATGTGTATGAATAGGTGGAAAGCTTTGTCTCAGGTTCCATTTTTTTTTTTTTTTGATTGTCCCCATCCCTTTTTGGATAGCTTTATAGCTTTCCTGTGCTATAGCTTGTTACTGTTTTAATCTTACCTTTAATGGCCCCAGCCTGGATGTGGGAAGTGTTTCTTAATTTTGAGGACATTACTTTTTTCCCAAGCAGTTTACAACTACTACTTTCTAATTTCTAATTCGTACAGCAGCATTATTATCCAGTTAACCTTTATCCAGTTAAAATGATTATGTAGGCCTGTACTGAGGGCCTTGTACTGAGGTTCCACATTGTTATGAATACTTGTATGGAAAGGGAAACTGTTCCTTCTCTTGAGCTGAGACAGGAGCTTCTACTAGAAAAACACTGTAGTGTTTAGAAGATGCTTCACAGTATCTCTTAAACATTAGCTTTGTCTTTTGTGAGTGCCAATGGCTGTTGCATATATTAACAGAAAAAAAGAACATTTATTTGTACAGTAATGACAATACCATGTTTAATTTTTTCTTCTTCTGCCCAGACATGAATATTGAAACATGAATATGATTCATCTGGATGTGAGGAAATACTATCCAATGTAATGTTTGTTTTACCAGCATAGTTTTTTTCTCTAAGTACCATTGTAGGTTAGAAAAGTACTAATCCTGTGGAAATGTAATGATATTCAAGATGTTCCATTCTAGCTGTGTGAAGAAACCACACAATATTTCCAAGTCAATGCAATTTATTTTTTTAATTCTTATTCTGAGTCACAGGTTTTCTTGAAGAACAGTAATAATTAGGAATTTATAAAACATCTGATTTGTCCCTTCATTCCTCATTTCCACTTGGCCTGGGAAGACATCTCTTCCAGAGCTGGGGTCAATAAATGGCTTTCTTGTTGATTCAGATTCTGAGGTTTTAAGACACTATAAAGATCCTTTAGTATTTTTTTTCTTTCCTTGTTTGAGCCAATTACAAACTTTAAAAAAAATTGATACGTCTGTAAAGTTTTGCAGGTAATGTTGCTTTTCCAGGTTCCCATACAGTTTGACCAGACTGTGCATGCCAGTGAAAGTGAACAAAAAAAAAAAAGAAAAAAAAAAGGAGAAAAGGATTGGATTCATCTAAGAAGGAGGAATTATATTTATGATTCTGAATAAGGAATCTAAGAGGATTTGATTAGACTAATCTTATTAAAGCTAAACTTGTAATACCATGTAAGTTAATATGTGTGTATTTTTAAGTATTTTAGAGGTGATTATCATATAAACTACTTTTAAGCTATTACTGACAGCACATCTGTGGATATGCTAACAGACAATTACTTGCTTAAGTCTCGTACAAGACTTCTAATATTTTGGAACCAGTATAGATTGGAGCCACTCTTAAGTACTGAGTGTTCATAGCAATTTTGTCCCTTTAACCAAGACATTGCTCTGGTTTGGAGTTTGGAGCAATATAGAGGACAGAGGAGTCTCCCATACTCAGACAGACTTGAAATTCCTGAATGATCCTGCTTTTGCAGACTCAGCTTATATGTTTTGAGCTGTTGTAGCTTAGGATCTGTAGCCAGATCTGAGATGGTCAGATTTTACAAGCTGATTTTTTAACAGTTTCTTAGCAGGAGAGAGGCTACACAGTGGTTTGGCACAATTATTGAGCTTAAGCTGTCCATGCTGTTGAAGAAACAGTCTGTTTTCTTATCTCCTCCCTCCTCATTTCTTCCCTGCTAAATTTTAGCAGATGTTTGATCTCGCAGGAAGGAAGTTTAGGGAGCTGAAATGGCACAAAGCAAACCCCAGCAAACAGGAAAAGGGGGCGAGTTTTCTCCTCAGATGAACTGGATTGGTAATATTGGAGGCAGGACTTCTTCTCATGATAGCTGACTAGAGGGTGGTTTGTAGTCTTTGAACACCTTGTGAAGAGAAGGTTTCTAGATATTTCTAAAAGCACTATATCTTCCTGCCACTTGGTTCTTTGTGCTTTCAGAAGAACACATGCTGTTAATCTCTAAATTTTGCCAGCAATCTTTCTCAGGCAATAGAAAAAGACAACATGAGCACTTTGAAAGCAGAAAAAGTCCCAATATTATTAGATCAAAAAGACAGATTCAAATCAAGTCTGTAATGAAGAGCAGGCCATATGTTAATCAGAGATGAAAATGTGGATCCACAGTTTCATTTTAGTAGCAGAAAACATAAGTGGAGAGCAAATGTCTTCAAAAATACCAGAATCTGTGCAGAAAATGAGAGAAAAGGAAGGTGAAAATACAGAAGTGTGGGAAAGGTTGGTATTTTTAGCTAGAGTGATGACAGCAGGAAGAACAGAGGAGAATTGAAAGCAGAATGAAAGACTGAGAAATTTTATGTAATTCAGTATCCTTGTAGTGATTATCTGATCTGAAATTTAGTTTTTTTGGGTCAGTGGCTGAACAGTTCCACATATTCCACAGACCTGCCATAAAGATATGGAGAAAAAGCATATGGACCCTCCATCTCAAATGCAGAATCCCAATTGCTGCTGATTTTGCTGTAGCTTTGGTTTCTGCCAGGGTTTTTCAGCTGGAGTTACAGGAGGAGCATCAGTATTGCATGCTGATTTCTAAGATAAGGATTCTTTGTTGATGTTTGGCAAACTAAAATACTGCCTTTTTCATAGCCAAATGGATTTGATATTTTCAACATAATTTATTATGTCATGTAGCTGTGTCATAGAATTTCTGGTTTAAGGGGTGTCAGAGGGTCAACCTGGTGTTTTTCACTAGGCTTCAACAACAGAATGGTGCCAAAGTGCTTGCACTGTGCTAGAAATTAAAAACAGAAATCTGTGCAAATCCTCACATTGACTTTGCTGCTTAGATTAATCTTTGGAGAAGGAACTTAATTCTAGTTTAATGTTTGACTTTCATGAGTGCTAAAGTGTCACCTCAGGTCCCCAGCCAGTAATAATTAGCATTGACTCCATGATTGCAGAAGGCTGATTAATTGCTTTATTATCATACTCTTATACTATATCATACTATACTTATTAAGAAACTCAGTAACCCTTTCAGCCAGTCCAGTACAGCTTTGACGTAATGGGTCAATCAATCCAAACACCATCCAGTGTCCAATTAAGAAATCACCCTTTGGTAAACAAATCTCCATGACACATTCCACATGTGCACAACAGCAGGTGCAGCAAGTGGAGATAAGAATTGTTTCTCATTCTTTTCTCTGATTTTCTCACAGCCTTCCCCAGGAAAATGCCTGGGAAAGTCTGTGCCTGCTCTCTGTGGCCAGAGATCTGCTGCCACACTAAAATAAAGCTTATCTCAGTTATCTCCCTAACAACAGGAACTGCTAAGCCACTGAGCACAGTAAAAATTGCATCAAACAATTTTTTGGAGTTCACTTGAGTTAACAAAATGAATTAAGCATTTAAATTTTAGCTTGTAGAATTATGTGTTGAATTTTTAATGTTACATAAGGAACCTCTGCCATAGTACAAAGGGCATAGGAAAATGCAAATTTCTTAAGCTTCTTGTATAAAGAACAATACGAAGGAAACCTAAAGATGCAAAGAACCCAGATAAAGGGGCTCAGCTCCTCTGTCTGCAAGCCTATCAAGACTGACAGACGTACTCAGATATGCACCAAAGGACCAAAAGCACGTGTACAAAGGGGAAAAGTTTAAAAGTTCAACCATGAGGAAGACCACGATCTTCAGCCTCAAGAGACCACTGAGAGACCCCCTCACAACCACCACAGCAAACCCCACATGCCCAGAAGGGTGTGGACCTATTTAGCATGAGAGGTGAGGACAGGCAGGGCCAGGGGTTGAATATGCATGGAGAAGTTGTGTAATGTAATGCATATGGAACACCTTTGGGAATAAAGGTTTGGGTCAGACCAAGGCTCGGAGCAAGTTTTTGGAGACATTTCTCACTTCTTCTGGGCGCTGACAATGCATACCCACTTCATAACTACATCAGGTTGTGGAGTCTATTTATTCCGTGTATCGCTTCATTAGCATGGAACTTAGGAGTCTCTGAGTGGGCAGAGAGATTGGAAATGAGAACTAAAACTGGCAGGATGAGTGGACTGGAGAGGAAAGAGCTGGGGTGAAAGGAATTGAAATATTGGGTGAGTTTTGTAGCAGGAAACTCTTGAAGAGTGACTCTGTGTCTAACAGTGAAGCAGGTAAGATGTTGGAAAGAGGGTGATTTATTTGATGGGCCGAATGAAGTAGTTATAAGAGCAGTATGTAAAACTCCTTGGTGATGCTGAGATTGACTCTGATAGCTAGTAAGGCTGGAGCTATTAAACTTGAAATGATGTTATGGATGGATACAAGAGGATGTGGCTGAAGATAAGAAGTAGTGTGTCTCTGGAAATTTGTCCTCAGGATTTAATTAATAGAAAAAAATTCTGTGGATGGTTCAGAAGACATTCAGCTTGTGATTATTTATTCTAAGTGGGTTTTAAAACTGTGGGGTTAAAAGGGTTTATGCATACACTCTTCCCAAGTGGCTGCTGGAAATTAATGTAAATACCTGAGATGTTATGCTGATTAACTTGCAGCAGTAGATGCCTGAACTTGTGGTGAAGGGGCAGAGCTGTTCCTTCTTGGTTTCCTTGCTGTTTCTCATGTTGGCTCATTGGAGAGAATTTCAAAATGGCTCAAATGCTGCTAATGCTGGGTTTGACTTTGATAATTCTCTTTGAGCAAGTGAAGGCTTTGCTTAGGTTACGGAGAGTGATGGGAGAAGTTTGGGTGCCAGCTTCAGCCTTGCTTTTGTGTGTAGAAGGGCCTGATGGCTGAGAAAGCCAGGAGCAAGTGGCTGAGTCTGGTCAGACATGACAGGACACAGCTGAAGCCACAAAGGCGTAGAAGAGAAGAAAGGTGTTCTGCTGGTGATGGGAGCACTCTGGATCAGAGGAGTGATGGTTCCTGGGCAGGGGGCTGCCACAGGGAAAGCCATGGAGCTACTGTAAAGTAATCCAGAATAGTTTTAAAAACCAGGAATAAATTAGGATATTTTACATGAGTAATTGAGTAACCTTATTCTGCATATAGCTCTCTATTTTCTGGACACAGACTGCAAGGCTAAGAACAGAACTTCTCTTTTAGGGTTGATGGTGCTTGTGTCACGGTTACTCATGTGACACCACTCCTGCTGCTGCTAATCTGGGACTCTGCATTGTTGCTGCTTCCCAAGTTGTAGGTTGGAAACCGTGCATGGACATACAGAAATAATTATCCTATCTTTTCTCTTCATGGATATGCCAAACAGTTGGAAATTAATGTAGCATGTCTGCTTGTTGCTGCTTTTCAACTCATCAATGCAAAATTCTGGGAAGCAGAAACTTTATAGATTCTATATATACTTTAGAAAGGAATAGAAATAGTTTTTGATCCAGCTGTAGTTTGTTAATCTGCAATTGAAAGCTTTTTCTCATACTTTGAAGCATTGTTTAGTTACCCTTCAGATGCCATTGCTGTCAAAGGATCTTGTCCACAAGAAATTTTAAGACCCTAGTCTTCCTAAACACTGTTTATTAAATATGTGTATTCTTTTGTGTTTGTAGTTACTGTTTGCAGATTACTTCACCAAAGTGATAGAACCTTTCTTTGCCCATTCAAAGCACTGAGATAAATAGTTACCTATCTTACATCTGTGATTTTTGTTTATAATTTTTAAAAAGCAGATTGATAATTTCTGTGAATGGTTCTTTTTATTAAAGTAACATTGATATTGTAAGTTTAGAATATTCAACACATGAAGTTACAGTGTTCAGGTAAGAGTAAACTTGTCCACACACCAACTTGTTTGGTTGTTTTCTTTTTTTGGGGAAAGCTGTGGGAGGATAGCCGGCAAGGAAGGTCTGGACATAATCAATCTCTATCCTACTTTGAGTTATCTTCCCTGTAAGTAAATCAAAGTATTCAAATTATTAAAGTTGCTAAAGATGCAACTGCTAAAAACGCCCTTATTTTTATTCTGTTTACAGATACAATTTCTTCTTTTATCTGTATGAATATTGCTTTCTTCTAAAGTAAGCATTTCTATAGTCACTCTTGCATTTAGTTTTAATGTAGATACTGTCACTGACTACCTGAGATGGACTTGAAGCAGAATTCCAGCTCATTAATTCCTGTCAGATACAGGGTATGTCAGCATGAGTTGTTTTGGTAGTATGCTGCAGAGAGTCTGGACTCTTTTCTGAGGAACTGAGTAGCCTTTTTTACTTGTGCTAATAGATAACTGAATATTACATTTTTATTCAGTCTGACTTAAAAATCTTGCTATGTCAGATGCTGAAGCCTAGGGTAAATGGAAGATTTAAAACCCACAAATGTATGATCTAATTTAAGTCAGCATATCATGAGTAGGATAACAACTGAAGGATTTAGGAGACAGTAGAAGGAAACAATAAGAAGAGAATATGTCCACTTCAGCCGGGCAATTAAATGAATACATATCTCTGATTTAGAGAAGTCAGAATTCACACTGATGTGGGATGCAATTTAGAACAAAATACTAACCTGTTTAAATTTAAAAATGGCAATTAATTTCATGTTGATTTTTGCATCTTAATTTTAAAGAATTTTTTCTTGTGTCTTGACAGATTGTCTAGCATTTCAAACTGTTGGTGAAGATGTATATCAGTTCCTGATTATACTTTACATTCTCTAAGATACTGTTTTTCTTTTTTATTTTTCTCCCATTAAATTTATGTTAAGTTGTAACAGCATGCTGTATTTCACAAGGGGTGCACATATGTGTGTTTATGTGCAAGTCTGTGCATGTATGTTCCATTTTACAGTTTCCATGGATGGAGCATGCTCAATTAGGAATTCATGCCATTTGTTACTCTGAATCTTGTTCTCCTCTCCATAGGAATTCTGCTTTTAGAATATACAGGAAAACATCCTTATGTTCAAGGAGAAGTAAGAATAAATCTGTTCCACTTAATTCTAGTCATATACACTTACAGTATTTGTAAGATTTATGTATAGCTATTTCTATTGCTATTGTTTTGATTGTCTAATAAAAACTGAAGACATATATTGAAATAGCTTCACTAATCTCCTAATAATCAGCTAACCTTGAAAACCTTTTACCATTTTATTTGAAAATATAAAAGCAATATTGTGAATAGTCAAAGTTACTCTAGAAGATGAGGGACATAATGAATAATATCAATAGGTGAAATACTAAGAATTTGAATTTAAATGTCTTTTGATATCAGAGATGACTGCCTTATGATTACGCTCAAGTACTAGTTCAAGATTGAACCAAGATGTGCTGAGCATGTGTGACTGGATGGAGAAACATATTTATATAATCATGTGTCAGAGATTGAGTTAAAAAACCAAGAAGTGTCTCAGAGATTTTAGTTGCATATTATGTTTGTATTTGAGTACTGGCAGAGGTTGTCCAGAAAGGCTCTGGAGTCTCCACCCCTGGAGATACTCAAAAGCCATCTGGACATAGCCCTGGGCAGTCAGCTCAAGGGGGTGGCCCTCCTTGAGTGGGGAGGTTGGACCTGATGATCCCCAGAGATCTTCCAGTCTTAACAGGTCTGTGATTCTACAGGGGTCAGGGCAGTCCTCAAAGATGGCTAGAGGAGACCTTTAGGGATAAACCCACCTGCACCAACCATGCTGAGAGGCCTCGGCTGCTCTTCCACTTGCAGGTGGATGTGGCCCAGCTGCTTCTTTGCTTCAGTGCTGTTCCCTGCTGTAGCCTCTTTGGTTTTGTTTCAAAATATTTTTTTTTTATTTTCTAGTTTCTCAGATTTGTTTCAAAATAGTTTCTGATTTCCACTTGGGTAACACATACTCAGCTGGTGGTATCATCAACACCTTCGTATGCAGACAGATACAAATGCCATTTCATGGAGTCATAGATAATCCTGAGTTGGAAGGAACCCACAGGGATCAGCTCAAGTCCAACTCTTGTCCCTGCACAAAACAGCCCCAACAATGCCACCACATGCCTGAGAGCTTTGTCCAAACACTTCTTGAACTCTTGTGATGTTTGATGCTGTGACCACTCCGTGAGGGAGCCTGTTTCAGTGCCCAGCTACCATCTGGGTGAAGAGTCTTTTCCCAAAACCCAACCTAAACCTTCTTTGACCCAGCTTCATGCTGTTCCTACAGGGAGAAAGAGATCAGTGCTTGTCCCACTATGTCCCCTTTTTAATCCCTTTAATTGTGAATTAAATATTTTTCCCCAAGTTGAGTCTCTTGCCTATGACAAGAGGTAATTGGTAAATATTTTCTCTCTATCTCAACCCAAAAGCTTTTTCATTCCTTTTTCTTTCCTTCTTTTATTAAGGATGTCTACATTTTAGTCCTAAATCTATGCAGCATCAAAGCTGGTAGTGGTAAACATGAGTTTCAGCAAGATTATTTTAAATTCTGAATATCTGAGTGGCTTTTTAGATTTTTTTTTCTGCAGTCAGTATATAAGGAGACTTAGTAATGAAAATGGAAGTAAATGAAGATGTAGCGCTAACTCTTGATTGCTAGTTAAATTTTCTAGATTACATTGATCTTTGTTGTCTCCGCTGTTTCTTTTAAGATGAATTAACAGAACTTCTTTACAGCAAGTTACAAAGATGTTGAAAGTTTGGTTATCTGGCAACTTTGTAGCTCTGCTTTACACTGACACTGTAGAAGGAGCTCATTAGGGACACTATAAATAAATATGAGGCTCATTTTTCTGTGCCACTGAGTAGGTCCCACTTCAATTCAGAGCAGCTACATTATATAAGTCTAGTGAGGGGAGCTCTCCTTGGCACATACACTGGCATTAACCTATTGATAATGAAATTCAAAGCCTGTTTTCTCTCCTAAAGGGTGGACTGAGCTCTGTGTGAGCTGCCAGTGGAAATTAGGAGTTTAGCAATTGATGTAGTAACAAAATAAGAGATTTCTTTGTCTTTGTGTACTTTTGACAACTACTGCTAACTACTTAGCATTTGGTCCACTTTACAAACCAGCAGTTAAAATGGTGGGTTTGGGTAATAGTAAAAATAAAAATAATATATAAACTTATTTTTCCCACTAATGTTATTCTTTCATCAAGGCCCTAAGGATGCACTCTTACTCCTTAGAAATTAATGTCAGGAAAGAAACTAAGTGTATTTTCATTCTTGTGGCTCAGAATCCTATTTTCTGTCACTTTAACGCTATGTACACATTCATGTGGGTAAATGTATGGGTTTTTTTTGGTCTTAATTTCCTTTTTTAGACATTCTGGTCTATCCATTTTGAAATTTCCTTGGTTGTCTTCATTTAAGGCATTTATTTCCTTTGCTAATGACAGCTGACACTTAACCCTGGGCAATGTTAAATATCCCTGATAAGATGACACTGATGTATCAAGCACATGGCTTGTGACAGCGCCCAGTATTATCTAACCATGGATTCTTATTACATGAGTGTGACATCTTGTAGGCATGAACTGGAAGAGTTCAATATGACAATGCTAAAGGAAGTACCCAAAGAAGAAAAAATCTTCCTCTTGCATCATGCATGTTAGCTCTTGAGTCAGCTGTGGAGCCTTGCAGGGTAATATTTACACAGCAGTTAAAGTGTGAAGTTTCTTGCAAATCAGTTTTGGCAGTGCTGTTACAGGGATCATGAGCATGTGCAAGGGCTTTCCTTGAACCTGTGCAGAGTTCAGTATCTAAATCACTGATGGAGCAGGGGGTGCAGCAAGTTCCTTTGGAACCACTTTCTGCAAGCAGTGTGAAAATGGGCATCTGTATCTAATGTGGATGGTGACCATCAGCCTTGGCCACCTGCTGACAAAAGAAAGTAAAGCTTCAGTCTTCTGAGTGTAGGAACTTTCACACTTTTCAGTTTTGCCTGTGTAGCAGAGCATCCCCGTGTGGTAATAATTAGCATTGACTCCATGATTCCAGAAGGCTGATCAATTGCTTTATTTTATTATACTATACTATATTATACTACTTATTAAGAAAACTCATCACCCTTACAGACAGTCCAAGACAGATAGACCAGATTGGTCCTTGAATCCAAAACACCATCACCACTGGCCTATTAAGGAACCACCCTTTGGTAAACAAATCTCCATAACACATTCCACATGCTCACAATAGCAGATGCAGCAAGTGGAGACAAGAATTGTTTCTCATTCTTTTCTCTGATCTTCTCACAGCCTTCCCCAGGACAATGCCTGGGAAAGTTGTGCATTGCTTTCTGTGACCAGAGAGCCCACACCTGTGGGCTTTCTTGAGGTCACTCTATCTATGCTGGGTTAACATCCCAGGCTGCACCTTCAGCCTCTGTATTTCTTCAGCCATCAGTTGTAGTGAGCTGTTGAAAGTGGCAAAGATGTGATAGTTGTATTCTATGAAGGATTTGCACAATGAAAGAAGTATCTGATTAATAAATTTTATTTTTGAATAGAAGGCAGGATTGATATTCAAGCTCTTTAGCATAAAGTGCATTGTTTAGTAGGGAGTGTTTCTTTCTGTAGTAATTTCTGTGGCATTGTGATTGTATCTGCCCTTGTTTTGTGCATTAAGCTGTTAATACAGTTCAACTTCAAAATTATAATAGCCCCTTCATGTCTCTTAATTAAAGTAGAGAAATTATTTCAAATCATTTCCAGTTATGCTTTGATTGCTTTCTGGTTGTTCCCATGTGTATGCACCAGGCCACATTCATTTACAGACCACTGATCTCAAATCTGAGAAGGCTGTACTGTCATTTGTTAGCATCTTTTAAAGTTTAAGATTTTAGCTCAGATTGCTTTCTTCATTTTTGCCATGGTTATATTTTAAACCTTTAATTAGGAGAGTGCCAGGAGGCACTGCCTCTCATGACCTCAGTGGAGATCCATGATTGAGACAAATCTTTTTTTACTTAAGGCGGTGCTGTCAAGATTCTTAGAGTACTTCTCCAAGCACCAGTTTTGGACTCTCAGAATTCACCCCTTCTTAACCCAGTTTTCTTTTTTTGGGATTATGTTACTTCTCTGCAGGATGTTTTTGGACCATCTCCAGTTACCTCAGACTTGTACCTATTTCTGTTTTAATTTTCCATTGGTAGATATGAATAGACAGTAGTTTTCAGAGCACTTAAATAATCAGCTCTCACACAGCTGGAAATTGGTAAGGATTGCTTGAGGAAAGGCAAAGGAAAATTAGTACCTTCTGAGTTTCATGTTAAGGCTGATAGATTGCCAATTTGAAAAATATAAATGAGGGCTATAGACTGTGTTAGCATAGAAAAGGGGCAGGGGTAAAAAGCCAAAGTTGTGGTTTGCTAGTAAATTCATCAGCAGGTTTGCTGTTGTGATGGCTGTGGTTGTAGAAGTGTATTCTGGTATTAAAGCAGATAGAATTTTGATCTCAGCAATTTAGAAATTGGTAATGTAGACCTAAATATGAATAACTCTTCCAACAGACTTCTAGTACTAGGCAGACTGCAGCAGGCAAGAATTATGATGTTTGTTAAAATGGTTGAGATGAACATAAAAGCATGCTGTTAAGTTTAGTAGTATGGAGAATATGTGGTATATATGGAGTTTGCCTAGAAATGGAGGAGAAGGTAATTAACCTATAATTATCTGATCTATAACTTAGTCAAATATAACTGGGCAATTTATAGTTTTGACAATCAGCTGTTACCACCATAATATTTCTGAACTGGCAGCCACATGGTTTTACAGATGAACAGACACACCAGCTTTCCAGATACATTCACACAGTCATACCATGGTATAAATATTTTACACAGCAGAAGAGAGAGAGGAGAGGGAAGATGAATATTGTGTTGTTACTAATGTGTTACAGTGACCCAGGGTACATACTTGTGATAACATTTGTCTTTTTCTCTACTGTTAATGCTAGGTGTACCCTGAATTGCAAATCACCAATGTTGTTGAAGCCAACCAACCAGTTACAATACAGAACTGGTGCAAGAGGGGATGGAAGCAGTGCAATGGTCACCCACATATTGTGGTTCCCTACAGATGTCTGGGTAAGTGACTCAGTTTTAGTCTGTTTTTTCCTGCTCTGTTTTTTTTCAGTCTCTTCATGAGAAAGATAGAGAATCTACATAAATATCTTCTATACCTCAGTATTATTGTCTTTTCTGAAGGGAGTTTTGTCCAGTTGTTCAGTCCTTTGAAACTGCATTATCTAGAAAGAAAGTACTCCTGCTCTTCCCTAATTAAACCCTTCTTTTTTCACATTAATTTTTGAATATCTAGTACTTGGACTCTTACCATGAAAGACCATGGGAATCTGTATTTGTTGAAACAAAATAAAATATACTTTATAAATTCTCCGATTTCATCCTTCAACTTTATTTTTGTAGCAGTTGCTTGCTGTTCTCTCCTGTGTCCTTGGTGCTTTAAATCAATTAAAAGGGATGTTTGGGCTCTCATTTTTTTGCTAACCTTTACTTTTGTCTGTATTAGAAAATAGAATTGTTAATTTGCCTTTTTAATTAACATTCTAGGCATGACATTTTCTTGATGTTATTCTGTAGTTAAGTTGTTGCTTTAACATTGCCATTTGAACTGTGATAAATGCTGGAGTTCGGAGTTGGAACTTGCTTTTCTAGTAAGCCAGGACAGCTAAAAGACATGGAAACCAACTCAGACCAGTTATTCCATGGAATAAATAATGAAAGAAATTTTCTTTTTAAATATGCAATGTTCGTAGAAATTTTGTTCATTTGTGTAGAGTAGGTAAAACACAGGGCACCAGCTGCCCTTAGCAAAGCTGGGACTGAAGAGTAATTAACAGAAATGCTACCAGTGTGGTCAAAAGTGCCAAAACAGCAGGTGTATAAAATCTATGCTAAGTATCAGGGAAATTTTTTTGTTTGGCAAAGTTTCTAGTTCTGATGTTTGTTTGTATAGATATAAAATCAGTGTTTCTAAACCTGCAGTATATCATTGTTGATGCTACTGAGGCTCTGGAGGACTAGTTTATTCTGAACAAAATCCTCCAGGAGAACCCAAATTCAAGACTTTTGGTGAGGAGAAGAACATAGGAATTACAGATCCTGACTGTGGGAAGGAACCTGCTGGCTTTTGTCTTTTTCCAGACATGAGATGAGTTGGTTGACTCCATCACAAGCTTTACTGATAAAAGGGATGTGCTCTTTTACCCACTTATTGCTGTGTTTTCTTTAGTTTTTTATAGTCAGGATAGAAACATCAGCTTGTAGTCTTAAGGTATGTCTAAAGCCAGATAAGCAACTTGTTAGAGATGAGGCAGAGCCGCAGTCTCACCTAAATGCATCACGATATATTTGATCAGACCCCATGAGAGTGCACCTGCACTCATCAGAGATACAGTGGAAGAACATCAGACTAGTGGAACTATAAAAACTAATTTTTATTATTTATTTTATTGTCACCTCAAGCAAAGCTCTGAATTAAGAAAAGGGAACTCGTAGGCTCAGGACTCTCTATCCTTATGTAGATTTGGTCAGTGCCCTGGAGGTCTAACAACCTAATTTGAGCTAAAAGACAATGTCATCATAAGAGCAAATAAATATAAATTGGCTACATTTAGTCTACAATTGCAAATCATTGCAAGGCGTATGGTTGCTATCTTAGCAAGGTTTGGATGCAAAAATTTTAAAGATGTTTAAGCAATTCATTTCCATTAGCCCTTAGCCCTTTATTTTTATTTTAAAATCCCCACATTTGCTATTTTTTTTCTGATTTCCTTGTAATTGAGGCTTATGGAGTTGAGTCTGACACATTGTGTCTGTTATAATTTTCATATGCTGACATTCATCTATTGACCCTGACTAGAATAAACCTTAGATACTGATGTTCCCAAGGGTTTACTGGGGGATAGGTGGCCACATAATTACTTCTGGAGGAAAAATGGTGGCACTAGGCGTAATCTGCAATTTCTCCATCAACAAGCCCTCTGTTTCTTGTGGACTGTGTCTTTCTTGGAATACTTTTTCTTTTGTACTGAACTAAGCAGTCTGGAGAGCTTTTAAAATTTTTTTCTCTCCTCCTAATACTTTCTCAGTATTAAAAGATAATTTTCGAAAATATTGCAGCTTGCCTGTCAGCTCTGTTTGTGCCTCAGCTATTCTTAGTGTGGTAGCTGTTGTTGGACATGGTCAGAAGTTGGATATTGTCAGAAGTTGGGCATTGCCTGTGCCCATTCCTCTGTAATTTTAGTGCAGATAGACCCTTGCCCTAGACCATTGTTAAATCCATCTGTCTGGTAAGAATTAAGATACCAACAGAAAGTTTGTCAGTGGGCAGCTGATTGCAGGGTTGAGTCTTAATTTTGTATTGCTCTGAGGATCACTTCAAGTATCTTGAATTGTTACTTACTAGCCCAGTAATTTCCTCCATCGTGACAGTATTTTTCCACAGTTAACAAACAGCCAGTAACAGAAATCTGGCTGCTTTCAGGCCAGAGCATCTTTGATATAGAGTCTGCTTGTATCATAATCTTCAGCCAAGGCTTTCAAATGTGTAGAGCCTATTTCAGTACAGCCCTTTGCCTGCTCCAGGAGTTTTTTCTCTTTGAGACTTGTGCAGGGCAGTGGTTAGAGCAATTCTTTGTAGCTGTATATTTCAATAACATCCATCAGATTTACTAGATTACACAGCTTCATATTTTCTTAAGAGAATGCAACTAAAGCATTAAAATGGTGGTTTAAACAAAACAAAATGAAAGCCTCTTATTTGAGTCAGCCATGTGTCTTTGCATTGACCACAGAAATATTCCTTAAATCTGTTCTAATTGAATCTAATCTTAGAGAGTTAAATTACATTGTTTGAGTGAGGACTGTGGTGCTTGACCTAGAGCCACAAATGTATTTGGGTGCATAGCGAAGACGAGGAGCTGTGAGAATGTGCTGGTGGAAGAGTGAAGATCTGCAGAACTCCCTGCTCCTGGTATCAGGTGTGTGTGCCACCCTAGTGCCTGCACCATTTGCTGTGTGGGACAGCTTGCAGGGTTACAGCAGACAGTGTCAAGAAATCAATGACTTCTTTGCTTTACAGAAACTGTTTTTGGGAAAACACCATGGCCGCCAACCTGGCCGTGTAAGTGTTGGTGGGAGCTCTGCTGGTGGTCAGAGCAGGAAGGCAGGATTTCTGCCACTGTTGGGGCAGTGTGGGCAATAAACTTTTCTAATTTGCACTTTTCTCCTCTCTTCACTGCTTGTCCAAGGAAAAGCAGCTGGTGAATTTGTGCAGTGAAAGCCCATGAAAAGAAGTAGTTCACTCCATGTTCCTTGCTGGTTGTGGGAGCAGGCATCCTTGTCCCAGAGATGTGATTCTTTTAATACGTTGGATAAATATGTGGCTATGCATTTCTGAATAGATGACATTTCATTTTTTGTTGGTGAAATACATCCTGAGCCCTGGATAGAAAGGAGAAGCTCAGTTACATGGGTGTTTGTGGATCATTATGTAGGCATGACAGACAGGATATAGCAAGGCGTGGCAAAGTGGGAATTACAAGAGATTAACTGCACTCTGTGAAGTGCATGGTCTGGAATAGCTATGCCTCACTATCCTATTAATGTATGCTGCTAAGCACTGCATTCACAGTGTTGGAAAGATCCAGATGTGTTGGAATCTCATTATGTATACAGCCTCTGTCAATCAGAATGTGATTACTTGCAGTCATTTGTTCATACACAAGTAGATTAGGTGTCCTGGTTTGGGGCAAATTTGGAAGAGAACCTCCAAAGGGGTTACTCTAGAAAGCAGATTCAAGCGGCCCCTTCCCCAGCGAGTTCAGGAAAATATTTCCTTGGAGAAAAGTGGAAAACTGTTTATTTAACAGGCAAAGTATTCACCCGCACAAAAAAGATGAACAACATTAAACAGTAAAACCTCTTGCTGCTCCAAAAGAGATGACAAACTCAGAAAGTTCCTTTTGTGGGCTGTAGCTCAGCTCACCCAGTCTGTTATCAGTCCCTCCAGCGCTGGAAATGCTGCAGCCCAGGCCCAGCCCGGTGGGCCACAAGTACGAGCTGCTGCTGCTCTTCTGGGCTTTCAGTCCAGAGCAGGTTTAAACAGGTCCAAATAAAAGTAAAAACCACAATCCAGGGATCTTCTCTGCCTCAGCTAGCTAAAAACTAGCTAAAAGCAAAGAAGAGCTCTGTCCCACTGTCTGTACGTCTGCAGACAACATAGTCCAGGAGCAGGAATGTGGAGGAGTGAGTGCACTCTGAAAACACAGTGCTGGTTTAGTTGCTGCTGAGCAATATTTGCAATCAGTCAGGGTGTTTTTAGCTTCTCACCCCTCCAGTGAAGAGCTGGTCAGAAACAGCAAAGGCAGTGACCAAAGGATATTCCATGCCGTATCATGGCATACTCAATGTATAAACCAGAGGGAAAGCTGGCCATGGTCTCTGCTGTCACAGCAAAACAGTGCTCTGGGTTTTGAGTGTTAAGGTGTTTGTGTGCATGTCAGGACTTCATCAAATGTTAAGAAAGCTATGATAACCTCAGATTAGTTTCTATTTTATTTTTCAACAAGCTACAGTAAATGTAGTTTATTAATGTGTTCTAAATAGACTGTTATAGAGTGTTGTTTGTGATGTTGCTTTATTTGTGTTGGAGGAAGATTCTGACGCTCTGCTTGTTAGATGATCTGACTGGTGAGAGATACTCTACTTAAAACCTAGCTAATGTGAAAAACACCAATCACTTGTTTTTTAAAATCTTAGAAGTTTATTAGTAATAAAATAGTTAAAAAAATAGTAATAAAATTAGAGTAATAAAAATTTGGACAATTAGGATTAGGACACTACGAGACAATAAAAAGCAAAGAATTACAGACATTCGGATGCTTTTGGGCACTAAGCTGCCAAAAGCATGCCTTGCGAACAAAGCAATAACCTTTAAAACAATAGCCTGTTGCATATTCATATATCTCATACATGATGCATTAATTCCTTGCAAATTAAGAACTTTTCTGGTTCTTGTCAACTTCTTCCCCTTAATCTTGGTGGTTCCATAAAGATGGAGAGAAGGTGGAAGAATGTTTGTGTTCCAATAATGAGGCAGTAACTCTTTAGGTGTCTTGTTGCTGTTATTTCTGTGCAAAGAGTTTCTTGATTATCTTATCCCTTTCTTGAGCTAGTAGAAAATATCACATAGTTTCTATTTTAACATTATGTTGTAATATAAAACTATATTTAACACACTACTTAAAAAGGATTAATATAGTATTACAAAATAGCCCTCCATAACACATATAATATTCAATTTAATGTTTGTGAAGAGCCAATCATAAAATACACATTTTTCACAGCTAAGATGATGTGTTGTGTAACAAACATGGTTATTCATTTCCCCTTTGATGGCTACTGATGAATGTATTACATGGTCTTTAATTTTCCCTTTTCAGTGAAAAATGTGATTCCATGTTTCCTTATAGTTGCATTTAATTATTTTTTAAAACAATCCCCTAACAAAGATCTACCCTTAGGACATTTTTTCTTCTCTATTATTTATATCCTGTTTGTGGCTTATAATGTTTGTTGAAGATTTCCTTAGTCTTTATTTCAAGTCCATTTTCTTGTAGGCAGGATGAAAGAGCAGTATCGGTCCCTTTTATAAGTGGCATTGTGATTCTTGAGCATTAAATCCAATATTAAAACTGAACAAATGAGGGAAACTTGAAATCCAAAGCAGGAAAAAAATCAGTGATGGGCACTGTGGAAAGGAGAATCTTGGTTATGAGTCATGGTGTTGAAACTGCATTGGAAAAGTATTGGAAATGCAGTGGAACAGTGGATTGTGACATGTCATTCCTTGTCTGAGCCTGCACTGTCCTCTGTCCCACATACACATCGTGAGCTAAAGCCAGTGTTCTCACTGAACTCTTGGTTTGTGCAGAAGCAGCTGGGTGGATTCCTGGGGAACACTGGGCACGGTTCATTGTTTTTATCATTGTGTATATCTGTTAGTGCTTCTAGAGACAGTCCCCTTGGGTCTGAGAATAGCTGAACCACCGCTCATTGCCTGAAACAATGCAACAAATTAGCAACACTTCCAGGGTATCTGCAGCTGCTGGACAAATGCTGCTATTGTTCACTTGAGTTGTGTATGTCTGTGGTGTGTTTTTTATGGTTTTCAGCAGTTTTTTTATATTAATATTATCCATTTAATTTAGAGGTGACATTAGGTTATTGTTAGGTTATATAATGATTGCCTCTTGCAATTAGGGGATGGATCGGTGTGTAATGTTAGAAGAAGCTTTACTGATGAATGGTTATTTTATTGTGGTTTTTGTTTTGCTGTCCTCTTGTTCTTCCCATGAGTCCCCTTCCTCCCCATTCTGTAAAAGCTTCTTGCTAGGAGGGCACGGCATGACAACACCTGACCTCAAATCAAGCTGCAAGAAAGGAGTCTCCACCAATAAATGGGAAAGAAGAGTTGACTGACAGACTTTAGGGACCAGGGTTAGCTGATGCAACCCCCAGGGGTATAAAAGGCAGAACAGCCATTTTGTATATAAGCATTTGGCTGCCGGTCATAAACTGGGAGTGTCCTTTTCCTTATTCAGTCCTTTGTTGTATTTTGTTAAGGTTTAATAGACCTTTGAAATTTTAAAAGTGAGAGATCATTTCTTACACATTACACATTTTAAGCTAATCACTTTGAATTTCTTAAGTGGTTTCTAGATCTTGTGTTTTTTAAATGACACAATACTTTCCAAAATACTTGACGAAAACATTAGAATTACTTTTCTGGAAATATGTGCTTTTAAGGAGCACAGTGAAAGAGTTAATAATTGTTAATTGTAGCAAAAACATTAAAAAATATATTTAAAAATCAATATGTGTAATTTAACCAGCAGTATATATAGTAGGATTTTTTGTTGTCAGAGTGCTGGTATGTGTTGGGGTTTAGGATTCTTTTATTTCTTTCTCTCAGGGAATTTCCTCCTATATGTGTTGCTAGGAGACAATAACGACCTGGCACTTAAGAGAGACAGGGAAGTTGCCGAGGATGCAGCTCACTACTCTCTCTTTTTACCTGTGGGTTTCTCTGGGAAGGGCAGAGATATCACGAGATTTGGGCTGGGAGGAAGGGCAAACCAATATGGTTTGGTTTGCTAAGGGCTAAGAAATATGTCTATAGCACAAACCTTAGAAGAGCTAAGACATGAAGGGGCAATTCCTCAAACTACCACCCTGGATTTCAGAATCCATAATATTAATCCCAGAGATTGGGTAATGATTAAGTTATGGAGAGATCAGCCTCTAACTCGTTAGTGGGAAGGTCCCTTTCAGGTACTGCTCACAACCAAATCAGCCGTGCAAACTGCAGAGCAGGGATGGACTCATGCCAACAGAGTTAAAGGCCTGGTAGAGGAACCCAAAGAATGGACTGTAATTTCCAGCTGGGGGAAACAAGGACTCTCAAGCAGAGACCAAGAGACAACCAGTAAAGCAGCAAGACGCTCAAAAAGTAGAGTCAAGCTTCCACCAGCCAGCGCAAGAACTGGTTTTTTTTCATGCTTTAATGAGAAAGAATTATGAGCATCTGTTGAAGGGAAGTACACAAGGGACCGTAAAAGGTGATGGGGCAGCTTCCTTAAGAAAATAAGATGGAGGGCAAGACTGGGCTGACCCCTTTGTTTGCTACCAAGAAGACTACATAGCCCTGCTGTGGGTAGCAAACCTGTAGACATAGTAAAGTAGGAGCAAAAGGCCATACCTGACCTCTGTTATTCCCCAACTGTCTTTGAATACAAAAGGGACTGGAGGGCAAGACCGAGATGGCTCTGTACTCACTACTGAGAGAGCTCCTATGGGTAGCAACCCTATAGGCAAGGTAGATGGGGGTAAAAGTCATACCGGACCTCTGTTATGTCCTTTTGCTCATTCTGGTTAAGGATGACTTGGGAAATTTTTGTGTCTTTTCCCTTTGGTTCCCTCTGTCCTTGCCCACATGAACAGATGCTAGTATGACTCATAGAGTTAAATTGTTTGAGCCAAATAATCTGTGGAAAAGGAAAAGGGGGGATTGTGATAGATGAGTAATGCAATGATTGACTCTCAAAATTAACAGACCAATATTATGTATATAGGTTAAGAAAAGGGTTTTTTTACCCCCTGAGTTATTATCAAGGGGCATCCGGGGTTAGGATATTTGGGTCGGCTTTTCACTATGGTGACATCTGACCTCAAATCAAGATATGAGGAAGTAAACTCTGCCACTGGACAGTGAAGAAAGAGTCAATTGACAGAATTTTCAGAGGGGCTAAAGTGTTAAAAGGCAAAACCTCCATTGTGTGGGTGAGTATGTGGTGGGGAAAATCCTTTTCTCCTGGTGCCGTAACGTTTTCTCTATTCAGTCTTCTGTTATATTTTTGATAAGGTTTAATAAACCTTTCTAAATTTATGAAAAGTGAGTGGCAATTTCTCACAGGCCTGTAACTTCCATGTAAACTTAAATTTTATATTTAAGAACTCTACAAATCCCTTGTTTACTGTAGGCTGTTTAAGACCTTCAAACTAGAATGAAGATTTTTAACCATATGGCTTAACATGTGTAATGCCCAAGTTCAGAGGGCAGCCATGCCGGGGACTGGAACAGGCATCCATCCATCCATCCCTGCTGGCGGCTGAGCACAGCAGCAAACTCTCCTTCAAATCACATTTTGACTGGCACAGCCTCTTCTCTTCATCTATAGGTACCAAGTCTAATATAGTGAAGAGTACTATGGCTGCTTCATTTTATTGCTAGATAATTGAGCTTAATAAACCATTTTACTGAAAAAAAAAAATAAGTAACTAGGTGCTTTGCATCTTCTCTGCTTTTCTGGACTTCTGAAGAAAAGAAGAAAACATTTTCAAGAAAGCATTGTTTCCTTGAACTTCAGGCCAGTGCATTTGGCTTGCTCTCTCATGCAGATTGCAGCTTACTTTTAATCACCAACGTTATAAATGAGAAAACATAATGATTTAGGTAAATGTGACATTTAATAAAAATTCCTAAGCTACATATCTGCTTAAATAGATGGAATACTGTATGCATAACATAATATGTACTAAAGACATGTGGCTGTGTGAGCACAAGAGCTGGCAGAGGTGTCAGAGCTGGGGAGCCGGGCAGAGCAAAGCCCCAGGGCAGCAACACAGGAAAAGGATTGATCTGTTCCTTGGCTGGCATCATGCCAAGTGTGGGATGGGTCTGAATAATTATACAAAGTCACAGGGAAGTGACACATTTCTCTGAATGTTCTCAAATATGTACTGTGCAGGAACTTGAGCTTGTAAATTTTTTTTAGCAAGGCCTTTGTTCTCATTGGTGACATGAAAATGAAGCTTTGAACCCCAGACCCTCAGCATGTGCACTGCCTCTTCATGCAAAATTTAACACAAGCTTTGTTTGAAAGTAGTTCTCTGAACATGCTCACTTTTTGGTTTGGAGCCCAGCCATCTGCTAGAAAGTGTTTGGTTTTGTAATGGATTTTCTTTTATTACCTTTATCATCTTATCTTTGCTTTCTTTCTCTTCAGTGTTGGTGAGATCTTCACATTCTATCTAGTTTATGGAGTGACTGGGAAATCTGCTGATCAGGACCATGTCTCACACAGTGCTTTTATTTTTCACTACTTTGCCTTGATGCCTTCCAGTAAAGAGATAGGGCAATCATCTTGTTAGGAGCATGCCGACTTGCTGAGACATTTTCTTCCTAGAGAAGATGTTGGAGGTTAGAATTTTTTCCTTTTTTTTTTTTTCTCTCGGAATTTTTCTCCCATTTGTTGCCTTAGAGATGGCAGCAATGAGTACTTAAGAGAAAAAAGATGTGGCCACTGGGGGAGAAGGTGCAGTTCGCTGCTGTCTCTTAGCTGAGGAGTGAGCTTGGTAGCTGGGGGATTTTCTCTTGGAACGTGCAGAGATACTGGGAGAATTGGCTGGGGGTCAGGGGTTGGGCTCAGTCCTGTCTCCCTGTTTGGCTCTCTGGATCGGAGTGGAGACAATTGTTTTGGTGACGGACTGCTACTGCCACTGCGGAGTTTTTGTCCTTCACCGGTTCCTCTGAGTGAGCCTTTGCTTCCAAGAGCAGCTGTTGAAGTGGCATCTTTTCAGCACTTGGCCTCATGGGGAAGAGGAACTGACTCTCTCCCTCTCTCTGGAGGGAGCATCTCCCAGCTGCTTGCGGAAGCCTGTCTGCCATTGCCCAGCTCTGCTGTTTGCTGCTGCTGCTTTGCTACGCTTTAACTCGACACCCCATGTCCTTCCAGAGCCCCGCAGCTCCTGTCACAGTTTGCACTCTTTGCTACGCTTTGTTTTGCCACCCTGTCTGCTCTCCCCTCTGCTGCCGCAGCCTGCTGCTCGGAGGCTCCTGCTGCAGTCCATTTTGCGGCCCCGAGAGCGGCTGCTGCCGGTGAGTTTGCGAGGGAAGCCTTTCCTCGCTCTGCCGCGGCCGCGCGGAGAGGCGGCGGAGCCGCAGCGCCCCTGCAGCCGCGGGGGAATCATCGCACCCGGCCGGCAGCCAGCAGCGCCCCTGCCGGCCGTGCCCGGAACCGCACCGAACTGCGAGAAGGCTGCGTTGGCTTCCCGTGCTTGCGTCTTGTTGCTGCCGGTTTGTGCTACACACACTGCTAACAAACTGTTGTTCCTTTTCCCATGTCTTCACCTGAAAGCCTTGTGATTTCCAAGTTGCAATAATGTGGAGGGAAAGGGTTCGTATTTTCCATCCCAGGAAGGTTCCTGCCTTCCTTGGCAGACACCTGTCTTTTAAACCAAGTGAAAATTCAACAGAGTAAAAATCCATTTGGATTTAGGTGAAATGTACCACTTTGATCTTGCTAACATAAGTGAAATATGTTGTTTACTCTAGTAACTACAGCACTAGCAAAGTTGTCCCAGCTAAGGAAAAAACAAGAAAGACTCCTCGGACCTTGAAACAGACAAGGCAGAGTGACACAGGAGTTCTTTCTGTACTTTCTAACAAAAACTGAGTACAAGTGTAACTAGCTATAAGTGTAACGCAAAATCAACAGAATGAATATGCATGAACCTATTGTAAAAGTCTATGCATATAGAAATTACGGTAAAAAAAAAGGATTTGGGGTTCTCAAGAGTGCGCATGTCCATTAAAAAACAATGAGTCCCCATATACATCCACAATGCTATAAATAAACATACCATTCTCTACAAATCTTTATTAGAATTGTAAAGTTTTAATTTTTCATCCGCGTTTCACAAGACTGAAGATTTTAAGGATTGTGTGAATGGTAGCTTTCACTACAATTCCAGTTCTTTTGTTAGAGGTTGATTCTTAATGATATTCTTAGTATTTGCTGTGTTGAAAAATGAAATTTCTGGACCAGAACTTTTGGTCTTACAGCAAAAAAATCCATTGTTGTTTCAAGAGTATTTTTCAGATGATAGAATCTCCTTGACTGAAATAAAGTTACTGAATATTGAAATGTGGCATTATAATGTCCAGCAAAACTGTTTTTGAACAATGTGAGCTGGTAACCTGTTGTGATACGCCAGGATGGGGCAATAAAAGAAGTCTGCTACAAACACAATGGACAAGTGACTATCAGGAGGGGGAGTTGCTGGCACTATGGGGGCAAAGATGCTATTTCTAAAATTAAATTAAAATGTGGCTTACTATGTTGACACAATACATGTTGTGGTGATGTGCAGTTAAAAGTGGATGGTTAAGCAAGGGGCAATTTGCAGGATGTTGGCAGCCTTCAGCTAAATGAATGATGGGCACATGATAGTGGTTTTTAATGTGGTAACACAACCTCTACTCACAATTCCCCTGTTTTCTCCAGATGGCCAGAAATCCATAAGCCAGCAGGGTCTGGTTTTGACCAGCCCTTCCCAGCAAAAGTGGGTGGGCAGCTACTGGAACACAAGTAGCTGTTACACTGCTGTGTTGGATAACCTGAGAGAATGTATGGATTTATAAACTCATCAATGGAAAAATGGTGCCATCATGGTTTATTATTAGAGTACCTCTGCACAGGACAACTTTCCAGCTGTAATCAAAATACAAGAGATGCTGAAGAAGACAGAAAAGTGCTGTAAAATAGTGATAAATACAAGTCAGACAGAGGTAGTGTTGTTGGTGGTATTGATACCAATGCTTTGTGGTTGGTACAAATTTTGCAAGCCCCCCCATCCATGGTCTGGTCAGGGTTTACCCTGACTTGCTGGGGGATCAGTGGCAAAGTGCTGGTAAGGACAAGGGGACAGCTTGGGGCCAGGGAGGCTTTTAAGTAGTGCTGCTATCTAGGGAGGTGCTTATCCTGCTTAAGCAAAACAGGCAGGGTGCTGAGGACCAGCAAAGTCAGTACATTGCTGTGCTGGAATTAAAAATAATACTGGACTTGAATTTGGCAATCCCATCACCTGATAGTAGAAATTACAACCAGCACTGGTCTGGGCTGCTCCATCAGTCAAAGAAGTGTAGTGATGCATAGCTCTCTCTGTCGTGGTATGTACTGGCAAAGAAAAGTAGTATTACAGTTTTTCCTTATTTTTAGAGCCTCTCTTTGGACATGCAGGATTGCTCTCCCTTCATGTGTGCTTGTTTTCCCAGTGTAATCTGTGGGTTACTCACTCAAGAAAAGCAAAGAATCCTAGAAATCTTATGACTCAGAATAATTGAAAGTTAAACAAGTACAGGAACAATATAGGCTGAAGCTTGCCTGCAAGCCTAAAGTGCTAGAAGTGCTTCTTTCTGATGGATTTGTGTTTCTATTAGACTACTCCAAGCAAATGAAACAGTTGTCAAATGACTTCAGTCGAGTTTGTCAAACTGCTACTTGAGCATTAATTTATTTTTAAAATAAACAAAAAAATAGAACAGAAGTTTAAAGCTTTGAATTTAAATTAGAACAGTAATTATCATGCCAGGAATGAAAAAGGTTTCTAGGACATTAGCTCTGGGTCTAAATAATGGATAGAGTTAAATTTATTTGTAATAAAAAGAATAGAAGGCAATAGAAATCACATGAAAAGTTGCAAGTGATTGCTATTGCCTAGATTTTCACACACCTCATTTACTATAATTCTGTATATTGTGGGAGTATTACCATGAGTAGCCATCCTTCTCCCCAGGTCCTCTGTTCCTTCCAAAAGACAGAAGAGGACTTGTTACAATGGATTGTTTATTTCTGTGAAATTCAGCAATTGTTTGCAACATGGAGCCTCCTCTGAAATGAGAATGTGGGTTACTGTGAGGATGCTGTTGCCTTATTTTCAAGCAATATGATTCTCTAAAGCAATGCACATTTTCTATGTGCTTGTCAGATCTAACACTGTGTCTTTACTGACATCTGAACATTTACTATCTCTGCAGTGTATTGTTATGAGTTGGTTGATATAATTAGATGCTCAAAAATGAATGTGCTTTATTTTAAATTATTGCATACTCATGCATGCTTTTAATGACAATGCAGCCCAAGCTGCATTTCCCAGAACTTTGGACATACAGCTTTCCATCTTCAATTTGGTGGATGCAACTTAGTAGTACATCCAATTTCGTTACTTTTCACAGACTCATAGAGTGGGCCAGTGTAGAACACAGTGGGCAATCAGGTTCAACCTCCCTGCTCAAGAAGGATCATCCCAGAGCACGTGGCACAGGATTGCATCCATGTGGTTCTGGACTATCTCTGGTGAGGGAGACTCCACACCCTCTCTTTGTGATCTGTTCCAGTGCCTGCACAGGAAAGAAGCTCTTCCTCATGTTCAGATGGAATTTTGTGTGCATCTGTTTCTTCCTGTGGCCTCTTGTCCCATTGCTGGGCACCACCAAGCAGAGCCTGGTCCCTGCTCTGACCCCTCCCTGCAGGCACTGACAGACACTGATGAGGTTCCCTCTCAGTCATGTCCTCCTGAGGCTGAACAGCCCCAGCTCCCTCAGCCTTTCCCCATAAGAGAGATGTTCCAGTCCCTTCACCATCTCTGCAGCCTCCACAGGACCCACTCCAGGCACTCCCTGTCTCTCTTGTCCTGAGGAGCCCCAAACTGGACACAGCACTCCAGAGGTGCCTCACCAGGGCTGAGCAGAGGAGCAGGATCACCTCCTTTCACCTGTTGGCAATGCTCTTCCCAGTGCATCCCAGGATCACCTTGGCCTCCTTGGTCCCCAGGGCACTGCAGGCTCAGGAACAGCTTGTTGTCCACCAGGACCCCCAGGTCCTTTTCCACAGAGCTGCTCTTCAGCAGGTTGGCTCCCAGTCTGTGATGATGCCCAAGGTTATTCCTCCCCAGTTGCAGGACACTGCAGTTCTGCATGAAATCATCATATTCCTGAGTCTTCAGCAAAACCTCTGTGTGCTTGTCTGCTGCTCAGGCACTTGACTAAATTAAAACATTAAGAGTTGCCAATTACTTGTGTCCTGAGAAAGTTCAGGTATGTGCCAGGCTGGTCTCCAAAAAGCTGCAAATTTATGCAACTTTCACTGTAGGATTTGTGTGAGATACCTGTGGGAACTGAGACTTTGTTAAATGAAAAAGCAAATTTTGTATTTAGGGTTACCAGAAAGTGTACGTATTCATTATTTTTGCAAGGTAATTTTGGATAACTCTAGAAAATGTTTCTGTTAATTTGCAGGCATTAGGGTATGCTAGGGAAGGATAAAAATAACAATTTTTTTCCCCTAGTTAACTAAGTTACAGAAACTAGTTACTATTTCCCAGTTGACTAATTGACTTTAAGGGGTTCAGATCAAAAGCACTGAAATATAGAGAGGAATTTACAGCGAAATACGCATCTTGGTGTGGTATATAGCAAAGGTATGTTTGTTGAATTCTGCTTTTTTCATATGCATTAGGTGTTGGTTATTTTTAAAAACTGACTTTTTAATTGTAAGCCTTAAGGGCCACTTCATCAGCTCTCTACTCAACAGCAAACTTGTAGTCATCTCATTTTGATCAATTAACTTATTATTGTATCCTAATAGCCATTGGACCATCTTGATTCTTTCATGTAACACAGACTGTAGTTTTTTGTAGGTTACAGTCAAGTGGACTTTAAGGGAGCTGATTTATACCAGCTGAGTCATGTGCATATACAATCCAGTATATGTTCAGTATATACATTTCTCTAAAGTACTCTGTAATTTTCCATTTAAAATATCTTTGAGAGGGTTTGGGTTTATTTAATTGCAACATCAGAATTGTACAGAATGTGATTTTAGTCTAATAAATCATGTTACTTAGCACCTGAGTTTCTGAGTGCTGATGCTGTGAGCAGTGTTCATTTCATAAGCATGTAAATTTTTGTTCTGCTATGGAAGATGGAACAGTCTCTGGTCAGTTATGTCTTTAGGAAAAAGGCTCTTCACCCACTTCAATCTGACCAGATATTCTGGTGATCATGAATCATCTTATTTCCTGGCTGATAAGCTTCACTTGCTTATCAACCTTCTGGGCTATCATGAATTCATCTGGCTGATGAAATGAGGATGCAATGAAGAGGCTGCAGCAACAAAAATAACTGAGTTGACTGTGTTGCTGTTACCACTGTATCAATGGAAATCTTCTCAAATGCTTTGAAACAAGGTGATGGTGTAATTTGTTTTATGTAGAACACCAAAATATTTCAGAACACTTCATACCCTTTCCCTACTGCCATTAAGATGCAAAACATAGTTGTCCCTCCCTGCCCCTGTAGTCCCCTTCCTGGAATTAGATCTGCCAGCTCCTGACTTCATGTTGCTCCACACATATCTGTAATGAGTCCTGCAAGTTTTATTATGCTGAGGTGTTCATAAGCAAATATGTATGAGATCAAAGGGTGGAGCTCCTTTGCAATGGCAGGTTGAAAGGTGGTCATAACTTGAAGCACCATCTAGAAACTGTTCCATTCTCTGCAAACCTGCCACTCATTCACAAAAGCTACTAGGAGTAGCTAGAGATTTAACAGGATGAGATATTGGAAGTAAAAGTAGTATTTCTTGAGTGTTAATTTCTTTTCTTTTCCCTTCCAGTGGGCGAGTTTGTGAGTGATGCCCTTCTGGTGCCAGACAAGTGCAAGTTCCTTCACCAGGAAAGAATGGATGTGTGTGAAACTCACCTGCATTGGCACACTGTTGCTAAAGAGGTACATTCATCTGTCTTAAAATTTCTTGCCTTCCTTCTTTAAAGCTGTGTCACTCTTCTGAGGATGATTTAAAATATAGCAGCAACACGGAAAACAAAAAGCAATACTTTCAATGTTTGCATGAAAAGCATTTTGGGATTTTTTTTAAGATCGAAAACGGGAGTCAGAGCACAATAGAGTCCATGACTGAATACTTAACCACTGACCTTTGAACACTGACCCTCTCTCATAGCACAGTTTTTTTCTTCACAATCACTCACAAACTCACTGTGTTTTCTGCTTCCTGCATTTTCCTGTGTTAGCACTAAATGCCTAGGATTTGCCTTGAATCATTTTCCTGGGTAGATATTATCCAGTATTTATCATGGATATTGGTATGCCAGATGCTCACAGAGATCAAACTTGGAGATCACTCAGGGAGTGCACTATGTGAAATTCAGCAGAAAAGCGGAGGAGAGCTGATCAAACAAGGACTAGTCAAAGGCATTTTGCAGGCACAGAGTTTTTAAAATTTAACAGTGCTTTACTAAAAATAGAAATAAACCTAGTGTTGCAATTGGTAATGTGTTTTAGAGGGTTTTTTTTTCCTTACACAGAGAGATTTAGGAATAAAAATTGAGATGAGTTTCCAGGATTTCTGATTGCTGTTTTTTTTGGAACCTCTTAACTTGTACATTATTCCACCTTCTGGAGATGAAATTTGAAATGTGATCTGCAGCTTTTCACATTTTCAGTTCTTGTTTGAAATATACTTAAACAAAACATGTAAGGTACCAACCTTCACACAGAGGAAGTCTAGTTAATTTTGACTACTTGCAAACTTGAAATGGCAATGGCCTGGAAAAACATCATCACTGTACAACACTGAACCATTTTTGTTTTTTTTATCTGTTAGATATCACTATATCTTTAAGGTATAATTATGCCCAACAGACTTTTCAAACAAAGTTAGGAGGTACTGTACTGGCAGAGCTGTCAGACCAGACACAGTGTGTTTCCAGTGTAAGAGGCATTTGAAATGTTGATTTACCTTGAGGCGAATTTTTCAATAGCATAATACATCAGGATTAGGATTAATATATCAAATAGTTATTCTGTCTTCATGTTTTTTGTTTATGAGGCAGAGCCTCTGAGGATGTTAGACAGGAAGATAAGGAGTTGTCATGTATATAGGAGAAGATAAGCCTTTTGTTCTTGGAAAGACTGATAGGAGAGCTTGTTGCTTGCAGTGGACACAGGTAGGGAGCTGCTTACAGTAAAGTAGTGAATGCAAGTGTGATCTTTCTAAACTGTGCTTCAAATTTCAGAGATGATGCAGTTCACCAGCTTTAACTTCCTAAGGTAGTATGCAGTCCCTTCATATTTTCTCTGTGAGATTTTTTAGTCTTCCTCCATACCAATATTGTTGCTGCTTTTTTTTTCCCCTCTTTTCTGCAGTCCTGTAGTGAGAAGAGCATGAATCTGCATGACTATGGCATGCTGCTGCCCTGTGGAATTGACAAGTTTCGTGGTGTGGAGTTTGTCTGCTGCCCGTTAGCAGAGGAAAGTGACAATCTTGATTCAGCTGATGCTGAAGATGATGATTCAGATGTCTGGTGGGGAGGTGCAGATGCAGATTATGCAGATGGAAGGTACAGTGACTTTGTACCCTTCAACTTGTTATTAAGATGCCAAAAATCTCTCTAAAAGACCTTGGCATAGAAGAGTCTTTGCACCTTACACATGAACTTGCATTTACAGTGGTTGAAAGCACCAGTGCTCTATTCTTTTTATTTTTAGCTTTCTACAGTAAAGTTTATAGTTAAAAGATACACTTTTAAGGCACACTGTTTAGTGTCTTTATAATTTCTTCAGCGAGAATTATTGCCATATTTATAAAAAAAATGCATTCGTGTTTTTTGACAAATAAATGACAAATGCTGTACTCCTAAAATGCTTCATGTGCAGTCTGGGGTACTGCAGCAGATATCAGCCAACATAACCAGTGGAGTTCTTGAAATGCCTTAATTCCTAATAGGCATTAGCTATGTGCTGTTATTGCCATAAGAATATTTTTCTGCTGACAATTAGTTTCCAAACATGATCTAAAAGAAAATGTACTTTATTATCTAGCCTTTGACAGATTTGTTAGTTTGCTGCTGTTGAGAAGGAACATGGAGATTTCCTTTGCAAGGCAGTGATGGGTGAGAAGATACCATCCCTGTCCTTACCCTTCCCATCCCCTGTGCACATTTTTAATTTTGAGCCAGATATGGATTATAACTGTGTTGTAACACTCAGTGGTAACTGAGTGGTCTGGTGCTGTTAAAGACTTTTCATATCACTCTCCTGAGCATGTCAGACAGCAACTGGAAGAGCAGAGTACCATGTCATGTCCTTGCAACTGGATGTCAACAACTTGGAAAGATGGCTTTCTTCACAAACTAAGATCAGTGTTCAAATTCTGTTTGTGCTCCCCAGGCTTTCATAATTTTATACGGTGCTAATGCAGTGCTTCTACTTCTTTATTTTTTTTGTACAAATAATGCACAAAATCTAAAACTCAGGGCTGATTGCAAATTATTTCAAGGAGTACCCAGAAAATAAATGGGGACCAAATTATGTGAATAATGCAGAAGGTTAATAGGTCTGAATTGTGTTATGTTTGGACTTGCTAATAATCTCAATGGAAACAATTCCAAGAACAGTGTAGAGATGAATTGCTGTAATTTAATGCAATGAGGTGGCCTTAAGACCCAGAATAATCAGAACATATATAATGGTGGGCAACTAAATCTTTCCTGACAAAGCATTAGTAAGTGTTGCAAGGTAGAGTCCTTTGTGAGTAATGGAATAAGTTTAAAATAAATACTTCCCAATGGTAATTTCCAGTTTTCTGTTGTAAACAGGACTGAATGGTCAGACTGTTTGATGCAAAAGCCTACATCAAAGAACTTTTCATATTCCATATTGATATCTTTGGACTTTCTTCTGATTTGTACTTGTAACAACTGTCAGTGTCACTATTTATTACCCTTCCAGTAGGATTTGTAAAGCTGCTTTTTGGCTTTTGCAGTGTCATATTTAATTTAGATTTTGATTGGATGTTTAAATTTTCTCTCATTCTAAGAAATTAATGCAGACCGTGTTCTAATGGAAATGTTTGGTTTTTTAATTATATAAATATATATTCACACAAGAGAGATATATCCCTCTATCTTAAATATCTATTAAATATATAGGTAACATATTTATTATATATATACGTCTATATATAAAATACATGTCTTATACATACAAGATCAAAGATGCCAAAATCATTTTAAAGAAAAGAGATCACAGGGGTGTAGAGTACTTGTTTTAAGACAGGATATCTTGTAAGACAGCTATCTGCTGTATTTCTGTCTTTATTGTGTTTGTCACTAAACATTTAATTTACTATTGTAGTCCATTTTCTTCTTCATAAGTCAGTTTAATATCTGAAGAGATGAGTTAAAGAATAGCTTCGTAAATTTTGTCTTCTGTAGGAATGGGAGCAATAATTGCATTTCAATCAATTTCTGAAATTCTAAGCAAATACTGATTTTTTTTTTATCCCCCCCACCCTAGAAGTGCTTGCAAAAGGAAAATGAAAGATTCTTCTATGGGGTGCTTGTCCTTCATCTGCAGATGAAGAGCCAAGTAATTGATAGTTCTTTTAGAATGACTCACTCATTTCTTGCTGCTTCTTAAGCCAAGTACATTTAAGTTGTATTGCAGCTAGAAATGCTCTTGAAGTTTAGTTATATATATGTATATATTAAAAAAAAAATTCTTACATGGCAGTACATGGTAATTCAAGTATTTTGTGTGTGTATATTTATTCATATCTGAACTTGTGTGGCTATCAATGTATATATGTCTTAGTCCTAAACTGACTGTGAAGGAGAAAGAAAATGTAAGGTAGGAGAACACTTTGCTAATGCTAAATTGCCAATATTCTCTGCTATTAAAGCACGTCTGTTTAAAGTGCTTACTCAAGTCTACATTTGTCACCTTAAATGGGTACCCAAGTCAAAGTGAAGGTGACATGTTTGAGGTGGAGGTGACAAGCTGAAAAGCAGATGATTACATTCTTGTTTCTCAAAACTATGACAGAGCAGAATCTAACAAATATGAGTGATCTATTTTGACATAACTTTATATCTCAAGCAATCAGATTTAAATTTAAAAATATTTTCCTTTGTGGTTCTTAATGGAAGGGGGAAAGCATATTGCAGCAATTCAGTTAATAAATGCCATTTTTCAGACTGTTGTTTCACCCCAACACTTGTCCCTGATGCACTGTATTTTATTGTTTTTTTTTTTTCTTTGTTAAGGGTGTTTGCTTCTCCACAGGGGGAAGAAAAGCTCAGCTGCCTGTTGTAGACACACTACTAGAGGGTATGTGGAGGTAGCTTGGGCTGCAGTGCCTCGTAGTTGGGTGTCCTTCCTACCCAGTATCTGACCTCCACCTGGGTCTGGGTGTAAAAGGGTGTGACTTGCTTGTTGTGGCTTGTTGGCAGTTCTTGGAGGAAGGTGGGAGGGTGTATTTTGGTGATACATGTGCCTGTTTTATCCATGAGGCTGAGAGGCAGGATCCACATGTGCTTTTGAAACTGTCTTGTCATGCTCATCTTGAAATAGTTTTTAACTCTGACAAAGAGGTCACAAGCATTTTTAAGCAGTGGAGTTCCTTGCTGCTATCATCACCTTTAATTAAAATTTACTTGAAGTTTGCCTGAGGGACAGTCAGATGTATATGCTGACTTTCAGTATAGCTGCAGTCCTCTCCCTGAATAGCTGCAGCTCAGTCAAGTGACCTGCAAGCTCTTGCTGCTCTTGCAACTCAGCACAGCCTGGTGGCCCTCCTGCCTGTGCTTGGGAACTTGCTGGAAGCTTTGATGTCCTTGATGTCCAAAGCTGAACAGATGTCTTTCTGAGTGATGGCCAAGCTGGAAACTCCCAGGTTTTCTCTGTTGTCTTGCTTTGAAAGGTGTCAGCTAAGGAAGGCAGGAGCCTCCCTTAAAATGGAAAATGTAAACCCCTTTTCTCTGAATTATTACAATTTTTGAAATTAAGGTGCTCTCAGGCAAAGATACGACAACAGGAATAACGGGTTTGTATTACTATGTATAACAAAGCAAATAAACATCAATAACAACTACAGCATTGACAACAAACAGAACCAGCAGTGATTTCCTCATTGGTGTGGCGATGCTCAGAGCAGGCAGGGGCGCTGCTGGCTCCCGGTGGGCAGGGCGGGTGCGGTGATTCCCCCGCCGGTGCGGGCTGTGGCACACGGTAATGGTGCCTTGCCTGACATGGATGGAAGAGAAGCTTTTGCTTCATTAACCCCCTGGGGCAGTCGATCCCAGTGCCTCAGCAGTACACGTGGAAGCAGCAAGCTGGGCCAGCAGTATGTCTCGACAGGCAGGGATGGGGGAGGTACAGTGAAAAATTCGGAGCAGTGCTGAGGAAGCAGCGAGCGTGGGGCAGTGGCAGCCGGGCTCCCAGCAGGGCAGGGAGGGGCGAGCTCAGGATCTCAGGCACCTGGGCAGATGGTGCTAGGCCCCTCTTTTAGTGAGGTAGGTGATGATAAGGTCTCAGTTCAGTGGCTGCTCTCACCAGCAGAAGCTTACCACACGGCTGAAGTAGCAGCTCCAGGCTGGGCTATGGTAGCAGCAGCAAACTGCTTTTTCAAGCAGCAGCTCCTACTGTCCTCTGAAGCTGAGAGAGAGAACTAGTTGTCCTAGAACAAGTTGTCTTTTACTTGCTCAGTTCTCGCACTTGTAGAAGCACACACATATAGCAGAAGGAGAAACTCTGCAGTCGGTAATTCGAGGTCAGTTTAACACTTGGTAGTCCTCTATGAAAGGCATGCAGGGACCCTCTAGATGAGCTGTCTCCTGAGCAAGGCAGAAAAGCTCCTGAGGAACTTTCTTGCTTCTTTCTCATCAACTTGAGTGCATTTTGTGCAAATTTGATCTTCTTTCAAAATAAAATTTGTTTGATGGTATCATGGAGCGAGCAGTCATGTTTATAGTATTATTCAACTGTCAAAAGATGGGATGCTAATGTTGACTTTTTTTTTTCTTTAGACATTTCTGTAGTATTTCTTACTATTTGGGACATTCCAGAGTCTCAAATTCTTTCTTTTCTATTTAAAGGAAAGGGAGGGAGGTTAAGAAACAGGTAACTGTTTTCCTTATCGAGATTTCAAATAAAATGTTCTCTCATCTTACCTTGAAGTGATTTTGTTGCTGACATATCATGGTAATTTTCTTCATTTAGCGATGATAAGGCGGTAGAAGAGCAAGCAGAGGAAGATGAGGAGCTAACTGTTGTGGAAGATGAAGACGCTGATGACGATGATGATGATGGTGATGAAATTGAAGAAACAGGAGAAGAGTATGAGGAGGCAACTGAAAGAACTACCAGTATTGCAACCACTACAACCACAACTACAGAGTCTGTGGAAGAGGTTGTCAGAGGTAAATTCATCAGGTTTGGGGCTGAAACACTAATCCTACTGCTTTGCATATTTGCACTTTACAACAAAAAAATGTTCCAAACAGCAAAATACCCAAAGCTGTGGTATTGTTGTACTTTTTGGGTATTATAATTTGCATGTTTAATCCCCTCGCCTTTCTCATTACAAATATTCTGTATTATTCTGGGTTAGTTCTACCACAGCTCTTTGCATTTTTTAACCTCCAGTCCTTCTGGTGCGCAGATGCTGCAGGGACTGTCTGTCCTTGAATTGTGTTTGTTGTGTGTGTTGTTCACAACATTTCTTGTTCAGAAACAGAGGAGTTGATTGTATTTTAAAGTAGCATTAAATAAAATTCACCTGTCATATGTAGCAAATAGGACAGGAAAGTGTGTATGGTTTATCATGCACATGAGTTACAGAAGGATATGAAGGATCAGTTACAAGCAGGAGGTAGCATGACCTGGTTTGGTCGCTCATATTAACAGCAGTGATGGGTCATTTTGTGTGATTCTGTTAGATAATTGTTTGCTATGTTTCTCCATGAATTAGTAATTCAGTAAAGTTAGTCAAATTTAAAATAACTGTGCACAAAAATGAACCTAAACTAATTTTAAAGTCTGGGGAAGAAAGAAATAGGAAAAAAATAGAGTACGTGTAATGAGAAAGAACGCTCCTTTTCTAAAATTTAATTTTCATTACTTTTTTAGTTCTTCACAAAACTGCATTTTAATATTTAAATTTTACACTAGTTCATGGTCAGCATAGCAACATAGTTTTTTTAAATGCCTCATTTCTCCTACAGTGCATATTGGAATTAATTATCCATATTTTTCTATTTTAATAGTACAGTTCAGTGTGGTTTAAATCCAAGTAAAATAGATCCCAATTCTTCTACAGTGCTTACATCTTTGGCAAAAAATACTGGAGATGGTGGCTGGAAATGAAATTAAAGACTACATTTGAAAATAAAGGAGTTGTGACATGCAAGAGGCAGAGGGAAAATGATAGAAATTGGGGCCACTGTGGAATAAGGGAGAAAACATCTGGCCTGTCTCCTCATGCTTCCCTATCCCCTTCCTCTGGGTATTCTTGGGACTCCAGTGGTAGTAGAATCCCACATTTTGCATGTGACAGTGACCCTTCCTCCTGAGCCTTGGTTCCAGTGTTTGTCAAAGAAGAGGGTGATGGCTGCAATTTATCACACCAGGATACAGAAGCATACTCAGGGGATGCTTTGGGAAAAGTAGAGTTACTTGCTTGTATTTTTCTGTTCAGTCTACATGGAACACTAAAGCTTTGCTAAAATCACTTGCAAATGTTTCTTTCTAAGGCTGGCAACTCAGTCTTGTGTGTTCCTGTCTTATATAACTGTTGAGCATTTTGCTCAGTTGTTGGAGAGCCTTTTCAGTGAGGAGGGGGTAGGAGGAGTTAATCTCTTTAAACCAGTTAAATGTATTTCTATGTGTGAGCTTTTACCCACTGGGGATAAAATGCCCTGTTCTGACTGGTAAATGAATATTGAAAGGGGAAAAAAAAAGAAAAAGCACACTTAACTTTAATGGGATTTTGGATGAGTGGAAATGAGGACAAATTTGGTAGAACATGTTTCAAAGAGGTCAAGATTTATAGTTTTCAGGAAAGTAGCATACAATCACCTGAATATAAAACATAACATATAAAAGATGAGGTAAACTATTGAACTGACCTTTTACAAGCCCTTTAGAAATGTATATTTTTGCTGATCATGAAATTATTGCATATTGTTTTTCCCAAGTCTTAACATTTCCCACCTTGGGTGACTGTGAGGAAAATATGCATTGGTTCAAGTGAGGTTGAGGACAATCTGTTACCAATACAAGTTTTCATCACAGCTCTGCCATGAGCCTTTGGGCTTCCTGACCTTCAGCCTTCCTGAGGCATGCATGGTGTAGGGACTGTCTTGGGGAGTAAGTGGTATCTCACAAAGCTGCACTATGCAAAGTGGGGCATTGCTTATTCATTAAAGTAGAAGTGTCCAAATGACATACCCTTGATTCTTGCTTTTCTTGCCTTCTCTCACACAAGAGCAAGCTTCCTACAGGGTCCCTGTCCTGGTGCAGCCAGCAGATCCAGCATAGGAACTTGTGTGGTGAGCATCTTGCTGATGCAAGTGTCATTGTAAATGAAAGAGGCAGAGGGACCTTGTTGGGGATATATGTATTAAGAAGTGAACCAAGAACTATTACTATGGAGGTACCCTGAAAGCCTCTCTAAAAGGATTGAAGTGTCAGAGCTTCATTCATGTGGACTGAGCTCTGTTCTAGGCTGCCTTTCCCAAGCACTAGTTATAAAACATCCTAGGATTCTCTTCACAACCCTTTACACCCAGTTTTATGAAGCTGTAACTAATATTACATCTTTAGCATTAAAGAGCACAGAGAGTGGATTTATCCAGTTTAAGAGGAGCTGCTTTTCAAATGGACAACTGTTGTAAAGCCATAAGTTAGAATCTAATTGTGGGCTAGTACTGAGCCCTTTCTCTGCCAGATCAGTGGAATGGCTGCCATCAGGCATAAATAATTAAAAAGTGTAAATGCAGTGTTAAACTTTAAAGATACTTGAGCTATTGTAGAATCAAATTTTCAGGCAGTTTTATTTCTGTACATATTTTAATGAATTGTGACCAAAATAGTAATAATAGAACCACTTACAAATTTATTTTCAGTGAAAAGGAAATTAATCTTTCCTAGAGAATGAAAAAGGCCCATTGGCAGGAGGGTAGTATTTTCATCCTGCAGCAACCACATTTGTATATAGTCCAGTATTTGCCAATATTCACTTTGCTACCTTTTGTGAGAGATGATCTTTACTCTGAGTTCATAGGGCAGATAGCAGCAGTCGCAGTTTAAACTTTTAGATATGCTCTTGCTGGGCTTCAGATGTTAAATCCAGACAATTGTGGGTCTGAGATTACAGGGATTCAGATGGTGAAATTAGTGAAATACACATTTTTCACCTTTGGTCATGTGGAAATGTTAGCATTGAATTTTTGCTGAAGAAAATGTGGCTCATTTATGAAGCCCTGCTCTTGCCTTTTGTCTCTGTGTGGAGCAAGGGAAGTGACTCTGATGTCCAGGATTTAGGTAAGGGAGTTGTTTCATTTCTGCAATTGTCATGGTGTTATGGGTGTTGCAGAGCTGCTTCTGAGGATGCAGGCTCCTTGTGATTTTTCCAGCGTGTGATGGAGGCAAGCAGGAGCACTGCTTCCCCCATCACGTGCAGTTGTTTGGGATTTTGTCCTGTGCAGAAGGACAGCAGAAGGACACAGGAGGTGACAAGAAAAATCACTCTTGGCGTACAACAATCTCTCCTGGCATACAATGAAGAATAAGAGGTTTTGGCTTAGTGCTTCCCATCAACACCACAGTCAGTCAGATCCCATTAGAGGAGAGCAGTGGGGTCAGCCCAGCAGCCTGGAACAAAACACGTGACAGCTCCTCTGCCCACCTGCCAACTGATGTGGGGGAATCAGCAGCATAAGCCTCACCTACCTCCTTCAGCAATGTAATATTGCCCTTTATCAGTTGGTTTTGCTTTTTCTAATTCAGCTGGATTTGTTTAGGCAGTTAGGAAACAATTGGAGCAGTGCTGCTTCATGTGACATTTTAACTGTATTTACTGTCTGGAGTTACAAGTGAGAGACTATATGCTGGTTATATGCTGGTTTCCTAGCAAGAGAAAAGTAGCCTGATGATGGTATGGTAGGTCTTAGTGTCACTGATCTGTCATGCGTGGTTCTCTTCTGAACATTTTTAACTGAAAGACTTAAAATCCATTCAGTGACTCCTATTATATATTGTAAAGCAAGAGAGATTAACCCTGATTGCCAGATCTGTCAGCTGGGAATTTTGGGAATATTAGTAGTGTATGCTGCATTAATTGGGACTTTTTTTCCCACACACCATAGCTGTGCCACACTTTCACAGAATCACAGAATGGCCTGGTTTAGAAGGAACTTTAACTATCACCCACTTCCAATCCCCTGCCATGGGCAGAGATGCCTTACTCTAGACGAGGTTGCTCCAAGACCTGCCCATCCTACCCTTGAACACTTTTGAGGGATGGGGCATCCACAGCCTACCAGGGCAACTTTTCTTCTTCAAAAAGTTATCATCTTTGTACTGTAGGAGTAGTTCCTTGCTCTTCTTCCTTGCCTTCAAGGCTATGTAATGAGCTTTATTTGGAGAGGGATGATGTGTGATTGCATTTCATATCAAGAAAAAATAATTGGTTGCTATATAAATAGTACACATTCATATAAATCCACTGAGGTTTTTTTGCTATGAGATCTTCATTAAGAATGATCATCTACTGTAATTTATGAATGAGAGTTAATAAAATTAACCTAATGGATTTGCATTTATAGCTTTTAATTAGACTTTTTAATTTAAAGCACAGCTATTCCACCATAATATAATACTTTATTATACGTTGCAGTTGGAGGAAATCTTTTTTGTAATCTGGTGATCTTGTTGATGGAAAGGCAATATAGTACTATCTTTTTGGGTCGAGGGCAAAAGTACTGAAATACTAAATAGACTAATAGTGTTATTTTATGTAAAGCTGAAAGGTGGAGAATAGTTTCATTTGAAATATATCCTGCCAGAAAAAAATGAGCAAGAATCTGTTTCCCTAGAGATGTCATATTATTATATTGAAGAACTAATTAACTACAATGTTTTTTCTGAAGATTTTGTTGTGTAAGAAGACTGGAATGGATTTCCGGGCTAATCCTCATACTCACTGTCATGCCATGTAAGCAGAATTGTGATGTTATGTGGAAATATTACCTTTTCTAAAAACACATAAATTCATGAAACTATTATTAGCCTAGATTTAAAATCAAGCTGGGATTTTTGTTTGCTTTCTGGCCATCATTGGTAACTTTATGTCACTTTAGTTCCAAATATAGTTCTGTTGTGCACAAGAAATAAAAAATATATTTTCACATATTTGTTCCACTTCAGAACTATAAGGCTTTATATTCTAGCCATGTATGCCATTAATTTTTTTAATATTCTAAATATGCCCTTGCAGTAGCTTAATAATAAACATTATAGAGAGAATTCAATTTTGATTACACAAGATGGGAATTACAATTTAAGGGTATTTAACAGCTTTAGAGGAGGTGTCCTCTATTGCATTGAGAAGTCATCATTTTGCTTTTTAAAATTCTCTCTGTAAAAAAGCATTTTAGCAATTGTGTAGCTTGTGCACCAACTTTAATCCCAGAGCATGTGCCAGCTTCACAGCTGTCTTCTCCTAATTCCAAAAACCTCTTCTGAAATTAGCTCGTCTTTGAATAGTCAAATTAAAATTTGGTTTCCTCTTCTAACCATATATTCAGAATGAGGAAGTTTTGTTTCAGTGACATTATCTTCAAATAGTCCCTTTTGATTGATTCATTGAGTAAAAACAGTTGTGCCTTTTTAGAACACAAAGAGTATAACTGAAAGAAAAAAAGTGCATTTGCTCTTGCCTAGTTTTTCTCAGCTAGTTTAAAAAATAAGGACTAATATAAGGTCATGTATATTAATATCCTCAAACTAAAGCTCAATTCCTGAAGATATGGAAGCCAAAATTACTCCAGTTGTGATGTTTTATGTACTAATGCCTGAAGAAGGGGAGCATATACCTTATGATACACATTTGAGAGGTTTATTCCTTTGGCCTCTCTTGCATTTATCAGTTACTTACTCTGTTCTTTAGCGAGATATAAATGGTAAAATGAAGTGCTGATGGGCTCATTCAGAGCCTCAGAATGATTTAGTTGTGTGTACTTGGTTATATCAGCTTCAAACTTGCAGGGCTGATAGTACAGAAAGCCTCATCAATACAATATATTTTCCATTACTGTGACTATATTTATCAAGACCTTGCAGTATTTATAAGTCAGCATGATGGTACCTTTCTTCTGTAGCATTAAGGTAAATAGGTTTATCAGAGAAACCAACTTCCAAGAGAGGTCAGATTTAGTAACCTAACTCTTCCTGTTGGTCCCATTTTTTTTAGATCTCTTTAAATTTAATTTCTGATTTAAGGTTTGGGGCTGAAAGTCAGTATTAAATCAGCTTAGTTCTCATGATCATGTAAATAAATTCAAATCCTGAAAAAATATTGAATAAACTTGATATTTACAGTAATAGAAATATGTAAATGCAGCTTTAATTATTCTCCCTGTTAGAAGTTTATGTTTTATTTCCAATTTCTCAATGTTGTTAAGAAAATGTTGTTAAGAATTTAAGTCCCATAAGGGAAAAAAAAAGCATGGAGTTGAAAAAAGCATGAAATAAAGAAATTATAATTTCACTTTGATTTGAAATCGGTTTTCTTCAAGTAACAGTAAAAATAAATGGTAATGAAAAATTTAAACTGACATTCAGAACCATATTTTATATTTCCCTCTGTAAAAAGTGATCATCAAAAACATCTAAAATGTTTGCACATAAATTCTAATGAGCTCTACTTACAGTATTTTGGTAAATGAGTGTTTATGAAAGTACCTTGTATAAAGTCAGTATAAATCAATGTCCACATACTTAAAGACTGTATTTCCTAGGGTGCTGAGGTCTGTGGTTTCCAAAATAAAAAATAACACAGTCTATGCCAATGTTTAATGTAATTGGTTGGTCTTTAGTATTCAACTACTTAATCTAAAAGCAAATCAACAAGCTTTGCTGTAGCACTGTCCTTCAGGGAGTGGTGCTTGCTTGGTTAGAAACAATTTGGTTTGCCCTGACACGCTGGAATAAGTACAAGAAGTTTGGAATGGGGAAAATGGACTTATATTTTCCTGTATATCTCAAATTAATTTGTCATGTCTAAGGTTTTGGAGAACAGAGATATTGGCACCTGTGGTTTAGGACAAAGGATGAGAGAAATTTGACTGTTGGAGTAGAATGGTTTGAAAACTCTGAAATGTCTAAAAGCAACTGTTCATGAACCTGGACTGTTGCAAAGGCTTGTCCTCTTTAATTATATCCAATTTCTTGAAGCTAAAGGCAAAAGTTTGTCTTTGGAGGGGGGAGCATTGCATTAGTAAGCAGACAGGACTCAGTTTCTTTATGCAGAAAGACCTATTCTCTATTCACCTAACTAATTTTTATACAGTTTTCACAGGCCTCATGTTTTACTCTGATTGGCTAGTACTTTTCTTGCTACTCAGTTCATTGGTTAGTAACTGGTATTCTGCCTATCAAATCTCCCTAATTTTGGATTGTTTACATATCTTCTTATCTGATTCTTGTGGGACAGAGTTCTTGTATATGGCAGGTGCAAATTTATTTTTTTCTACATGAGTAGGGTTTTATGCAAACGTATTCTCATTCTTAAGATTTCTTCACATGGGAACTTAGCTAGCTGCACTTACAAGAAGTTACAGGCCAGCTGGTAATTCAGCAGAGCAAGGTCTGATTTCATAAAGCCCTTCTTTTATGATACCTCTGCCTGTATGTAACAAGAAGAGTGAGTAAGTTCCTTAAACAAAGCAAAGCTCATTGTTGATGCTGTACTGCATACAAATTATTTGTGGTATCAAGTAAAACTGAATTTTGTGTTTGCAAAACTCATCTTTGCTTCAGTTTTCAGCAACAGAATTAAAATATGAAGCAAAGATAACTTTTAATTTTTTGATGAATAATTTAGCTTAACCCACCCACTACAGCAGTGCATGCTGCCTGCCTGCTCCGAATATCTGCTAAAATACTGTAGTTCACCCCCTGTTGACATTAATTGCTACACTTGGCAGCAGCAGAAGGAAGGGGAAGTGGTGTTTGGATTAATAGCTCAAGAAAACCTGTTAAATTTCTCATCTCAGCACTTCATTTCCCTATCTTCTCAGCTGAGGTGTTGCAGCTGAGAACCAAATGCAGTGGCTTTTTCTTGTAAGGACAAGTGATGGATGGGAATATAGAGAGGCGTTCGAGGAGTATCTGGCTCACAAACAGGAGTGATGGGACCATTGCCCAGTAATAGAAGCTTATCTAAAAATGTACCTTTGCCCCAAAGCAGGGGTGAAGGAATGCTACTCTGAGCTCGCCACAGAAAATGGCAGACGGGCATGGTAACATCAGGAAAGGATTGAATGACAGGAGTGACACCTTTCCTAGACTGATCTGGCACCACACTTCCCTCAAAAAGAGCAGCCATGAGACAGTAAGCCAGAGCACTTCCCCCTCTCTTGTTTATTCTCCATTTAGGTCATAAACACTAGAAGACAATAGAACGTTTCTCTCTATGGTGACCTAAGTACCATGTAGGTCTCATCAAGGGCAGTAGGGCTGGCAGTGCAGGCTTAAGGGAAGGATGTACAGGTCACACAGGGGAGCTGTCGATGGCCACACCAGTGGCTGCACAGCTTCTAGCTTGCTCTATTTAACATGTTACTCTGTGGTTTACTGAACACTTGTTCAAGTGCATCTTCATGTGTATAAATGACTTAGTTCACTGATAAGACAATTCCAGTGTCCAGTCTGATGGACAGTTTGCTTTTGCACATTCAAATCTCTGTTGCTATTTCTGTGGGAGAGGTACCTATAGGAGATTTCAGATTAAATCTGTAAACAGTTTCTGCCTTGAAAACAGTGCAAAGTAAATCAGTCTGTATAGCAAAGCAAATATTTTGAGGGAAACCTAGAAGGGGCTTACTATGTGGCTATAAGGTAGTCCAGAATCAGCATTAACTAAGAAAGGCTGAATTCTTGAGACCTTTGTATTTTCAGAAATGACATTTCCTGACAGTAAAAATTATTTTTATTATACATGTCTGTTTTATATCAGAAGTTGCTATTAATTTCTAATTTACATGTGACAGCTTTTCCAAAGCTAGCTTTTTGTCCAGATTTGACTGTATAATTGGGTGGTGTGGCTAGATTTAGTTTTAAAATAAATCATGAGAACTACTTGTGTACAAAAAATGATCTGTAATTAATCGTATTGTAATATACAATTAATTGTAGTTAATGTGCAGTGCAATTAATGATATTTATTTTGTTTTTTATTCAAGTAAAAAACTCAGTATTCTTTTCCCCCTAATTTCTGGATACAGAAGTGCAGCATTTTTAGCATATTCTTGATGGTTGCATACTCTTGGATCTGTTTCTCTCAGACTAAATGTATGCTTTCTGAAATTGATTCTTGACATTATTTATAGTTAGAATACGTGAATAAGTTAAATGCATGTAGAATTGTATTGTCTGTTTAAGGAAATATAGGTTGAATTGCCAGTGACAATTGGACAATAAAAACCATTTATAAGCCAGGGTGCTTCTGAGGATAGTGAATTGATGGATCGGGACAGACACTGAAAAGCAGGATTTTCGCAGCCAGCATTTTGTGGTGATGAACATACAGGGGATTTGCAGTGCTAGTACAGTGATATATTTTTTTACCTTTCAACCTGTAGGAATGTGATTTCCACAAAATTAAAATTTATGCAGAGAATTTAAAAGCCTCTAATTGAATGTAGCAGTTTGTTTGCCAGGTAGTGTGTGGGATGAAAGTCAATGAGGGGTTTATTGGTTTAATATTATGTATATTTGAAATTTCTTGTGCAGAACATTGAAAGATAAAACTGTTTTTTGTCTATTTGGAATATTATTGGTAAAAGGCTATATGTTTACATGTGTAACTGTCTGAACTCCAAATTGCAGGCAGAATTTGCTTTAATTTGTGTGGTTTGGTTCTTCCCTCAGATGTCTCTGTGTTGCAGAATGTAGGAAGAGACTCACAGTGAACACAAGCATAAATTATTTTCATTTTTTTCCTGTAGGTATATTCACTGGGGGTGAGATTTCCTCCCATGGATGGTTCAAGCTAATTTTGAGTAATTTTATATATGTGAGCCCTCAAACTGTGAATTCAAAACCCTGTGCTGGGTGGCTTGCAAAAGGGAGTTTCTTCATCACTGGCTACAATTAAATAGGTGTCTGTAGGGAATTTGTTTTCCGCTATAATGTATTAACAGTTGTTTTCTTTTGTATAATTTGGTCAGGGAGAGTATAGAGCTAAAAAAGAGCAAAAGGAAATGTGTTTCCTACTTTCAGATATCAAGTAAGCTGCTTGGGCAGGAATCTACGCAGGGCTATCGGCAAAACCCCCAGTCACTTGATGGTCTGGAAGCAGATGAAATTCCACATTTGCTTCAGAGCAGCACCTCAATGTGTGCAGATAAAGTTGCTAGAAACATAAGATATAGGTAGGCTAAGGAGACTTTGTGGCAGCAATCTTTGTCAGTTCAAAATTTACCTTCATTATCTCTGGGGAAGGGTTTCCTATTCTTCAAAACACCACCTTGGTGCATCTCCTTCCAAAGCACCGTCTCGGTGCACATCCTTTCCCTACTTGAGTGTGTGGACACAGAGAGACACCTAATTAAGAAGCCAAGACGATACCATTTCCATGCTAAATGTGGTTCCTCCGGGTCTCCTGTGAATAGAGGTGTGCTCTGAGCAAGCCGAGACCGGGCCGTGCCGCGCGATGATCTCCCGCTGGTACTTTGACATGGCCGAAGGAAAGTGCGCGCCCTTCTTTTACGGCGGCTGTGGCGGGAACCGGAACAACTTTGACTCCGAGGAATACTGCATGGCGGTCTGTGGCAGCATCAGTAAGTGCCCTCCACGGCGCTCACACTAACCCCGGCCGCGGTCTGTCCACGCCTCTGCTCACCGCTCCGTCCTCCTTGGCCTCTTGCTAACCTGGCATGGTAGTGGGTGACTTCTTGGCACTCTAGGTGCGCTCTGAGTTGGGGGCTGAGAGCTTATCACCTCCTAAGGTGAAGCCTACGCACCCATCTTCTCTCTGTTCTCTGTCAAAGCGTACTGATGTTTCATGTGTCTGTTTGCACGTAGAATGCATGTGCAGGAAAAAACACTAACTTTAGGGAAGTGTCAGGTAAGTTTAAAAAACAGCTTGTATTTTTAACAGTGTGTTCTCATGTATTTCTGACCTTCTTTTTTTCAAAGCTAAAAAGTATTAGAATGCATATTTCCAGATTTGTTTGGTTTTAGTTTGGTTGAATTCTTTGTGTGCATTGGCAATGGAAAGGGGAGAAATGTGTTTGATTTTTTTATGTTTCCTTAAGGGCTGTGATGCACCTGGATGTGAATCGCCTCACACTTCCTTTATCTCAACTATATGTTGTAATATGTTTGCTGAAAAAATGGTGTTTGCACTGTTAGAGAGCAGTAGCTCTCTCCACCATTGACGCTGATAAATTAGGTGCTAGTTGTATCAGATGGGTTCTGTTTTGAGAGCCTCTTGTACACTCTTGTCCCAGTCTGCTCTAAAAGCATGTACTCCTTCCTGGGAGAGCATCACCTGACATTGACATCTGAGACATTGAAGAGTGAGTACATGTCTCACTGCCCTGTCTGCTCGCAGGACATGGAGGAGCAGAACACAAGCAGCATCTCAGGGCTCCTTTTAGTAAAAGGTTTTCCAAAACTGGCCTTTTCAGAAGCATTTTCAGTAAGTAGAAGGGTTAAAAATGCACACAAACAAGTGAAGAGCCCTAGCAAAGGGGTACTATGTGTGTCATGGAGGAGAGGAGCTGACCTGTATTTTATTGGAGCAGAAGCAAGAGCAGTCCTGGAGTTAGGATTGCTGAACTGGTGCTCCAATGGCATTTTATGTTAGCATCTTCTAGTGCTCTTCATGGCTAAGCTCCAGGGAAGGGACGCGGAGAAATCTGCCATAATGGGAGTGAGGAGGATGCTTCCTGAACTGTGATCAGCTCCTGCAACAAGACAGAAGATGTAGGGAAGGGAGAGATCTGTGCAGGAGGTTGGAGTGAGGTCAAAATGTATTTACTGACAGAGCAACATTTTGAACCATGAAGTTCCTGTATTAGGTAAGGTCTTTCCAGAGATGCAAAACATGATTGCAGCCTCTCCTTGGGAAGATAAATTATCTTGTCTTCCGATCAGGAGATTCTCCTTTGTCTCATGGAAGTTGTTATCTGGCTGGGTGTTTTTTTCCTCAGATTCATTTCAATAAAAAAAATAACAAGACTATTACCATTTCCATTATTCTTTTGGTTTATTCTGGAAGTCCAGATTTTTGGTCTAAGTAATTTTCTCTTTAAGGACAATGGAGTTAGGTTGGGTACTTGAGCTTCTTTGACTTTATTTGCACATCTCAAACTGATATTTTATCTCCCATAGGGGTTTTTTTCTGACTTTTTTTTTCCTTCAGTAATTTCTCAAACAACAGTTGAGTCGATGAGGATACACTTTCTAAGCTATTTCAGTTATATTTTTATTCCTAGTTTTTAATGTTATATCAGTGTGTTCTATACTCTCATCTATACACCTGCATTTTCGGTTCCTGAAGTAACTTTTTCTTTTAGTTTCATGTACTGTTTCAGTCTCACCATACTGTTTCTCCTTATTCTTAATGTTTTTGCTGAATAGAAATTGTAATGAAAATAATTGGAAGTGCTGAATATAATGTTTCATCACATAAAAGCAAGTACTAAACTTATGTTTAGTACGAATCTAATGTTGCTGAAGGAGGTAGAACAGACACCATTTTTCATCCCAATCTCACAGAAGAAAAGAAAAACAGTGGAGAATAGTTTCCATCAAGGCCACTCCTCTCCTGTCATTTTTTCCTCCCTTAATTTAGTCTTTGTACTTGATTTTTGTTCCTTCTCCTCCCCACTTCATTATTATTAATGAATTTATTCCATTCTTTCTTTTCTCTCCAAAGTTCAGATTTTCTTGCTCCTTTGTGTCCTATTAAAAGAAAAATCAAGCCTCTCTTAGGCAGGAGGAAGGATGGATGCTAAAGCACATCATTCCTTTGTCTAGCTACAGTTTGCTTTTCAGGATAAACCAGTTAGATTTTACAGAGTAATATGAAATAGTGAATAGCATTGGGTTTCTCTTGTATAGTGGGCGAATGGTGGAAGTGTGGGATGTGAGTCAGGTTTTCTGAAAATGAATTGCAATTGGGCTGAACCAAAATGTGAGGATGTTCTGTTGTCACAAATATCCAGATATCCTTAAAGTTACAGAAAGTATATTTTTTTAAAATGAGCGCTATCTTGATATTATGTTAATACTTAATTCTTAACTTGGGGACTTAAAAGCTGGGAAAATACTTTCTCTTAAATGTACTTCATTTCTCAAACAGCTCTCCCAGCAGCTCCAGCAGCTGTCAGAGCCTGATATCAGTGGAATTCATTGTGTTTTATTTGTTCCTCTTTCAAAGTGGGAGTGAGTTGAACCGTGGTGGCAGAAGTCAGTTTTTGAAAATCTTGATGTATCATTAAAATGACCTTTTATAAATATTTTTTTTATTTTACGACAGTACTGAATTTCTGTGGCTCACAACAGAGGGAACCAATAGGGTTCAGTGTTGCCAGCTCCCTCCTTCCTTGCATAAACCCTGAAATTTATAGGAAGTTGAAATCTTTAATGGTTTTATTTTTGATCATTTTACAGCAGTATCACAGGTTTTTGGGTGAATTTAGGTAAAAATAGTATTTATTCTCTAGATTAAATACTGTGAACTTCCAAACTTGCTAAATCTCTCAGTGATTTTTAAGGGGCAGATACTGTCCACTTTAATTTTTCTTCAGAGATGTATTGCAAATAAAGATCTGTACCTTTTACAGCAGCAGCTTACAAGATGGTACTCCTGTTGTCAGTCATTTCCTTTATCCATTATTTGTTTGTTTGGGATGATGACATCTCCCTAGTTAGGAGGAAGTGAAATGTTTTGGCAGCTAAAGTTGCATGCCAACTTCCAGTGTCTAAGGCATTAAAGAACTATGACTTATAATATCATAAATTGTTAATTTTGACTATGACCTTTAGTGGATGCAAGTGACTAATTTCTGTTTCCAGAGTTTATTTGTCTATATGAAATTTCTCTTTTATTTCACCTTTGAATCACACATGTTGTACTAGACCATTTAATAAGTAAGTGAGTGAAGTTTAGGATTCAAAAAGGAAATAATGCAAATGTTTTCATATCCAAAAGTTAGACTACTACTAATTTCAAACATGAATAATTTAATTAATATAAGGTATTTCTGTGGGCAGTGTTTACTGTAAGTTGTTTTGCTGGTTCTAATCACAGCATTTTTTGTTTCAGTTCTTTTTACTCTGTGGAACTTGATGAATCTTGTTTACAACCTTGGCAGAAGTCATGTTCAGGAAAAGACTTTTGTCTTGTGTTTGTTCTCATTTGAATCACACTTGAAGAATTTTTTTTTTCTCTCATAAATATTTAAACCTATGTTGAAAGAGAATGACCTTGCAGCAGAGTATCACAAAGATGCTTGAGGAAGTTTTGCTTTGGGGATGTCCTCCCAATCAAGAAGTGCATCAAAGAACTTGGAGAGGCATGATCTGAGCCATTAATGGATGAATGTTGAATGGATATCAGCAAGGCAAAATTGTATTTGTCAGGGTTGGTGAAAAGGAAGGCATTCATGGAAGGTTTAATTGCCAAGTTCTAGCTGTGCATGGGTAGGAAATGTATCTTGAAGTTCTTATTCAGGCAGGTTTTATATGAGAAAATTCAACTTAAACCTAGTTTAGATGGCAAGTAGCACCTTTAATTAAAATAATGGATCGGGAATAGTAAGAATATGATATGTTTTGTTGGGTGGGTTTTTTCCTCTCCAAGGAGTCTCTGCGGAATTTCACTAAACTCTTTCAAGCTGCCTGTTGTTTGATACCATACCAGTTACCTAAATTCTAACATATTAAAGGAAAACAAAATCAGTCTTCACAGAGCAGGGGTTGGATATAACTGCATAGAGAGGAGTCTGTTGCTCACTTTGCTTCAATTACCCTAAGTGCAAACCTTTCCACTATCAGTGGCACAGCTACCTCCCTAGTTATCCAACAGGAAGGCTGGCTATTAGTGCAAGCTCGCTGATTATTTCCAGCCTTTTGAAGGTTTTTTTAAATCAAAGTTATTATGAATGAAGTAACTATCTGTGAAGCCAAATTGTTGCTAAGGGAAGTATTTGAGGGATTTCATTAGGTACTGTGAGGTACATAAGTGCTTTAAAAGGGATTTGAATTCACAATTATATGTTACAATTTATCTTTAAAAAATAAACTTATGTACAAAGCATGTAACTTTGCAAAGGGTGTTTTGCTGGCTAACAGACTTTATTCATTGCCATGCTTTTTTTCATACTTGGAATTTTTCTTTTGGCAGCAGTTTCTAACCTGTTTCAAGAACATTGTTTTGTTCACTCTGCAGAGCTTCTCCTGGTTTATAAAATGGGGTAAGGGAGAGGGAAGAAATCCTGATGTGTTTTTATGTACTTGCTGTGTGTAACATGTTACTCTAAACCCTATTTCTTTGTCTTCCTATGAGGCTAAATAGATGACTGTATTCCAGTGGAAATTAGAACAGATGCTTCTTTATTAATTCATCTAAATTTTTCTCATACTAAAGTAGAAATTCTTATTTTCTTTTCCCTCCCCTCCCTCTCTCCACCTTGAAATTTTACGTCAGTCCCTACCACAGCTGCTAGCACTCCTGATGCTGTTGACAAATACTTGGAGACACCTGGAGATGAGAATGAACATGCCCATTTCCAGAAGGCCAAGGAGAGGCTTGAAGCTAAGCATCGTGAAAGAATGTCTCAGGTAAGGGGAGATTTCTTTATTCCCAAGTGTATGAGTTTGTCTGTCAAGTAATAAGTGAGCCTTCATCTTCTTACTTCCTTCATCCAGGTGCCCAGCCAGTTTGCAGTGCTGTAAACACATCATTTACTGCCTTTCTGACTCTCATCTAAGAATTCAGCTGTCTGATGCACATTTATGGTTGTGTCACCACTGAGATCTTAAGTCTCTACAGTTACTAGAAGCGTTAAAAGAACAAAAATTGTAAAAAATGTCTCTCATTTTTGTGGGAGAATGTTTGTCTTGTGAGATTATTCATGTTGCAAAGTAAGGAACTTGGCCTCTGTATTACTTGTCCTTCTCTTGGAGCAGCTGAGGGAAGATGGTTTGTGTTGAGCATCATCTGTGTGTGCCCTGTGGGTAGTGTAAGATCACATATGTTCATCTAATGGCTTTGAGCCTCAAGGTAACATGATATGCATCTAAAGTCAAAGAAAAGAGGAAAAACTGGTGCTTTCAAACTAAAAATCCAAACTGAATCAACCCTTTTATTTCCCTTCAACCAGAGATTTGTGTAGCATGAAATTGTACCCAGGTTTTAATCCAGTGAGGGATAAGTTACCCGCTCTCTCAGAAACAGGGTTTGTAGTAGCAATGCAAATAAAAATGGTCACAGTTCTGCTTTAATGACAACAAAGGAAAATAGAAGAGGTTTAAAGGAAAGCATATTTTTTGAGAATAAAAAACCACAATAAATGAATGTATTATAATTCAGATGCACTTCATATATCTGTGTAGGTAATTTTCTGTATTTTTTCATTATAACTTTGTTCCCATGATGGGATTTCAGTGTATCTGTCTGTTACTGATACATTATTGGCCTTTAGTTCTAAAGTGTTATTCTGCTTTAGTGCTATGTCACTTTAGTGCTAAAGTGTTATTCCAAAAATGAAAATAAAATGTTATGAATGAAAATGAAATTAAGCTCTTATTGTACATCCATGCCTTTGGTACCGAAGCTGTGTCTGGCACTATTCTAATAAATTGGGCAGCATATCTTACCTGAAGCACTCATCCAGCTGGTGCAAGCCACATACTGAGAATATGACATGTCATAGATAGGAAGATAGGTGCTCCTCATCTGCCAGGGAAGTGTTGAAGCACAAACAATCTGTCCCTTAAAACTGAGAAAATAGAGCCAATTTAATGGACAGGGAATCTGGAGAATATTAAAAGGCACACAGACTGCCTAGCAGAGGAGAGACCCTGCCTTGGCTAGGCATGCAGAAGGTTGGTGAATAATACAGTCACCTCATCATTCCTTCCCCTTGAAACAACCTTTTTATAAAAAATGCTGTTGAGGTGGGTTTCTTGAAAGCAGAGGATAGTCAGTGCAGATTTCCTTGGCATAGTCTTTAGATTCTTATTGTGCTTCCATGTTTTTCTCCTAAATCTTGGTATGTAAATGTTAAGCTACATAATTAGGGGCAGTATTTGGGTGAACTGTGTATTTTCTGGTTTAATATGAGCATCTGGAGGACCCTGTCAACTGAAGGGTGTGATTCAGAGGTTTGACTGAAACTGGAGCTGTCCCCTCATTAGCACATTTCTAGCCATTCTTCCTGTCAGCACTGAGCACACAGGGGGTCAGGCTGTTCAGCTGCCCTCTCCTGTAATGTCAGTCCTCCAAAAACAAGTCAAATAACTACCTCTGGCCAGTTCAGTAACCTTAGCTGGCCCTGGTAAAAAGCAGCATGATAGGTACATTAAAAAAAAAATTAATCATTAAGTTGCTAAGCTGCTTATGAAATCACATCTTAAAGGACATGTGTTTTGAAGTACACAGATCCCCTGCAGAGCTTTGAAGATCAGAAAGATCTTCAGGGAAGATCTAGAAGGGAAAGGTAATTTTTATGATTTGTACAGTATTAAACTAGCCTCTTCGTGTTAACTTGGGAAATGTTTAAAAGATAGTAGATGCTAGTAGAAAAGCCAGCTAGTTCAGTATTTTGTGTTTTCTCACATAAACATCTCTGTCCAATACCATTGGTTTCATCTTCTGGCAATTTACTTTGAAATGGTTTTTTACATTTTATTTAAAATCAGGTATGTTCTTAATAGAAAATTAAAATATATATGTAGCTGAAAATTAATGTGCAACTTTTACTTGTTATGTTAAAAATAATGCTGAATAAGTTAACTTTGCTGTGACACCTTTGCTGTCAATGATTTTCTCAGTAAAAAGAAAAGGTAACAAATGAGAGTCACTAGCCAACTCTTCCAGCCACACCAAGTTTTTTTTATTCACAGTCCAGCTCTTTCAAAGCTGAAAAGTGGAGGCCTAGAAAGCAGCAGAAATGCCCATTTTTCTTTAATAAAAAGAGAAAAAATGATTAAGTAATTCTTTAATCCTGATAAATGTCATAATCTGAAATAGATTGGTTTGTTCACAAAACACAGATAATTTATTTAATTTTTTAAAACATCTAGTTTTAAAATAGTATTGGGTTTGCTGTACACCTTATTTTGCGACAGTCAATGAACTAAGAAAAAAATCAGATGCATTCTAGTTGACATGAAAAGTGAAATCATCTAAGGAGTAGGGAAGTTTATCACTAAACTTGAAGTGAAATATTTTAAAACATATAATCAAGGAAAATGTAAATATTCTGCAAATCCTTTTTCTGAGATTTCCCTTAATTTACCATGAAATTCTGCCAACTTGTATTTCTTTCTCTCTTGTATAAAGATGTTCACACAAGCAGAGACCGAGATTCTGTCAGTGGTTGTGTCACATCATAGTTCACAGCTCATGAAAGACTTTTAGTAGGGAAGTTTGTGGTGACCTGATGCACCTCTGGTTCAGACTCTTAATCCCTTGTGCTCTAAAGTGTCCATCTCTTAAGACTACAGATCATGAAAGTTTTTCTGCACCACACCTGAAGCAACAAGGCTTATAAACTTTCTTATTTTACAGGAAGTACTTTAAGGAGAATTACATTAATACAAAATTTTAAGCTTTTTCCCAAGAATTAGTAATGCAGCCTCGATAGCAGGAAAACTGCATTCCCATGCAAATAGGGATGACCATATATTGATGCCTGTGTAACCTTTAAATGTTTGCTGTTCTCTAAAAGATTACAGGGAGAGGTTATGTTAACTGATTGCAAGGTGTCATGGTTCTTGTTTTGGCACAACTCCCCTTTTTCTCTTTCTCTTTTCAGTTTGTTAATGGCTGTACAGCTCCCTTACTTAATTAGTTGCTGCTAAATAGCCTGATGAACCAGATACCAAACCTTACTCAAGGGAGCAGTATATTTATAAATTTCTCTCCTAAGACATCTTGTGACATCCTCATGTCTTAAATTTGCTCTTCCTTTGGCTGTCTACAATATTTTTGGAATTGCAGCACGTAGAATACTTACTACAGGAACTTGATGACACCTTGTGTCCCAGAATAGTTTAGCTTCTTGGAAGTTTATTTCCCAAGCAAACATCTGAAAATACTGCAGTTCTCAACCAGCCTGAACAGGTCTGGTGTTCGTTCAGGATTTTTTTTTTTTTTAATCATTGCATGCCAGTTATTCTAACATCCTGGATACATCTTCAGCTGATTTTTAGTCCCAGTGACACTGTAGATTCACAGAATGGTTTGAGTTGGAGGGACCTTAAAGATCATTTAGTTCCATCCCCCTGCCATGGGCAGGGGTACCTTCCAATACATCAGATTGCTTAAAATCCCACCTAGCCTGGCTTGAACATTTCCAAGGATGGGGCATCCACAACTTCTCTGGACAACCTGTGCCAGGGCCCCACCACCCTCAGAGGAAAGAATTTCTTTCTAATATTGAATCTAAACCTACTTTCAGTTTAAAACCATTCCTCCTTATCACTACACGCTTTGAAAAGTCCCCTCTACTGCCTTCATTTTAAGGCCCCCTTTAGACACTGGAGGGGTGCTATAAAGTCTCCTTGATGTCTTCTCTTCTCCAGACTCAAGAACCCCAAATCTTTCACCCTGGCCTCACAGAAGAGGTGCTCCAATCCTTTATCATCTTTATGGTCCTCCTCTAGACCCACTCAAGCAGGTTGATGTGCATCTTGTGTTGGGCCCCAGAGCTGGAGGCAGCACTGCAGGTGGGGTCTCACCAGAGCAGAGCAGAGGGACAGAATGCCTTCCTCAACCTGCTGTCCATGGTGGTTTGGATACAGCATACACTGGGCTTCCTGGGCTCTGAGCACACCTGGTTAGCTCATATTGGTTTTGTCCACCAGGACACTCAAGTTCTTTTCCCACTGCTTCTCTCCACCCACTCATTGCCCAGCCTATACTGATTTTGGGATTGCCCCAGCCCTGGTGCAGGAGTCCACACATGGCCCTGCTGAACTTGAACCTGTGGTTTTCCCAGGCCTGCCTCTTAAGCCTGTCCAGGTCCCTCTGAATGACATCCCTCCCTGTAGAGTATTGTAGGAGTGATGGTTGGTGGGACCATCAGGACAGATGGGGACGAGAGATGTCTGCAGCCAGGTCTTGAAACTTGTGGGTTATTGCAAGGCTCTGTTTGGAGCTGCCAGCCCCAGCTCTGAGCTGGGCCCGAAAGAGGAGCCTGAAAGAGCAAGAGGGCAAGAGAGAGAAGTTCCTGTTACGATACAATAAATCTTCTTCTGTGCTGAATATTCTAATTTTCACTTATCAATTTAGTACAAGATACAAATCCTATAGCATTTACATACAGCCTATAAGAATCATTACATTACCATACTGGGTTACATTTTAAACCCTAAAAACTACTCTTTGGACCTCTTCTGCCAAACTAGTAGGGTCTGCTCTGACCCTTGGACCCGTCTGCAAGCAGAGGGTATATTTTAATCAAAAGGAGATTACCTTCAGCTGGCCATACTATTGTTTTCCAGTTGTTCAGTAACTAAGGCTTGGTATCTCAAAGCTTGCTTTCATTTGAATCTTGCTTATAGTTTCCATATTCTCAAAATCTTTTGCCAGGCAATCATATTTATAAGGCTTTCCTGTTCCATCTTCCCCAACAAGTATCAATCACACCACTGACCTTGGTGTCACCTGAGATTGCTCTCATTCCTGCTATCCATGTCCTCAACAAAGATGTTAAATAATATCAGTTCATGTGTTCCCTAGATTCTACCATCTCTACTACAGTGTGTGGGAAATTTAAAGTTTACAGCACCCCATTAGCTTCCCAAAAGATAAGTCTCCATTCTTTTGGACTGTTATTGAGGCCAGAATCTCTTACAGATAAATAATTTTGCTTACAGTGAGTTTATCTGTTTTTACTGTAACTGATGCACTGCTGTCTTGAGATACACTCTAGGGTTTGGGGTGAAAAGGAAAAATGAAACTTGGCAATAAAATCCCATACATTGAGTTGTTTTGGAGTGCAGGTTTCAGCCTGCTGGGTAATCTTACAACCCTGTGTAGAACTGAGAGGTATTACATTTTAAGGCCTGGGACTTGTAAAAGTCTCCTTTGAGCCCAGGTTTGTGTGGTTTTTTGTTTTTTTTTTTAAGGCACAGGCTCAGCCAGGTACCCTTAGGCACCACCAGCACTTTCCAGTCTGCTTATCAAAGAGTCTGATTAGCAATGTCTGGTGTGGTGTGTGGAAAAACTGGGAAGCCTGAGAGAGGAGGTGAGTGCTGGAGGCTCAACTTGCAAACATGAGACACAGCAGGTCTTATTTCTCTTGCCTTGGGTATTGGTCTTGGTAAAATTTTACTTGTCCATGTGAACTCTCAGCTTTTTTTAAAATTATCTTGACAACTTTTATTAAATGGTGTGAAAGTGTGTGTGTTTTATTGAGAAGGGAAGGAAAGGACATGCACATTGTGAGTAATTGCTTACAGGTTTCTTATCATGCTAATCCCTGCACATGAATAATCATCTATTTGTGTGCACTTCATTCAGTGGGAACAACTGTTCCTATATAAAATGTAGTATCTGAGGAGATTGCTGTCTAGGTTTGAAATGAGTGATGCCTTTAGAGATGACATAAAGATTGCAGATCTCATGGGCAACAAGTTAACCTACTCCCTGACTACTGAAATACTACTGCTCTGTGTTACAAGGGAGAGGAAGCTTCTCATATTGCTGAAAGAAATGACACTGGAAGATCTCCTACGTTATTTTTCTGACAATGTTGTACTTGAGATACATATTCAGTCCTTGGAAGTGTTTCTACAACCCCTTTTTCTGGACAAATAGCTGGTCTAGCACAAATTATGTGTAATTTTTGATCTGCCCTACTCAGGCCAGTGATGCAGTCTGAATAAATTAAAAGCTTTCATGGTGCCAAAAAAGGTGGCATGATCCAATTTGAATTGAAATTTACACCCTTGGACAAAATGAGTGGAATCTGTTTTCTTCCTGTCTGAGATGAAAACAGGTTGGTGTGATTACCTATGGAGATCTAGACTTCCCTTGCTTGAGGACTGGTTAATGTGTTCCTTCACAGGGGAGTTGTGAGAGCTTGGCACAGTGTTCAGACACACATGTACTGTCTTTTTTAAATTTAATAACAGGATCCTACTTTCATAAAATGTTGTAACTGCCTTTTTTTTAAGAGATAAAAAGAGGAGAGGAGTGTAAAAATATGACTCTTGGAGCTTCAGTGCTTGGCTGCTGCTGAGCCATGGGACAAGGGAGGAAAATAGCAAAGTCACACTCCTTATTTTATTCATTAGGTCATGAGAGAGTGGGAAGAGGCAGAACGCCAAGCAAAGAACTTGCCAAAGGCCGACAAGAAAGCTGTTATCCAGGTAAAGGAAAATGCAACCACAGCCTTACCATCTGGAGCCCAGATGGTTAAGGTTAAGATACAGGGGGTGCTGGGTGTGATGTAATTTAATAATCTACTGTATGGAGATTTCATGTTACTCTCTACTCTTTTTTTTTTTCCCCATCTGTGCTGATGTCTTCTCTATTTCTGTTGTGATTGATGTTTTTTTCAGCATTTCCAGGAGAAAGTGGAATCACTGGAACAAGAAGCAGCAAATGAAAGACAGCAGCTTGTGGAGACTCACATGGCACGAGTGGAAGCCATGCTGAATGACCGTCGACGCATTGCTCTGGAGAACTACATCACAGCCCTGCAGACTGTCCCGCCCAGGGTGAGTGAGATACCACAAGCTCTGCCAAAATCATTGTAGTTGCCCTGGGGGAAATGTGGATGTGCCTGGTGCAGTCTAGCTTTGGAGCCAGGAGCTCACTGTGGGAGAGCTGTGACAGCAGTCAGACAGTTTGCCTAAACAAGCTTCCCATGTGAATACCTGTTGATGGATAGATGCATAATAAAGATACTTCAGCAAGTAGAAATTTGGGGAAGTAATTTGGTTGTCAGAAATTGTAGCGGCTCACAGATCCTGCAGGAGGATGGTGTCCCTCCAAGTAATGCACATTAGGATACTTCATCATGACAACATGGAGCTTAAAGGTAGGATGGTTGTGATTTTTTGTTTTGTTTGTTGAACTATTGAAGTATTGATGAAGGATCTTGTGAGGATTCTTGGATGGCATGAAGTTAGCACACTAGCAATTCAAAGTTTTCTGCTTTTGATGCATATAAACATGTACATTCAGAATGCAGATTGAGTGGGATTTAATGATTTTATATCTCTGATACTTGTTTCAATACCTGTGTATTGTGTCAGGGGGAGAGCACCAGGCCTGAAACGTGACATGAGTCCAGTAAAAATAAGTTTTGAAGGTACTGTTTGAAAGGCTGAAGTGCATCCTGTATTGAGTATATGTCCTATATATGTCCTACAAAAGCTAATAATTCTGAAAGGAGCAGGCAGCAAGCAAGGAGGTAACATTAGCTGAAAGTGATACCAGACAGGGACTCATCTCAAAATAACAGGGTTTAAAAATAATGTCTTTAAACAAGTCCTTGTTCAGTCTTGTAGATGGTCTTGTCCTTACCTCAACATTTTTTGGTTGTGTGCTCTGTAGCTGATGACAGCTGAGGTGTTGAACTGCTGCTCAGGTGCATGCCAAAGCACTTGCAAACACTGACCTTGAATTCAGCAGGATGACTTGTCTAGTTGTATTGAATGAGAGGAGAAGGTTTTGAAGGAACTTAGGAATAAAAAGAGGATATTCATCTTTGGAAGGAGGGTCAGGTGTCCCAGGAAATATTTAAGGGGGTTCCTAGAGCATTTTCTTAGGCCACGAAGGGCCTTCAGGGAAAAGAACTCAATGGTGACTTCTGATTTTGTGTCAGTAATAGGCACTGAGAGTGCTTCCCTAGGATCATTCTCATCCAGTGGCTGATCAGTTTTGGTTGTGTGTTTTCTGCTTCTTGTGGTAGGAGCAGCAGCCATTGGTTGAGACTCACTGTGTGGTTCAGGTGCGGGCTTAGGCTCGCTGTGGCAGGCACATTCTTCTCAGGATAGAGAAGCACAGAGGAGAGAAAGAGAAAGCAATTTCTATTTCTGCTCCTTGTTTTTCCCATGTGGAATGTGTTTGGAGAATTGTTTACCTGGGGTGATTGCTTGATTGGATTCTGGTGAGGATTGTTTAAACCTGATGGCCAATCCAACCCACCTGTGTCTGGAGTCGCGAGAGAGGGTCATGAGTTGTGAGTTAGGGTAGTTAGAAAAAGTAGGTATGTAGTTTTAGTGTCTCCTTTAATTAGTATATTAATGTATTTTAGTATAGTTATAATAAAGAACTCATTCAGCCTTCTGAACTGGAGTCAGACATCATTTCTTCCCACTGGGTTCACTTGCATTTACAGTAGGCTCACTGTCTGGTTTTAAATTTAAAAAATAAATTAGACTTTTTATGGAAGTGCTGCATGCCGTTAGGATGGTTAAAAAGTCCATTAATCTTTGGTCAATACCTTCTGTATCAGATCCAAAACTAACTGCAGGTTTTTTTTCATGTGTTACATGGATGATTCCCCAATGCAATGTCAGAGGTGTGCCTCTGAGTACCACTCAGGGCAGCAAGGGAGAGAGGGAGCACACAGAGATGAAATTGGATAGTTTCAAGGTGAATGAAATAATAAAATTAAGCAAAACCAAATATTTGTACTCCTGTTCTCCGAAGCACTGTCATGCAGGCTCCCCAGAAACTCAAAATCTGATCCTCATTCTTGATTCCTGATGCAGCTTAGCTGTGCTGCTGTACTTTGCTGCCTTTAAATATGGGGTGCAACTGTTCAGTGACCAGTGTTAAAATAGTATATGGTTTCATCATCCTTGATGAGTTCACTACAGGAAAGGAGATTAGTGACAGCTGGAAGCAATATGTATGCCTCTAGTTTTTAAAACATTTGGAAATTTTCACCTTAATTTTGTACATTAAATAGGGGAATTCAAACCCATCATTCTCTGTGAGCAGATTGATTCTGTAATCTGCTTGTATTCCCGCTTTCATATGCATGTGAAATTTTTGTGGATTTATATATTCCTTTCTAATTTTTGATGGTAAGAGAGGCATATTACCTGTGGGAAGGTGGTCGTGGGTGACAAAGACAAGCAGAAAAGAAAATTGATGAAATTAAGGGTTTCAGGCAAGGGAACCATACAAGAAAACTTTGCAAGGTAATTAATTAACCTCTTTACTTTGTACATAAATTAAAGTGAGCATATAATCCTTAAAATCAGTTTAAAATGTTTCTTAAATTCTGCACTGTTTTACTGAAATATAAATTCTTGCTTAGAAGAGCGGGATCATTAAGGTCAACCTTGTAATGTACATTAATCCATCTGGGGTTTTTTCCATGTTTTCTTTTTCTTCAGAATTTTCTCTGGTACCTTTTATGCTTGGGAGCAGTGTCTGTTCACAGAGAGAGCACAGGGCAGGTTGAAACTAGTCTGGTTTGGCTGTTTGGACAGGGAAGAGGAATCTGCAGTGGGGCCCATGCTCAGTGTCTCAGTTTGGGAAGCTCAAAGCATTTCCTGAGTCCACGGAGGTTGCTGTGGAAATATGCAGTTGGAGGCTTGCCAAAATGTTGCTGCTGAATTGGTGATAAAAATCCTCCTGTGCAGCAGGAGACAACACTCTGGCTCTAATACTCCATCCCTTAGCTCTGCTTCTTCAAATCCATTAATTTCCAGCTGTGGAATTCTTCATACATACTTAATTTTGTAATTTTTTTTTTTTTTTGTGAAATAGCATGGATTTCAGCTCTGTTTTTATACAAAGTCAGATTTCAAGAAATGTGGTCAGCTAATTCAATTTTCCAGAGTGTTGTTTTAAACCATAGCAGGTTTGTTATATTGAGAATTAAGAGTTTTAAAATAGTGGGCAAAACAAAATTTGTCTTAATTTGTCAAAGTTCAGTAAGTTGAAATACTAAAAAACAAATAATGATATTGAATCAAATACTTTTCATTTTATTTGGCTGCCAGAGGAGTATTTGAGAGGGGAGGCAAATGTAAGTCTTGGGCATCGTTATGGCAATGTGATTTTGATGTGTGAGATAACATGTTTTGTTATAAATTAATAGAAATTATGAGAAGGCATCTTTAACTCCACAGAACAGGATGGGGATTTATTTGTTTTGCCCATGAGTAAGTGTTTGCAATCATCCAGTTCAACTTTTCTTGAATATTTCTAAAATGAGCTACTCCTCCATGATGAAACATGACCTGCAAGTTAATAATGTAGCAAGTGAAATATGTACTGAATATGATGCACAAGGTATTCAGAATAGTGAATGAAAAGAAGCAGTTGTTGCACATTGCAAGAGCGGTAATTGGATGGAACTGATGATTGATTTTTCTCTAAAACAAGGTTAAATAGTGAAAGTTTCCTCTCTGATTTAGAGTGAATTTTGATCAAAATGACAAGCCAGTTTAGAATTTCCCATGGAAGTTCTGTGGCACAAGACCAGGAAGTTCTATTTTGAATACACAGAACTGCTTTAATACGGTTTTAGTGTGGTTTCTTTGTAGTAAGTATTTTGGATTTCCACAAGAAAATTTTTTTCTTCCATGAGGAGAGATTTTAGCCATGCAAACTCCATGTGATGTTTCCATTTTCCAAGCTCAATGAAACTACACCGTTTCATCACTCCCTTAAAATTTGAAATAGCAGATTAGGATTAGTATAGAGATCATGGTACAGGGGGGACATCTGCAGGTTTATATATTTGTATTTATGTGTGTGTTTATATATAACTTGCTAGAATCTGGATTATGGGCATTTTAATCTCACATACAAGACCACAGAATGACTCATCTTTCAAATAAGAGACAAGGTATATTCTCTGCTGTTCTAGGTTCTTAATGGTGCATTGTCACCCTAGGTAGTCTGTGTAGCCCAGACACATTGTCTGTGAACCTGTTCACAGGTATCAAATGCATGCAAGTCCCCAGGTACTCAGGAAAGCTATATAAAATAGTACTTTGGCAACATTCTCCAGTGCAAGAAATGAAAACATGCATCATTCTAAATGGATGGTTCATTCTAAGTAAATTCTAAAATTGTTTTTGTTCTTTTTCTTTCCCTGTAGCCTCGTCATGTATTCAACATGCTGAAGAAGTATGTGCGTGCTGAGCAGAAGGACAGGCAGCACACTCTCAAACACTTCGAACACGTCCGCATGGTAGACCCAAAGAAAGCTGCCCAAATCAGATCTCAGGTAATCCCCACTGATGGTTAGTGAGGTCATGGTAGTTCATAACTATTGTGAAATTTCTGTCAACCTATTTTTTATAAAATACCCAACTCCTTTCCGTGGACAGCTTGAAATGCAATCAAAACCAATCTGTTTTCCATCAGAAGATTAAGGCAAAATGATAGAGTAATGTAGGTACGATTTTTCTTCTGAGAAGAACTGTATACAGGTTTTTTGTTTGTCTGGACCATGAGTCAGTCCATGGGCACGTTCTGAGGAGCTTTCCAGAGCATTAATGCTGAGAACCCTTTGTTAGTGCTTTGGAAGAAAAACCTCTGGAAGAAAAATCAGTATGAGATTTAGCAACAACGCATGGTTGTGCTTCTCTCAGCTAAAGTGGCAGAACCAAAAGTGGTGCAGCCATCTAACTGTGACTAACCTTTCTGTAGTCACTGCAGAGGCACTTGTAATGTCTATAAATGTGATTACTGTGATGCACTCAAGTTTAATGTGTTCTTTTAAAACAGACACTCTTCGTGGCATTTCACTGCTGAATGTTACTGTAGTCCTCAATGCATATGTTTTGGAACATCTTTTATCTTGTCTTCATAAATCATAGAGGGCAAGAAAGCAGAAAGAAAGCACCCAAGATGGAAGATGTTGGCTTTCAAAACAGAAATTAAAATTGGAGTCACAGTGGATAAGCTGTAAAAACAGTGTGCTGGAATCTCTGGAATCTGCTGCTGTTCCCTCTGTAGGATTCAGTGCAGCACTGTTCCAGCCACAGTTTTTGAATTGACTGGCATCACTAAAATAAAAAACAAAACCAAGTACCTCCCTGGATGGCAGATTAGATTTTCAAACATCTGTTTCAGCCAAATGTGTACATTGAGATCATGCTGTCTTGAAATTGCTGGAGTGAGAAATGCACATTTCTAAAAGTCTTTTGCAGTGACTATTGGTTTTGCCTTGTCTTAAACATCTATCATGACTTTTTTTTTTCCCAACTCTTGTTGGATTATTTAATTAAAAAATCAGTGAAATTTTGCAGAATGCAGGTTATGTGGCAGTACTAGTGAAGAACAGAAACTGACATAAAAATACAAGAAGTGCAGTGTATTGTCTAACATGTCATGGTAGGAATGAGTTGATATAGCATCTCTGTGTCTAGAATTGGTCAGATGGTTGGGGAAATGTGGCCTGGGAGTACTACTTGTGAAATGTTTTTCAGCGGAAAATGGAAACCAAAATATTTTGTTCAATAGCATAAATATTTAGTTTTGAAGAAATTATGCTGCTGTTTCATTAAAATTACTGTCTGCAACTCATTTTACTTGTTAGGCCTAATTATTTTGTCAGTCTTCTAAGTCTTTTAAGATGCACCTCAATTTCTCCTTCTACTGAAGAAAGGTGATACTTGTGAAGAGTACCCTGGGGGAGCACATATCATATAATGTCATAACTCAACCCATAACAATGCGAGGGCACTTGAGACAATAGAGCTGTAATCACGTGAGAGGATGCAGTAATGCTTCTGGGTGGAAATATTTTTATTTGCAGCTGAAATGCTTACAATTTGTAAATGTTACTTTTTTTTTCTTTTTCTTTGAAGAGGTGTTTATTTTCTCAGAATTCGGATTAGGAAATAAATAAATAAAACCAAACACCTAAAACATTTTGATGCAGCAATCACTGTGCCTCACTTGGTTTACACATTATGTGAAAACTTATGAGTATGGGCAAATGCAAATGTTGCTGAAAGAAGAATGAAATGTGGATTTATGCCACAATAGCTGCTTGTGTGCGTGTTCTGCCCCACAGCAAATCTAAACCCCTACTTTAAATTACTGCATTCCCATGAGATTTCAGGTGGCTATGGAAGAGCATCTAGAACAGTATTTTTTTAGCAGCTGTAGGAGATAGGTGAGTTTTGTAATGGGTTTGACAGTTTCGATACATAGAGCATATTGAAATCTTACACCTTCCACAAGTAAAAATGGTATTGCTTCCTATAATCTGTGAAATTTTTGATAATGTCAAATTATCCATAGTATTCTCCCCGCTTCTAATACTTTTGTTTCCATAGGTTATGACACATCTACGTGTGATATATGAACGCATGAACCAGTCTCTCTCCTTCCTCTACAATGTGCCTGCTGTGGCAGAGGAGATCCAGGATGAAGTTGGTATGCAAACTACTAATGTAGAAATGTAATGTAATGTAGAAATGTAATGTAGAAAAAGACATATATTTCTGTGATGAGAAATTACCACCAAAAGCAAAAATACATCATCTCACATTTCCTATTGATATACTACCTCAGCTGAAAAATAGAAGAATAAACCCAGCAACATTCTTAAATTTTGAATTAAATTATAATGAGACAGATCCTGTATAACCCACGCAGTGGCATCATCATACTGCTGTAAATGTCTTCCGTGAAATATGTTAATTGACATTTGGAGCCTTCCATGCTATAGGGATACAACAATTGACAATGAGATTTAGGCAAACCCTATCCTTTGGATATTTAGTTTACCTGGTAAGTATTTACATTATATAGATAATTTGGAAATCCCACAGCTAAAAAATTGGTTGCAGAACCAAGCATCTGAGAAAAATGTCGGTATCAACTTGGCAGTAGTGGTCATGCATTTTTAATTCTTAGTTACCAAATTGATATCTCTGCTCCTCCCATTTTTTCCAGCATACAAGCTGGACTATGGATGAATCCAGTAGCAACAAACCTATGTTTGCCTCTTCTGTGAGAGCTGTAAGGGCAGATAGCTGTGAGGGAGAATAGCCTTTTTGTCCATCCAGATTCCTGCCCTTGGCTGTGGCATTGCTGCAGCACAGAGATCTCCAGTTCAGCGCTCAGACTTTGCTGTTTGCTGCTATTGCAGCAAGGCAACTGGACTCGGTTTTTGGACACACATTGCTAATGTTTATCTTTTAAGAAAAATAACACATGGTTAAATGTAAAGGTCGGAGATGGGACAATCATTTTTGGAGCAGCTTTTTTCACAGGTTGTGGCAGTAAGTGGCAGTTAATGTGTTCATTTCACTAGTAACGGGGTTCAGCTGAATAAAGAAGTCATCAATTTCTTCAAAACACGAGGGAGGGAGGCATACCACTGCAGTAAGGATTAGGATGTATTTAAGACACAGGGAGGGATGCACTCATTTGTGGTAGGTTAATTTGCCCAAAGTATGAGTTATCATGGAGATATGCTTCTGCTTGAGAGAGCTGGAGATGAGATCAAGAAATAGTGGAAGGGATTGGGAGGCAGAAAAAACTGATTAGTAATTGTCCTTAACTGTCCATAACTGGTAAGTAATTGTCCTTAAGTGTGTGTGTTTCTATGCTCCTCAATTATAAGGCACAATCAACAGTCTCAGTCTGTGGATGTAGAGTCATTCAGGGAGGAACAACATCTTATTGATAATTTGAAAGAATATAATTTCTGTGGAAAGATGTCAATACTGTGAGGTCTTTGAGATGCTCAGTTAGTTTTCTTTTTGCACTGCTATCATTCTCTTGGGGTTTTTGCTTCAAATTTCAATTTCTTGTATTCTTGGTATTGTTAATGCTTGTTGCTGAGGACATTCTTGTAAATTTTGTTGTTCTTTCTATGTGCTGAAGTGGAACAAGAATTTCAGAATCTTTGAAGTGGCATGAGACCAAAAGTCTAGTAACTGCTGAGTGGTTTACAAGAATCTGACTCCTAATCTCAAATGTAATACTAATTTTTAGGGGCAAAAAAAGAGCCTAAAATTAGTAAGGTATTGAGAGCAGCTATGGAATCAAAAAGAAAATGTTTGTTACAGTCTCTTGAGCAGTTTTTCCTTACCTTGATTTTTTTTTTCATTTTGTGGTTTTAGGCTGTGCTAAAAACTATTCAATGCATTGCAAAATTTAAAGCAATTAAAACAAAGTTCTCATAATTGGGAGTTAGTAATCAGTACAAATTAAACTATTGTCTTTTCTGAGTAAAATGTCAGCTTTAGATAAAATAGTTTTCCATAATGCAGTGTCTTTCAGTTTCAGTGTTCTTCTTGTTGATAATATTGTCTGTATATTTTGTTTTACATGCTGGTTTTAATGAAAGTTTGTGGAGGTCATTCCCATGTGTTCAAGAAGACAGTATCCTCCTAGCTTTGAGTCTTCTAGCTCTGATCAGCCTGTATCAAATTATCTTCTGAAATTACTGAATTTCTTAGTCTCTGTACGCTTCCTGAGCTCATGCCAAAGGACATCTATTACAGTTGCAAAATCTGTGGAGAAGTAAATTTTTAATAAACCTTCACCTTTTAGCATTCCCAAGAAATATTACAACTCTTATTAAAAGGCAGATGTTTGATTAAATACCTTTTGTTGGAACCATTGACTTAGAAATTCTGAGTCAATAGAAAATTTGAAAAATAAATGAGGTAAGAACATCTCACACATAGTGTCTGACTAATAAATTACATATAAGGAGACACGGTGGAAAATAGTTTTATTTAATTTTCTTTCTTAATTATAGTTTTAGTTCCTAGTTCCACTCTGCTGTAAAGTTCTTAATGAAAAGTTTTTACCTTGAGGAATGGATAAACTTTAGATAACAGAGCTCTGACAAAGGTAATTTTTCACTGAATCGAAAAGTAGCTCTATAAGCAGCGATACAAATGAGATCTAGTTTGCTATGAATTTGTCCCATGGGTTTGATTCTTCTTACATATAATGTGGTGCTGTTTTTCACTCAATTATTCCTATTGCTAAAAATATTAAGACCTATTTTTGCACAGAAAAATCACAGATAAATCACATCAGATAAATCACAGTCTAGCTATTGGACATTTGGAGTTTCCTTAAAATACAGACTATGTTTGAAGTTTCTACCTTAAAAGGCAGGCTTACAGCCGTTGTTTTAATGTGCAAAATCCAAAATAAAAAATCCAGCTTCTATGCTTAAAACAGGCTTTTATGCCTTTTAAGAGCAGCCTTTTCTTTTTATTTTCTTAAGTCCAGCAAAGACGATGGTAGGAATTTAGGGTAAAATTTAACAGAGTTATTATAGTCCTTACCTGCAGGTGTCCATCACCAGCTGATCTCCACTGGCTTTAACAATGGGTGCTATAGAAGCATATAGATAGTTGGAAGACTCACAGCACAGAGAGCAGAAAGCAGCATTTAAATTAAATGAGGATTTTCATCCTAAGCATTTGGCCACTGTGTAATGTGCAAATGCCCCATAAGGGTTTCAGGCACTGTAATGTAGCAGCAAATTCCAGATGTGTGAGGAAGGATGTTGCTGTCTGTCTCTTGTTCATGCTGGGGCAGAGGAAAAGGAGCCAGTCTGCGAGTTGCAGAAAGAGGTCACCAGACCATGGTTGTTCTGAAAAAGCTTGGAAAGAATAAGTAGGTCAGTTGGATAGAAGACTGGCATTCTGGCCACAAATGGTTTCTCAAGGGACAGTGATGCAAATGTGCTAAAAAACAGGTCGCTCTTGGCAATTGATGTAGTTCTTGGTGATAAATGGAGTTTCTTAAGAGCAGGAATATGCCCCATGAATAGGAGAGTGGCACAGGAAGAAATCTGAGCAGATTATTTGCCTGTCTAGGTATTTGTACTCATCTTTTCTCTCTGATAAATCTCATATACTATTTAGCATCTATGGAAACCCAGAAAAAGCAATAGTAGGCTTTAACAGAAATCAGCAGTTCCTTTGAGCACATCCTGCTTTAAATCCTTATTTGATTAGATTGCTTATCCATCTATGTAAAAGGCAATTTGTTGCAGAGAGTGGCACAGCAGGCATAGCTTCTGAATCAGAAACTACGTCAGAGCTCTGTGCATCAGTCATGTGGGTTGGCAGTGATCTGAATTTTTAATTCTGTGTTTGCTACTTGTTTCCAAATTGATGTCCTCAGTTACAACTTTTCTGGCCCACCACTGAGGAAATATTAAGCACTCTAGTAATACCACAGCAGTATTTCACCTAAGCTTAGAAGCATTCAGTTATGAGCTTATTGTTCAATAATGAGTATATTATTCTGTTCCACTCTGCCTGTCCTGTTCTGCAGCATTTTCTGGATGCCACATGCACATTATTACCTAGAAGAGAAGGCAAACCCAGGCTGACCCCAAATCAGTGCCTGCTTTCAGATATATATATATATAGTGTCCTGTGGGTCAGGTGCTATTTTAAACATTACTGTGCTCCAACATAGAATGACAAAACTTGAAACGAGAATTTGCCTCTTGGCATTTGCCTTGCAAGTTCCTTTCAAGATTTTTGTAAGTGTTTTTAGAAGCAGCTGCAGACTCAAGAAGTCTGAAGACTTCCTTTCTTTTAACACTTCCTCTTCAGTCATCAGGCTCATTACCTATGTGAGTGGAGGGCAAAACTTGTGCTACCTCATCTGATGCTGGTCTTTCAGCATTTATTAGACTAATTTTTGATTCTTTGTTTCTAGCTTGTAATTTTAACCTGTAGTCAGTCCACAGCCTTTCTGCATTTCTTGCCATGAATTGAAGTAGGATACTGTTTCAAATAATTCTGTGGTATCCTTTCTAAGAGTTTTAATGGTATTAGTTTCTTGCTGCAGGCTGACATTTCAAAACCACAACCAGAGTGGTCTGGGGACTGATACTGCAAAACCAAAATTTGCTATTGGAGACTTTGCAAAAGCAAATTCTGGGTCTTGTCTTGTTTGGTGCTATTCCTCCTGTGATTGTTTTCTTGATCTTCTCCATTAAAATGCTGTTTTGAATATGTAACTAGTAATGTCTGTCAGACTGCAATGGGACTTCTCAGTGTCTTTTTTTTTCTGTAACTCTTCCTTGTCATTCTGTCTTAAAATTTATCTGATGGGAAGAATTCCACTTGCAAGGAATACTTAGGATTTCTGAACCTTTATTTGAAGTTGGCTTGCACTATCAAGGTATCAGAATAATAAAGGGTAGCTGACTTACACTGACTGTGTCAAAAGCTTGTTTAAAGGTTTACAGGAATATTGTAATGGGATCATACAGAATGGTGTAGTTCATATCAAGTAAGAACAATAATTACCTTGTAACTCAATTTGAGTGTGTTAGACTAGAAAATTCTTTAAATTCCTTTTTCTTTGTAGATGTGGCATCTCTATGTTGCTTAATAGGAACCAGTTCTAGTCTTCCTCTAAAACTTGAGGCAAAAATACTGGTAGCATCTGATTGATGCTATAATGTCATGCATCAGAGTGCTTATAACGCCCCCCTTTTTTTTTTTCTGGTAAAGTAAAACAGTGTTGTTGAGGCATGGGTAAATTAATTAGCACTCCACGATTTTTCTGCACTGAGACAGACCATGTTCAGTGAACTGGCACAGAGAAGAATGATGAATAGTTACCAGTGGTGCTCATCATCAGGGCAGTTGCATTTTGCACTAGTTGACGAATGTGCTTCATCCAGACAATGTAAATAGAGTGAGCATTTGCAGTAGTTGCAAAAACCCACAGCTGGGGAAAGTTGGACAATTTCTGTTCAGTTTTTTACTTTCTGCCATTCTAGAGATTAATGGAATTGTCATTTTTAAATTGCCCCAGGCACTCGGCTAGTACTGTGTAGGGGAGTGTTCAATATTAGATGCAAAGAAACATCCATTCTGCCAAAGCAGAAGTATTGAATTTACACCCTCAACTCTTTAAAGCTAGCACATTTTTCTGTGACAGCAAGTATTCCATTGGGATTTGTCGATATCTACACCACAGAGAAACCTCTCAGCAAACTTTAAACAGTTTGTGGAAGTAGGACAGTAGTATTTGGGTCTTTCCAAAGGTTCTGTAAAACCTGCCTTCTTGTTTTAAATAGCCTGTTTGGTGTGTCTGGGGTGTACCATACAGGCCCATGTTCCTGCCCTTCTGCTCTGTGCCCATAAGTGTAATGCAACTAGAACAAGCAGTCAAAAGCAGCCTTCAGAGAATGTGTATTTGCACAGGTATGCTGAAGTGACATCCAGCACTAACTACGCCTGTGCTTTCTCCCCATAATTGATTATTTATGTGTAGCCAGTAACCTCAGCTTTCCAAGAAAAATTTGAATTTTCTGTGAAGTGGTTAGTTACCATTTATAAAGTCCCTGGAAGGCCTATAGCATTCAGTCAAAAAGATGGTTTATTAGGATTGTAGCAAAATATATCTTGTTGCATCAGTGGGTAAAACAGCAGAGTCCTTCCACAAAAGCAAATTAATTCTGTGTTAAACTTTCCGCAGCAACACTGAGATAGATTTTGTATGCTGAAATATTGACATATGGCCCAGGTGGAGTGCCTGATGAGCAATTAAGACCTTTGCTACCCAAGGACATTGGTTTTTAAAGCATTTGACTAATTCATATACATACATACACACACACACTCTGAATATTTTTTTTTCCCCAAGTGTTGTTTTTTTCTTTAATCATCACAAGCCTATGGTCTTTACTAAGCTATCAGTTTTACCACTTTGTTATCTCTATAAAATATTCTTACAATTGTTTAAATACCATAAATAATAAGATGCCATTTGTTGGAGCAAGGTGATGTATGATGTTTATGCAGGGAATCAGCCAATGGCACAGAAGCACAGAATGCCTGAGGTTGGATGGAACCTCTGGAGGATAGAGGACATCTGCTCCATTCTTTCTGCTAAAGCAAGGCCACCCAGAGCTAATTGCCAGTGTTTGGTCACCCTCACAGTGAAAAAGCCTTTTTAAGTGACTCAGCTCTGTCTGCTAGTAAGATACGTCCTTTCCTTCAGTGTAGGAGAGAGGGGGAAAAAAATCCTGGAAATAAATCCAACATTTTCTTTGTCTAAGCATCTCTTATTTTTTGTCAAGATTATTTAACTGTCAAAGAAAATTAGGTGGAGAATTGTAGATGATTAAAATAGATACAAATGCACATCACTGACACTGTTGTTCTGAAGTGCTTTCAGTAGCAATGTACTATATCCTCCCCATCTTTTATAGCTAAATGGGCTATTGTGTGCTGCCATGGGCACTAATGTTCTCCAGAAAAGACATGAATTCTGATTTTTGTGTGCACAAGCCGCCTTTCCATCTCATAAACATTGTGAACGTGATTTCAGTCAGTAAAAGAGCCAGCTTCCTCCAGGGTGCACAGATACTGGGAAAAGGATAAATGACTTCAGGTGGCTTTGGATTGAGGTGGCTTTTTCTTAAGGGAAAGATATGGGACATCTTGTTTTCCAGTTCAGAAATACAGTCAGAATAAAAAGTTAATAGAAGTGACTAAGTTTATTAAGAGAATATTTTCCTTTGGTTTAAAAAACGCTATTCTGTTTCACTTGCACTTCTAAACAATCTAGACTCATGATCCACCTGTTAGAACTGAAAACTTGATAATTATCATGGACCTGTAAATTATCAACAAAGTAATTTTTAAATTTTCTGAGCATCTTCTATTTTAGTGAGTATTTAAATCTTTCACTCTAAAGAATTCATCTATTTGCAGGAGAGGTTTAAAGGTGTTGCCTTGGCTTTTTTCAGGAGCTGATGGTGAGAGCACTCTGCCCTGCATTGATAGATCCTTCTTGAAGACCTTATTCTGTGACCTTTCCATTATTTTAGCCTGAAGTATTTTTTCATAGACACTGCTCTTTTAATAGAAAGTTGCCATCCCCACTACAGGTCCCACAGGGAGGTCATGGTCATGAGACCACTCTGGGCTCCAAGTGGCAACAGGCTGAGGCTGAGACAGTGTCCACTTAACAACTTCCTTTGATACCCCTCTGAAAGAATCTACAGTTACCTTGTACACAATGGAAAAAAAATGCATTAAATTTTGAATAATTGTCCAATTATTGCTTTTATTCTTTCCTATTTTTCTTATTTTATTGGATACATGTGGATTTGATCAGGATTTTCTTCTTAATCACCAGTCATTCTGTGGTGTCATGAATACAATAGACTGGGAGGAGAGCCTTGTCTGTGCAAGTAGTAGGGTTACAATTATATGAAAATGTTGTATTTAAAGGAGTGTGTATATTATTTTAAATCTGATACTAGATATATCTGATTTTAAAAAGCATAGGTCAGGATTACCTTATAGCTACAGATTTGCTCATAAACATCTAGTTGAATTGATTTCCTGTTCTTTTGTGTCTTCAGTGAAAAGTCTAAAGCCAAGCACTCAGTATTGAGATGATGCTGATAAAGCATGTGGTGATATCAACATGTTCTTTTTAAAGCCTGAATCAACATGTTCTTTTAAAAGACTTTTTTAAAGTCTGCTTTTAGTCTTATGAAGCAGATTTTCTCATTAGTATTTTCTGATAATTGCTTCTAGTGTTACGCTTTAAGGAGCTCATATGTTAGTTCATCACATACCAAATTTAAATGTCATTGGGTTTTTATTTGTTTGTTTGTTTGTTTGTTTTGATAGATAACCAAAGTCTGAAAATGTTTTCCAGTTGTCCAGCTTTCAAATAAGATCTGAGAGCAGGTGACTTTCCAAATGCATAGCTCCAGTCAGAGAGGAGGCTCTGGCTTTGTAAAATGTTGCCTGCTTACAGAAATCTCATTATACTGAGCTACTGGAGATTTTTTTTTTTACACATTGAACATATGTGTAATTTTTTTCATAAATACATCATCTTACATCAGGTTCATTATGTCAATGTCCACGAGTATTAAAGGAGCCCAAAATTGTGGGATCACAGACACTCCAGCATCTTCTGCTTCATTTGTCCTGTTGAATGATGGATTTTCTTTTCCAAGTTAACATGTTTTGGAAGCACAGTTGTGTCATTCTGTGTGATTCACTCTAAGATCAGATTCCTAGTAGAAGGTCTTGGACTGTGAAAGAAACAAAGGAATCATCCCAATTCTTACCTGCTGGCAAATTGCAAGTCTCCATTGACAACCACAGACAGACTGGTAATATTAGCACATGGTAATATAGTTTAATATGTTACAGAGCTGGTGTGGAATTGTTTTCCAAAGGGATTTAAACCTGAAAGTCTGAATTGTATTGCTGTGGGCAGGTATTCTGAGGGGGATAGCAAAATAAGCCTCTAATGACAATGGTGTATTAAATTTTGTTTGAAGCATAGCTTGCTTTCCATAAGTGCAGAGAAAAAAAATCACAGCTGTTGGTTATGGCCAAGAGCTTGGCAAGTTGTTACTGTTGGGATAAAAAAAGAAAAAATTACAGAGGATATGAGATTTTACAGAATGGCTGGGTTGATGGAGATGTTGCAGTAATTGTCTGTCAGTTCCCAAGTCCATGGGATTACAAATGATCTTACATCAATGCAGCTTCCTCCTGCCTGTGATTCTCATATACCCAACTTCACTGAAAAATGCATTTTTCTGAATAGTGATGCCTAGGCAGGGTTCCAGTTCTTGCTTTGTTCTGCTTCCTCCTTTTAAATCATGTGTGTGAAAATCAGAGTAAAAGGCATCAGAACTGGCCACATCCTACTTCATAGATATATTTGGTAAATTTAATAAATGCATCTCTTTAGATTACTCTGGCAACCTACACTATATCTGGCCTATGAAACGCTGAAACTGCAGTTAATAAATAGGCAAAATACTTATTATCTGGAGCAAGCACTGCTGAATTCAGTTCTGTAAATTTGGTGTTCAATTAAAAAATGTTTTGATGACACATCAAAAGTTCTTGTGGTATTCACAATCTGACCTTGAGAAGTGCTTGTAGAAAATGATAGGTAACTGACTTTTTTCAGGTGTCAGAAAGTGGTAGTTTAGGCCCCACTCCAGTTTTAAATTGTATTGTGTATTGTAAGTTTGGCAAGTAAATAAAATTATTTTTATCAGTAAATAAGACCAACAAATAATTTATAAATAAAGTAGATAATTATTTTCAGAAAATTAGACAAGAAAATTCTGTAGCAATATTTCATATAAATGTTTTTTGCAGAGTAGTTTCACTTATAAGCTTTATCAGGTACTTAAGAGGGAAAGGTACTTGGCTTTTTCTACTTTACACAAGTCTGAGCAGGAGTAATGATTGCTGGATCATCTGACTGTAATATCAGTGACCACTGGTCAGGTTGTTTATTTGTTTTAATTTAGACTCTTCAGCCTATTTTAAAGCACTTGATGATATGTTAATTCAGAATTAAATGTGGACTTAAATATAAACTTGGAGTTTGCCACAGTGCCTTCTGTGGATCAGGATGATGATATACAATATATGTTCTGGATTATGGTATAATTTCCATTCAAAATTTTCCCCAAGTATTTTTTAATATTATCTTGTCTACCTTTATATTAGATTGTTTCCATTGTCTTACTTGGAGAGGACCTGTCTGATTTAACCAAATTGAATGAGGAGGGGATGAGAGGAAGGGAAAGCAACAACAGGAATTGACAAAAATGCATGTTGTGAAAGGGAAGAGCAGGGTGTTTAATTTCTGTTAAATAACTCTCAGAGATGACACAAGCTTCAATACTCTCTGCTTTGAAGTGAGGAGGAAATGCACTTATTAATCAGATGACTGGCTGCTAAATACCAAAAAAAATATTAACGTGCACTTAGCTATAGCCATATATTTAGATTTAATTTTAGTTAATAGATAGTTTGTGTAGTTGTCACATAACTATGGGTCTGTAGTAATTAAAGTTTCTGTCACTGAAGGCAAAGAGTGTCATACCAGGCATCTAGGAAAATTAGACAAAATTTCAGACCATGAGTTTCATAGCAGGCTGATTAACAGGTGTGAAAATTGTCATGAAGCTTTGCTCAGAGTGGTCAGTAATGGCATTGCCACATACAAAACTAAATTTGTATTGAAGTCCTTCTCTAAGGACAAGACACTAAGGTCATTTTGAAATCAATCACTATTTGGTGATAAGTGTTTTCCTGAATTTATCCAGTTCCCCAAACGTATTTCACTTCAATTTTTCTAGATGCTGTTGTTGAGAAGTATTGACCCACGAGGAGGCGTGCACTGAGTCCAAGAATTAGTGAAACTTGCTTAGGTGTTATGAGAAGTCCAAATATCTTATTAAAATACTAGAAGTGAGCCTGTTTCTTATCCTGAGAAAGAAAAGGTTTAGGTGCCTGAAGGAGAATTTTGAGTGTCTGGAGGAGAAGCAGCAACTGTGTGCTCTCACACCAAATTCAGAGCTAGTGGGAGGTCTGAGGTCCCAACTGGGGGTGGTCTTTTCCTAAGGTCATGGTTGCTTTTGAGCACATGCTCTCAGATGGATAGAAAGGTTTGCCATCCTCTTTATTTTTCTCAATGGCAAGGATTAGCAGAATGCTGCAAGGAGATAATAAACCAAGCAAAAAACATTTATTATAGAAAGATTCTCAGAGTGTTTTTGTCCTGTTGATTTGAGGTGAGTCGAAATTTTGAGGAGCAACCTAGGATCTGTTTTCAGCACCTAATGATAAGATATTCATAGTACAAATAAAACCACTTGAAACAGTTTTGCATGCACATCCTAGCCTCTAGCTGTGTCTGTACTCCCTGCTTATTTAGGGATTTATCTTTTGCATGGTGGGGGAATTGAGTTGGCAGCTGCTGATGGAGGAAGTATTGTGTCAATGAATAGATGTATGGCTTTCCATTAGCGTAACTGATGGTTCAAGTAGCCATCGATACTTGGAACAAAATCAGCCCTGAAAAATTGATCTTGGACTTTGCCAGTAGTATCAATAACAGGAAATCCTAAAGCAAACTTTTTTTAGCAGTTTAATGATTGAAGCAATTGTTTGCGAATCATTTACTCAATGCAGACACAGCTGCCTCAGTGTGATGGATTCCAGCAGTTTCTATGCCAGGCACTTCCAATTTCTCACTGTCATTCAGTGTCTGATTCATCCTGTCAGATGGGCTTGACTCATGTGGCCATTGTTTCCCTGCTTGTGAAATGGATGTGATCATAATCTGCTGGTTGTAATATCTGTCTGCTTCACTTGAGCTATTGTGCAGGTCCTCTCCGTGCTGTACACCACAGCTGAGTGGAAAACAATGAAGCTAGCAAGGATGTGCTCCCACTTGGGCAGCCTTGAGAGAGACTGTGTGATCACTCCCAGCCCTCAGAAATTTGGGTATAATGATGGTGTCATGATGGGAGCTTGGAGCCCCTCTCTGTCAGCCTGGCAGGCCCAGCCATGCCTGCACCATGGCCTCTCCTGAGTTCTGTACCAGTCCTGGTGCTGCTCTTTCACTGCCAGAGCTCAGGTCCTTCTTTCCCCTCTGTGCACCATTTGTCCCTTTCCACGGGCAGGAGCTGTCTGCAGGTGACACTGCATGTGTTGGCAGCAGAGCACGGACAGGAGTTGTACAGGACAGGCACTGCCCAAAGCAAAGGAGTGGCTGGGGCACAGCTCCTCCAGCACCATCCCCTGCCATTGCTGCCTGAGCTCCAGGTCTCTACAGTTGCCCCACACCATCCTCTGGGAATGGGGAGAACAGCAGGAACAAGGGGAGCTGTGCCCCAAAACCATTCCAGCTTTGGAAAGGTTTGTGGTCACAAAGATGCGAAGTGCTGTAATACTCTGTCGTGTGGTCCATGATGATATGGTAGTAGTGTTCTCAGCTGCTATCATCTGTGGCACCCTGCAAGGTACATAGACACCAGACTTCTTCCTCAGGCCACTAAGATCCAGCTCTTTTTTGTAAAGTCTTTTCATCCATATCTAATGAAAATTAACATATCATGTGATGTCTGCTCAGAATATCAAGATGCTTCACTGGTCTCTTCTGATGAAAGGACATGGTTTAATTTTAAAAAAGAGTAGTGTAAGTGCACTTTGGAGATAAAATCAGATTTAACTTCTATACTGAAGATTAGTAGGTGTCATAAAATAGTAATAGTTTCAGTAAAATGAGCATGAAAAGAAAAACAATTCCATGTGATTGACACAGGCTTTCTATACTGTCCTAGTAAGTCATTTTAATGGGCAAATTAAATCACAGAATTTTGTATTCACATTAGTCTTACCATCTGTTCAAGTAATTACCATTTAGACTGGAAAATTTCTTTTGAAATGTTATTTTGTAAGATTCAGAACCCATGTTTGCCCCAGAGCTGAGGTTGCAACATTCTTTTTATTTTTGATGTTCTGAATTCAGTGTTATGTGAATAGGGTGGCAGAGAATTTCGTCAGCTATTTCAAGGTGGCCTTTGAGAGATGAATTACAGAGCAGAGCCTTGCTGGATCATCACTGATAGAGGCACTGAAGCAGTGGCACCTCTAAAGCTCATGAGGTGTTAAGGGTCCTTTCTGAGGGTGCTGCATGGTTACATTTTACTTCTGTGGTATGAAGCTTCATGGTGTAAAGCTGGGAGAAACATAACATTCAAAAGATTTTGCTGAGGTTTTCTAAAGCTGTGGTGTGTACAGAAACTTAGATGCCCTTCACCACTGATATTACTAGGAAATGAGTGAGCCCCTGTGGAGTGGCATGAAGGGCTTGGCAGCAGAGTGGTGATTCATGTCCCTGACTTGCTACATGGTGGAGATGTGGGTGTGAAGTAGTGACAGTCAGGGGGTCCTTAATGAAGTGCAGAGAAGACAGTGCTAATAAAAGCTGTTGTATCATCAGCTGCCATGTGTGTTCTCATGTGGTCACTTGCACTCTACTACAGTCTCCTATTATGAACTATTTAGCTCTGTGGCACTTGCTCACTATTGGTGCCTTATTAGCAATTATTGGTCTGCATTGCAATTTCTTGCTTGAATGTGCTCTTGTGCAGCAGGTTCCCTCAAAATACTTGCAAATAGAATGGTTTTCCTACAAAAACAGATGTCAGTGAATCAGGAGAGATCAAGAATGGAATTGTAGAATAGTTTTGGTAGGAAGGGACCTTTAAAGGTCATCTAGTCCAGCCCTCTCTGCAATGAGCAAGGACATCTTCAACTAGATCAGCTTGGTCAGAGCTCTGTCCAGCCTGGCCTTGAATACTGCCAGGTACAGGGCATCTACCACCACACTCCTTGTAAAAAAATTTCTTTCTTATATCTTAGATAAATTTACTCTCCTTCAGTTGAAAATCATCACCTGATGTCCTACTGCTAATCTGATAACAAGTTTGGCCCTTCTTTCTTATAGGCCTCCTCTAAGTATTGAAAGACCACAGTAAGGACTTCTAGGACCTTTTCTCTTCTTCAGGCTGACCAGCCCCAGGTGTCTCAGCCTGTGTGCATAGCAGAGGTACTTCAGCCTTCTGATCAACTCTGTGGCCCTCTGGACTCACTCCAACAAGTCCATGTCTTTTCTGTGCTGAGAGCAGAGGAACTTTGATGTGAGAAGGGAGTAGGAATAATGAAGCACACACAACCCCTGAGCTTATTTTTAACAAGGAGTTGAAAAGTTTGTCCTATACACCTGATCAAACTGAAAAGTGCTTTGATTGTTCTCACCTTACTTCAAGAAAAAAAATTCAACAGCATAGATAATACTATGTAGCTTTAGGTGTTGGTAGCTTGTAAAATATTTTGCCTGCTGCTACTACTACTATTACTACTACTACTAGATGTCTACTACTGCTTTTTAACAAAGAGCTACTTCAGTGTTATGATGAAATTATATATGTTAAAAAATCAAATGTTTCTTCAGATTTGATGTGTAAACCCAATTTAATACAGTGGCAGTTGTGGAGATTTAAGATTTAAGAGTTGTGATGAGCTTTGGCAGTGAGCATTTAAGAGGAAGGAGAAATTATAAAGACATTCCTTCATGTGGATCTCTCACCAGCTGACTTACAGCAGCATCTTGAGTAGAAGGGAATTGTTTTGTGCTTCCTTTCAGAGTGGTTGGGAAGAGCCAAGAAATGCATATAGCACAGACCTGTGATCTGTTATGTGGTGGAAATGTGGGTAGGAAGCAGTACTGAGCAATTGTGGCTGATGTTTCAAAAAAATGCCTTAGCTGCAGTGCTTATCATGGGGTTTTGACTATTCCAAGCCTTAATGTTTTTGTTTATTGTAGGAAAACAATCTCACAACAGTGAATTCTTACTTGAGTAGCATTGAAAATGGGTCCTTAGATATGCTGGCTCTTTCAGATAGTTTCTGCATTGAAATTTCCTTGCAGATGAATTACTTCAGAAAGAACAAAACTACTCTGATGACGTTTTGGCCAATATGATCAGCGAACCCAGAATCAGCTATGGAAATGATGCTCTTATGCCTTCATTGACGGAAACAAAGACTACAGTTGAACTTCTTCCAGTGGATGGAGACTTCAGCCTAGATGACCTTCAGCCATGGCATCCCTTTGGAGTTGATTCTGTTCCAGCCAATACAGAAAATGAAGGTAAGTACAATAGGGGGAGAAACCACAGAACTTTCTGAGCTGAGCTTTGTGGGTTTTGTTCATATTATTCCCTGAAAATTAATATTTTTCTTATAATTAAGTGTAAGCGGGATTGAGGTTCTGAAATGTACATTTGGAACTGGTCTGCTATGTGTCTCTGATAGAATAGAAAGTCCTGACTAAAATCTGTAATTTAGACACACACTAAATTTCAGAGTTGAGCTTACTTGCCTTCAGAAACAAACCATAACAAAGTCCAGGAGATTCTGAGTAAGTCTTATAAGATACATGAAAATGACTGAAGGGAGATAGATAAGTTGTTAGATTTGTGCCATGATGAAATGAGTTTTATTTAAGGTAGAGCTTTTTATTTGCTAGTATGAAAATTATTACAGTTCTGGCATAATCCTAGCAGACAGATAATGTTATTTCACTCCCTACACTAGTTGTCTGGAATGTACTGCAGAAATGTTCCTACATGCATGTCAGTATAACTTGGCTAATGAAAATATTTTTCCTGAGGAGTATTATATATTGTTCACGGTCTACTTCAATGAAGTGACTGCATGCTACTTGAATAATCCATGTAGAATCTGGAATTGGTAGCTCACTTAGGTGCTGGAGCCAATAAATCAGAAACCTGAGAGACTTCAGTCCTGTCATTCAAGTTCCTCCTCTTGCCTTTGTTTTCCTTTCTTCAACTGCTCTGTTACTAGTGCTAAGTTAATCACATCAGTAAAAGTTTGATACTGCAAACAGAGCCTGGAACTGCAGAAGTCTTCTCAGGCAAATCTGTGATTTGTAGCTGAATTGCACAGACATTAATATTCCCCTCAAGTCTTTTGAAACCACTGTTTTAGGCTGTGCTGCTCTCAGAATGAGTTCTGAGGTCATCCTTGCGCAGTTAGTCACATTCCAGCATGGTATGTGAGTGACTGTGAGCAACTGGGTGTGTGGGGCACAGATTTGCTAGGTCTGGTGTTGGTGCCAGATGAAATCAGTGGAATCAGAAATAGATTTTCAATTGCAATTTGTCCCAAGGAGTCAGAGAAGCCTAGCATCAGGCAAAAGAAAAGACCTGCACAAAGGTCTGCGAGGCAGATACTTGGCAGAATTGAGAAGAAGAGGAGAAGCTGCTCAGGAATAGGGCTAAAATCAGAGTACCAATGAGTCAGCACTGCAAGTTAGGGACCAAGTAAAAGAGCAGAGCCAGAGCAAACTCAACAGACCCCTGGCAGAAGAGCCAGAAGGCAGAGATTGTGACAAGGACTCCAGCTGTGTCTGAAGGGCACTTGGCAGCCAAGTGACACGCCAGGCAGTGAGAGCAGCTGGCTGGAACACGTCAGGCAAGGGGTGCAGATGGTTCACAGGCTGGCAGGCTGAAGCTCCTTTTCCTGGGGAAGGAGCTGCAGCTTGCTCTAACCCTAGCACATGTATCAAGGCTGTCTGCCAGGAGCAGTCACAGTCTAGCTCATGTCTGTCCTGCAGGAATTTTCAGCTGCAGCTCTTGCTCCATTTTTTTCCATAGCGGATGTATCCAGGGCATCAGTTTCTATACCTGTTGCCTGCTTTTATAAAACATGGTGGGGATTAATTGTTTTTGATGTCTTTCCTCCTAGCTTCCAAAATATATTGATTTCAGTCACCAGGTTTAGAAGTTATTAGGTAGACAGGCACCCTCAGACATACCCATAGTTTAATCACACAAGCATATTTTTCCTTCAGAAACCTGTCTAAGCTCAGGATCTAATTATGAAAGGTACTTTAAAGTGGCACTGAGTTACCACAGGCAATATACTGATCATGGTTCTCCTTTTAAAATGCATGGCAGCAAATAAGAAATAAAACTCTCCTGCCTGGAATACCATTCTTAATTATTAGGCCTGTGTGTTTTAATGCAGTATATGGTTCGTTGCAGCACTTACTCTTTCATGTCTCCAAGTCGTTGGGGTTCAGTGTTGGTTTTTTATACCAGGATTGTATTGTATTTGTCATGAACTTATTGCAACAGTCAGTTCAGTTAGACCAACCATTATAATTGTTCAAGTATGAACAGTTAGAAGTGGAAGTCATTTGGTGACTTTAACCTCTTCAAGTCCTTCCTGTTTCCCCTTATAATTCTCTGTCCTCTACCCAAATCACAATGTTCTTAATGTGATCATGCCAAGAATACTTCCTTCTTTAGAGACCATTTCTATACCTTTGTCCATAGCATCAAAGAGGAGTTTCACAGCTTTGTTTTTTTTCCTTTCTGTTTGTTTCCCACCTTGTTGTTCCAGAAGCCCAGGACTGACTGTGCCATTTGTCTTCACTTCCTATGCCTGTTTTCTTCTTTGATAGTGGTCTTCAGGCTTTGTCTACCTTGCTTCCAAAAATACGTTTCTGTCTTCTTATAAAATGGTTTGGAAGTAGCAAAAAGTTAATAACAGTTGACATACTTTTCTCCTCTTTTTTTTTCTCCCTCTGATGAACTGATGAAGTTAAAATACCACAACCCTTCCACCTAACAGTTGTTGTTATTATTAGTTCCCCTGCCTGTTTCCTTCCATGGCCATGACCTAATCTCAGGGTTCACCCAGAGATATTAATAATGTATTGGATCAGTATGTTGCCATGTAATCCTAAGGTTTCATAATTCCATTTGAAATTTTCCCAATGTAAACTGTATGCTTTTAAGAACAGGTTTTATGCAAATAGTTTATTTTCATAGAATTGCTTTTCCTGACTATTACGTGCAAAATAGTCTAAAAATAAATAGACTTTGAAAGTCTAGCATAACTCAGTATTTTCTGCAAGTATGTTCTCACTTGTTTTCCCCTGAAGTAGTGTCCCTGGAAATGTCAACGGGAGTTAATCTGAAGCAGCATGTAGTATACTGTATAGATGTCCAGCATGCTGCAACACAAATTAGGTTAACAAAGAAAACACTTTCTGAGAATTGTACAGAGGGACCATGAAAAATGTCAGGAAACTGCATTTCAGCAATGCAAAAGGCATCTTCAGAGGTGACCTCCAACAATGCCCCAACAGCTGTAGAGCTCTGACACTGCCAAGCCCTCTGGGCGTTTTGCCAGTGACTAACTGGGTTTCATGGCTTACCCCTTGTGTTCTAGCTTGCAGGTTACAGGGAGCCTTAATGTCTGTATCTAGTATTTATCTAAAGTGAGATTCCTGTAAATGTACTGTGTTATCCTTATGATTTGTTCATAACAAACAAATGTTTGTTATGAACAAATTGCCCTTCAACAATGTTCTTGATAGCTGAGCATCACATACCACTCCTCCTGCTGGTCTCTACCAGTTTTTGATGTACTTTACTTTTGAAAAGAGAAGTAAACACGTTCTCTCTTGCTCTTCTGAGATGTATTAGTATCAGGTAAAGGTGGGAATGTGTGGCCTCCATGAAGCCTGAGTAGTCAGTGATAATAAACAGGTATCATGAGTTTAGTTTTATGAGTCTATTTGGACAGTGCATTTTCAGTCTTATTTCTGTGCACATGGAAGTATATTCAAGAGAAATACAATTCTGGACCTTCAAAATGAAGGCACTTTATATAATAACATACAGTACATATTTGAGTTTTGATTATTGATAAATGTTGTAGGTTTAAATTTCTCCCCTCTTCATTAGCTGTTGTGATGATGTGGTCCAGTGAGGTGTAGTGGTTTGCCCGTGGGCCAAACGCCAGTGCACTCACAAAAATCATCTACTCAGCTTAAAACTTCAAAAGAAAACTTTAATAAAGAAACTTTAAAAGAAGTAAAAGAAGAATGTTAAGAGCTAAAATAAACCTTTTGTCCCCCCAGCCCTTGCTTCCTTCCCATTGACAATGCAAAGAGATGAAACCTGGGATTCGCAGTCAGTTTATCACTTCTAAAAAGAATCTTCAGTTCACACTGGAAGAGGAGTCTCCCCTACTACTCCATGGAGTCCTTCCCACAGGAAACAGCTCCCTGTGAACTCTTCCAACATGGTTCCAATTTTCACAGCTAACGGTCTGCCCAGAAAAACCCTGTTTGCATCATGAAATCCCTTCCATGTCTTGCAGTCCTCCCACAGCTGCTTTTCTGGGCCATTTCAACTTATAGGGTACAGTTTTTAAGGATGAACTGTTCTAGTATAAGACCAAAGGGTCCTCTTTTTCTATCTCTGAAAGCAAAAGTGCTCTCTGTCTCTCTACTCAAGTCAACATCTACATTTCAACATCATATTCTCCAGTTCTCATGGGCTGCTACATCCCCCCCATACGCTTCATGAGTTACAGGGAAACAATTTGTTGTATTACAGTCCTCATCATGGCTTACAGAAGATTTTCAGCTCCGATGGTGGGAGCATCTCCTCCTCCCCTTCCCCTTCTAAACCAACTGGGTATTGCTCTGTTGTTCTCCTCACGTGTCCCCACTTTCCCTTTTCTCTGACTCAGGAGAAGATTGGTGTCCATAAATTCATCTGTTCTCAAGTGGACTTCTACAAAGCTGAAAGGTAGATCTTAACCAGGCTTCACAAACTGGGGGAAACACTTATTGTGCTTTTCTCCCTGTTGGTTGTGTGATCTCCCTGGCAGTGCACAAGCCACACTGGCTGTCTGCTCCACTCCGCAGGATGCTGCAAAAAGAAAAGCTGCTGTCATTTTTGTCTCTGCAGCACAGCAGGTTAGAGGCAGACAGACACAAAAAGTCTATTGCTGGCCGTGGCCACAGGGCTGGGCAGTGCTGGGATGGCCCCTGCAGTGGGACCTTGGTGGCTGGACTGTGCTGGGGCTGACAGGATCTCAGCAGCCGTGCCAGGGGCCCAGCAGCCCCCCACCAGCCACCTTTCTAAAAGCAGGAAAAAGAAGAGAACTTCCCTGCCTTTTCATCCTTAAATATGTTATCATAGAGGCGGTCCCAGTTTCCCTAATTGGCTTAGCAGTGTGTCAGTTCTCAGAGCCAGCCAGCTATTGGTTTTGCTAGGCACAGAGGAAGCTCTTAACAGCTTCCTACAGAGAATTACTTCAGTGGCTTATGTTTTTCCTCCTCACCAAAACCACTTTAATGCAAAACCAGCATATGAGTGCAAGCAGTGAAAAAACCCACAAACAAGATTTTCAGAGTTAATTGCTGTTTGTGCCTGTATCAGTACTGGGGTAGAGCAAGAAGGTTTTAAAGTCTGGCTGAAATTAAAAATGTGGTAGCTCAGTGCTCTCCAGAAACCAACCTTTCTTTGTATCACGTTGCCTGGCATCACAATTTGCTGTGGAAGACTCTTGGCTCTTCTAATTTGCCTCCAGTTTTTGCTGCTTTTTCAGGATAGAAACAAAGCTGATTTGTTTCTTTGACCAGGTCTTTTCACTTCTGTGTCAGTTATGAAATGTGCCCATGGCACAGGCACATTTCCCCCCTGAAAAGGGCTTCTAAAGTGATAGATGGCAAGAATTATTCATTACTAATACTTTCACCTAACCACATATGCAGCATTAATCTGAGGTCGGGGGCCAGGGTAGCAGAGGAGGGGTCTGCAAGAGCAGTTTGGGTAATGTTTGCTCATGGTTGTTTCTTCCCCTGGGTCCTTGCCACTGAAAATTCCTGCTGACGCACCTGAGGGTTGGTGCTGACAATACTGAAAACCTAGCAGAAGACATAAATAGGAAAATACTCAAAACTGTGGGTTTTAGTTAAGGATGTCAATTGTGTTTTGTATAGAGCTATGGAAGGAAAACAATTACGTGCTATGCTAGTGCCACTGAACTGCTGTGAAGGAAGGAGCCTCTGCAGCACCAGACTTGCAAGGTCTGTGAAAGTCTGCCTTTTTGGAGGCACAAGTGAGTCAGATGTGCTGATGTGCTTTTAGCTTGCAGCTGGTCTAAAGCTGAGTTACTGGGTTTTATTCAGAGGCAGGAGCTCGTGCAGTCACCTGGCGTGCAGAGGACACGGGAGCCACTTAGGCTCTCATACACGAGTGGTAGGTTGTTTGTCAAACCCACAGGAGCACTAAGCCAGTGACACAGACTTCCTGAGAAGATGGGCAGTTCCATTGCTCATATCAACAGTATCATCAGGTTTGTGTGATTTTCTGATGAGCAGTTCTTCTGGATTGAAAACTGTGGGTCTGTCAGATTTCCTGTGTTACTGCATCTCACTGCTGATAATGGCTCATAGCTGAATCCAGAAATTCAAATGAATAAGAATATATGTTAACAATTCTGAAGTCTAAGGAACAGTGTGACACTTCATTTCTGAATTTAAGTTCTTTGACACTGTCAAAGATTGAGTAGATAAGGAAGGCAACACAATTGGAACAAAAGAGAGAAACAACAAAAAAAATGAATCTTTTAATAAACATTTCCAGTATGTTTGAACTTACTGAGGTAGTTGGCAGTGACTCAAATAGCTCTAAGTTTTGCAAATCCTGTTTTTCTATTAGTGCCAGTGAGCTACTTCAACTTATGTTTCAGCTGATCAAACCTTAGTAGGGTAATAAAAGAGTTTTGTAAAACTGTATATGACACACATTTGGATAGAAATTTGTATTTCTTCTTTCTTTCCCTTCAGAAAACTGGAAGATAAATATGCTGTTCACAAATCAGAACATACAGGAATAGTGAATGTATTTTCAAAAAGCACTTTACTTTTTTAAAACATTATAGATGGTGCTGTAAAGATTCCCTGTTGAAAGGAAAAAGGAGGAATTCAAGAGGCTTTTAAGTCAGTATTGATAAAAAGCAGCTGCAGGAACTCATCGTGTCCATTCTGGCTGCCAGTTCTGATCAGACAATGGGGAAAAGTTTGCATGTAATGAATATGATTTTATTCTCTTGACAGAAATTATTTAGTCTTACTGGTTTCTGACTTGAAGCAGTAACCAGAATATGATGTAAAAATTATTCTGCCTCAGTGCTGAAGCTTTCCTTGTGAAGTCTTACCCATCCCTTCCTTTTACTTTCAGGATTTACTGAAGGCAGATATTTTCTAGTTGTTGCTTTGGTAACTGTTAAATGCAGTATGTCTCTCCTGCACTGTCCCAATAGAAGAGCCCTTGACTTTGTGATTTATGGGGATTTTGTTTATTTTTGTTTGCTTTTTTGTTTCTTTTCTGCACGTGCCTAGTTGAACCCGTTGATGCCCGCCCAGCTGCAGACAGAGGACTCACCACACGACCAGGTATATGACTCGCATGGCTTCTACCTAACCTGTATTTTTTTCTGGCGTGCATATGGTCTGCTGGTGCTGAAATTATTTACCTGTGCTTCGTTGTACCCTGCTCACAAAATGTAATGCTGTTCCATTAATGATGGAAGCATCATTCCCTCACAAATAATCCCCATGTGAGTGCTGTCCGTATTGAGGGTGTTTGGGATGTGTGCTTGCAGGGGGAGTGGGTCCCAGACCCAGAACTGATTTGTATCAAAGGTCTCATCCCTTCCAGAGATAACACTTTGGAAGGTGCAGGAGATGGTAAACTTGGTACCCTGTAGACACTTCTAAATTGGGAATGTATAATAGAAATGTCAAATTTTTTATGTAGAGTGAGCAGGGCTAATGAAGAATTAATTTGTACAGTTTAAGAATTACAGGGGGCATTGATATTTTTTGCTGTGGTACTTATCTTACTTACCTCCAAATACCTAAAAATTGGTATTATCCCTCTGGATTCCCTGAGGATGCCTGAGGACACAACTATTCACTCAGTTCTAGGACAGAGCAGGGTGATTGTTTCTACTCTGTAGGTACCTCTGTCTTTGTATTGATTTCAGAACAATAGCAGATCACTAGGTTGAGTCATGCTGCAAATGTTTGGAAAAATTAAAATGGGACAATTGCAGTTTCTAAAAGGAAAATTATTTTTCATACTAATTTTTTTTCTTTTGGGGTTATTTTTCTCTGTTTTTTTGTTCAGAATTATCTGAAACTGTTAAAGCCATTGAGAGGAAACAGCCTTTTCTATCAGAAGAGGCTAGTCTCTGACTCTTTGATATAGTGAGAATATATTTTAGAGTCAGGATTATTTCAGTGTCACATCATAATTGTGTTTTCTCCCTTCAGATCATATGAAACTGATTGATCTGTATGCTTTTTCCCTATATCTTGTCTTCCAGCCTCCATTAGATAACATCCTGGACAGCACCTTCCTAAGTGTTTTTAAATTTTAACTCACCCATGTTTAGTAACTACAGAAATTGCTACAATGGGAGGTGAAATAAGCTCATATGTTACAGCACCTGGGATATGTGTCAGAACTGGTGAGGTAGTGTGCTCATAGGACTGTTTTAGGAGTCTGACATCTTTGCTTATGTTTAGAGTCTTAATTCAGTCCATGAAGAGAGCCTGGAAACTGGTACAGAGCTACAATGCCAAAAATCTTGGGAGCAGGAAAAAATCTCTTAAGTACTGCATTATCTACCTTCTTCCCCAGGAGAAATAGAAGTATCACAGATGAAACATGCACATGGTTTTATCCAAATTCTGCAATGCTAATTCAGTCTAGCAGTTTTCATATAATATTAAAATCTATTATTATTTGCAATTTTAATTTCAGTCCTGTTGAAAAAAATCCTGTTTTGAGGCCCATATTTATTACTGCAGGTTATTCCTTCCTCCCTTCTATTCCCTCACACATAGACACATCTCAGAAATCCTTAGTTTCCCTTCTCTAGAGAAAGGATTTGCTCTCACTGCCACTCTCTTGTTTCAGAATGAAACTGTATGTTCTAGTCAAAAAACCTGCATTTTTTGGTTGTATTGATACAAGTAATACTAAAGTCTATAAGCCTAATGACAGTAAGTCATGAGTCACTTGGTGAATGTGTGCAATAGTCTGCTAAGGATAGGTAAAAAAATATTTCAGCATCTGACCATTATGGCTTGAAATTTGGCAGATGGCAGATGCTGTAACTTTTCTACTGTGAAAGTTGCATGGGATATTTCCTCAATTTTGCTAAGGTGCAAAAGTAGTGCTTAACTTTCCTATGTCTTTAATCACCATTTACAGATTTAGAAAAAAATTTTCTTAATGATACAGGCTCTGTCTATAAATGTCCATGCAGTTTTTCATCATCCTTCAAAAGCAAATTATGTGTGACAAAATTTCATTTTAACAGAGAAATTATTCCAATCTGAATATGTTAATTAACTAGGAATAATGGAAAGCAAATAGATGCTTATTTCAACTGTGAAGTACAGAAGGGATTCTAATAGCTTAAAAGTGTGTGCTTTAAAACTGCTTTACTTTACTTGCTAATTACAAACAAAATTTCTATATTGGAGGTTGAAAAAGGAAAATAAATACTTTTTGTTCAGTAATTGTCCTTTTGGGATAGTCTGTTTTTACAGTTTGGGGCTATTATTGAAGAAAAAAAATCTAAAAATATAGTAGATTACTGCAGAGTGAAAAAAAAAATAAATGAAAGACCTGCAGATTAATGCATCCAACTGCTTGTGACTTTTTGTTTTAAGTGCCCAGCTTCTTGGTTTCCTGAAAGGTTTGCCCTTTCTGTGGGCCTGACTTTTCAGTCGAGGCTTCTCCTTGCTTGGCTCAAGTGAGCTGCTTTTTCAGGATAGAAATACTGGTATCATGTCAGTCTGTAACACTCCAAGTCTGAAGAAGAACAAGTGAATATTTTGTAGCTGTTTGAATTTCTTGGAGAAAATGTGCTCTGAAAGGACTAAGACAAACGTGCAAACGTGTGCCCTTTTTTCTCTTTTCCGATTTATTCACTTCTTGCTCACACAACATTCTTATAATGATCAGTATGCTTTTCTTAAAGGCAGATCAAAATCATGCAGATCATCTTTGTCATTTTCTTAGAAGACAGATAGTTTGGTCACAGTACAGAATAGTCACAGACTCATAGAATACTGGGTTGAAAGGGGACCTCAACAATCATCTGGTCCAACAAGTATTTAGGTGGTAGTAGTATTTGTGATACTACTGTTGTAATCTATGGCAGTTGTCTAAACCCCCACCTCTGTTGTGCTCCACCTTGGCTATCCACAGTTAAAGCTTGAATTGGAATCTGATCTACATCAGTCCTAGGAAAATAATATTGTCTTGACAAATCCCATTTTCTAGTATGGATAAAACATCTGTGCAAGTCACATGGTCATTAGAAAAGAACTCTAGTGCCTTAACTTACTGTCCTTCCCCTTCCTAATTCACAAATGGGCAAACAACATAAAAATTATACCTAAAACTATTTCTTATCACCTCCTTCCTAATAAGGAAGTAAATGAGATAAAAACTCAGAGGGAAGAAAAATACCTAGATGTACTAAGTAGTCATTAGTGCACTATTTTTTAATGCAGCACAAAATGATAACAGATTTATGACATACTACTTGCTATCTATAAATTGCTTTATAGAAAGGAGAAGTTAGATGTCCAGTCCAACCTGAGAACTTCCATAGGAAGAACTTCAGGCAGAACGAGTACTTCTTTTCTTGACAACCTCACTGTAACAACTTACTCAGTAGTGTTTCCTTCTCTCCTGTGCTCCAGCAGTCACTTTTTCATGATGAGCACTTAATCTCTTGCAACTGAATTTTGAGTATCTGTTTATTAGTAACTTTTTCTGTGTGTGTGTGTGCACTTGTACATATTGAGACATATACACATAAAAATACATATAAAAACATCTCTAGATGCTCATGAGCAAGCTTGTTTTACTTTAATTCAGCTCTCATTTGTGGACCTTGAGTAAATTAGCATATTTTCTGTAATTCAAGATGATAAAAAACAAACGCTCAGTTCAGGGCAGATCATATTTTCATATGCTACACAGTTGCAATTGTAATTATAATTTCACAGCTGTAAATACTTCACTTACAGGATGCCCGTAATTCACAATGCAAGGATTTTATGCTATTAAGTATGTTACTTTCTTCCATGTAGTATATAGTTTGGACTTGGTGTTTTTTTGTGTTATTCCAGCTCTTTGTCAGTTGATCATTTTTGCAAACATTTAACTATTTTGGAGAAATGTTGCACATAAAGCTGCTTCTGTGTCTTTGGCCCTTCTGCTAATAAATCATGACATATCTTTATTACATTACATAATAGAGGGTTTTTCCCCCTCACACAGAGGCTCTGTAAACCTAATGGCTGTTCTGCAGAATCACTGGCACACATTCTGTGATCTGTATGAGGTGAGGGCATAGAGCAGCTTAGTTAATTTTTCATTATTTTCATGTCAGAAACTGCCAGTGTATTTTTTTTTTCTGTCTTTGTGTTGTTAGTTCAATACAGTTGCTTTAAACAAATTGTCTGCAGGTACCAAATAAAAAGAATTAATATTTTTTTCCATTAGATTGTTTTGGTTTTTTTTATGAGATCGTTGCTAATTGTGAATGCAATTATAGGTACATAGGTATAGCATCTGGATTGACATGCCAGAAAGATTATCAAACCAGATTTTACTTGTGTTGATTATTCATTTCTATACACATGTATTCTGATAAATAATTATTTTATACTTCATTCCAATGAGATTCTGTTGTAAAAAGGGTAACACTTTTATTGCATTTATTTTCTGTTTTTTCAATTTGAGAGCCCCATAATCATCCATTAAGTAAAAGTGAAACAGCAGTTCACTGACATCTTAGGAGACACCAGAAAGTTTTAGCTCCTTGCAGTCTTAGAAGTCCATATCCCTCAAAGATGTTTGAGTTAACCTTACAAAAAAAGAGTATATAGTCTTCATTTTCATCTTTATGAGTTTACAATATACATTCTTCTTTCATTTCAAAATTAAACGACCTGCACAAAGTCACCAGGTCATATGGAAGTAATAGTTGAACTTCTAGTTAGAACAGGCAGCTCTTTTCTCCAGGGGTTTTCAAAGCTGCATTCCTTCCCTTCCACCCTTTTTATCTTTGATGAAGATTAACCCAGATAAAGCTGTTTGCCACACGTGGAACGGGCTTTGATTCAACAACTCTTTTATTCTTCTTGCCATGACTGAAGCACAGTTCCTGAACATGGAGCTGAATGCTGTCCTGAATGCAGTCAGCACCACAGTCACTCAAACTGCTACTTTGATTTTCTCTGTGCAGAGACTACCCAGGCCTAGTTGTTTCAACTGTGCTTCACTTGGAGATTTAATTTTTAACTCTAGATGTAACCTCAGGCACAGTTAACACTCCTTGATCTGTGCAAAACAATATCACAAAACCTTTCTCGCTGTTTAAGTAGCCAGTAGATGAAGTAATTGCAAGCAGTATGGTAGATAATGTGCATCTAATTATATCCTTGGTGGGATTCACTGTAACCTCTTTTTTTTAGTCTTCTGAAAGCATAAATATGTATTTACACAAACACAGAAGCTCATCAATGTTAGTATAAAGTGTTCCCCAAAGCAGCTACTTGGTTTTTATTTCATATGAGACTCCATGAGATTTTCTTTCCCATTAAACCAAGGAAAAATTGGGGTTTCATACTCTCCATTTTTTGATGTTTGGAAATGTATGTGTGCACACATGCATGTATATAAACAAGCAGTTAATATTGCTAATTAAAAGCACAATATCAGTAAAAAGCCCATCATAGCTCACTTTGTTGCATTTCACTAGAAGCTTTTAAATAAGACCATGGTTTTTATAACAAAATAGTTTTGTCAGTTTTTGTAATATCCTGTGAGTTAATGTATTTGTCAGCTGAACTGAAGCATTTTTAACTTGAAGTGATTAGGATTGCATCTCCCTAAAGGTGGTATGTAATTCAGAGGAAAACTGGTAGCAATTATCATTATCTGTTAATTTGGAATGAGGGTGTTGTGCTCACTTTTCATCTTGTACTTTGGCTTTTGTGTTCAGGTTGTGTATTTTAGAATTGGTAATGGAAAAAAAAACCCTCATTTTATCTGAGGTCAGAATGAAAGTTCTTGTCAGAGAGGGAACTGTTCTTAGTGTGCTTGTCTTCAGTGCAAGGGTAAAGAGGTATTAGGAATCCCTGACTGTTTGCATCTCACCTCTGATCAAAGTTTTAGAAAGACCCTGATGTTTTTCCTACTTCAGTTATTACCCTTGAAAAGTATATCTTTGATTTTAGCATGCAAGTCTAAATGTTTGGTCACTAGGATAGTAAAGTGAATTAAGTGGTAAAAAGGATCTCATACCAGGTATTTAATTGATTCTAGTGCACTGTCATACTTCTTCTTACTATATAATCAGTTATTTGCAGAAGACCAGTAGTTTACCCTAGCTGCAGTCTTTTTCCTCACTTGTAAGGGAGGTAGAAAGCAGGAAGAAAAAGTTAGTATCGGGTTTGTTAGTGCAACAGCTGAAAAAAAAAGATTTCTCTGTTTCTGACCTTTTTCTGGTGCAAGTTGCCAAAAACAAATCTCAGTAAGTCTTAACATCATTAACTTCCTAATATCAGATCCTACCTTGTGTTCAGATTCCATGGCTCCATTTTTGTGGAGCCTTGGTAACTTTGCCTAAACCAAAAAATTTCTGCCAGATCTCAGGGCAAAAACCCATTGTTTAACCTGCTATATGCTGAAAGCTGCTGTTTGATTGGAATGGGATGAGGGAAGGGAACCAAATTAAAGAAATGTTGCTCTAGGGAAGCTGGAGCCCTCATTTTTCCAGCAGCTGAGACTACTGATGAACTTACCACTCTCTGGTGCCCATTGATGTGACCTGTTCTGCCCCTGTAATGCTCTCTGTAATCCCTGCCTGTGGCATTTGACTGTTGGACAGAGGCTGACAAAGACCCACAAACTCAGCTGTTGCAACTTTGCTTTTTGCTTTAAAAGTGGTCAAAAGCAGAAAAAAAAGCTCTTTGCTTTTTGCTTTAAAAGTGGTCAAAAGCAGAAGTGCTCATGTCCATTTTCCTGCCACCTAGCAGTGGTACAAACAGAATACTTACAGATTTCACCTCTGCCTTATACCCCAGCACATCCACTGAGCATTTGGCAGCTAGTATTTGATACATTCCAGGACTGAAAACTGTATTTTCAACATTGTGTTTAGTAACCCTGAAGGAACCTTTCTTCTTTGCATTTGTTAATTTGTATTTTGAACAGCCTCATGATTTGTGCCAGTGAGTTCCACAGTCCAATTTTGCATTGTACTGAATTATATATATATATATATATGTACATACACTGTCTTGTGTTAGTTTTCAGTCTGCTGTATCATAGCCATGTTAGTGTCCTGTATTTCTTAGGAGAAATAATGAATGACCATTTCCTGTAGACTTTCCCCTTGTCATTCACAGTCACACACTCTGTTGTGTTTCACCTCATTTGCCTCTTCTAGTCTGAAGACTCACATTTCAGTCCTTTGTGTACAGAAGCCATTCCATACCTGTGACCATCTGTGTCTCCTTGCATTTTATCTTCTGTGCATTTGTGTGAGGTGAGGTGACCAGAACAAATAGCCAGATTTAAAATGAGGATGCATCATATATACAGTGCTGTAAAAATGTTTTCTATTTTCTCATAATTGCTCTTTGCCTTTTTGACTGCTGCTGAGCCAAATGCCCACAGTTACCCACTGTGACTGCAAGGTCCCTGTCCCAAGTGGAACAGACCTAACTAAATTAGAGTCTTTATAACTGTATGTGTAGTTAGGGCTGTGTATTCCCATAATCACCATTTTGCATTATATCAACACTAAATATAATTTCTCTTTTATTGTGCTCTTGGAATTTGTAAGATCCTTCCGCAGTTCTTTGCAACTGGTATTACTTTGACTATCCTCTTTTTTTCTTGAATTTTTTGTCATTAAACTTTGTCATGTCACTGTTCAATCTCCTATCCAGATCACTTCACAAACAGCACAGCACACATCCTTATGAGACCCACTGGTAATATTCCTCCATTGTGAAAAACAGATGTGTATTTACACTTAATTTCCTTTCTCTTGAGTCAGTTATGGAAAGTAATGTAGGACTTTCCCTTCTAATCCTTGGCTCTTGGCTTCTGCCAGAGTTTTGATCAGGGACCTTCTCAAAACTTTTTTGGAAATCCAGATCCCGTGGAGCACGGGAGCAGTCAGTAGTGTTGAGAATTTTGAAAGAGGTCCTTCCTCTTAATCAAAACTTAAGTTCAGCACAAGATTCTAAGAGTTAAGCCTTGGAAAGAGGAGCTGGGAGTGAGAAAATGCTGAAATAAACACAAACAAGGAATATGACCTGGCTTGTTCTTACTATATTCAGTAGAGGGAGGAAATTACATCTCATAAACAACATTCTTCTGCAGTGTTTTACCTCCAATAAATACAAATGTTGGGAACATTGGTACTGAGAAGGAAACCAGTCATCTCCATGAATACCCATATATTCTCCATAAGCCAGAGCCAGCTTTTCAGGATTCTTAGACATATACAAGATTCACCACTCATTCTCCTAAGGCTGTTTTCCAGGAGGAAATTTTGGCCTTCTTTCCAGCTAGACAAGTGCAACATCTCCCCTTCACACCTGTAAGAGAACAGGACTGTAAACTATGCACGATTATAAATGTTGCAAGCTGTAGTCACTTGCTTTTCTGAGAGACAGTTATCATCTTTCAGAGAGAAGACAAGAAGAATCATTAGTTCTGAGCAGTATGAAATCTCAAACCTCTGTAAACTCCACAAACATTTTAGTAACTTGTGCATGTTTGTGGAAAAGGTACAGACTCGCAGGAAGCAAGAAAATAAGATATCTGGAGTTCTCTTACTCACACCATGAGTAGTTTGTTTTTTCCTCACAGCAGCCTGAGCTGAAGGAGGAGGAAGACTTTGGCCTAAACAACAAATTTTCTTGACATTGCTAAAGAGGCTGTCAGAGCAGATCTGTATGCAGCTTGTGAGCCAATTCAGGAGGTCTCTGTTGGCCCCTTGCAGTTTAGTTCATGCAGTGTTTCATGCTGGAAGCCTTTTATGCTGTACTAAGATAACTGCTGAGGATTAAGGATCATTTAACAGAGGAGAAACTTTACCAGCTTATCCTGTATCAGCTCAGTGGGACTGAAACACCAGATGCACCTCACTTTCCTCCTAGTTCCTGTTCACTCTGCATCACACCTCCTCCGTGTGAGTGGCACTGTTGCCTTCTGCTCTCCAGCAATGGGGTTAAGCAGAATCTTCCTGAATCCGAATCCTGAATTTAATAAATTGTCTTTGTGATGCAATGCAGGTTCTGGCTTGACCAATGTTAAGACAGAAGAGATATCTGAGGTGAAGATGGATGCGGAGTTCCGGCATGACTCAGGATATGAAGTTCATCATCAAAAGCTGGTGGGTGATCAAACATTTCTTTCCATGCATGCATTTTGAGATGCTGATTCAGTCTTGAACTAGTGAGTCACTTATGGCCATGTTTTGCTTGAGTGATGCCAACAAAAAGTTAGCATGTGAAAAGATTATGATTTTCCTGGTTCTCTCTTCAATGAGAGTAAGCCTGGAACAATGTCACCAGAGAGGATGGAAAGTCATTGAGCCTCACATGAGAGGAAATTCAGACAGTTCCTGTCCTTGCATTACCATGTCACTGGATGTGCTTATATGGAGAATACTTCTCCCACAGTCCATCTGTCTCATAGTCTCTCTGTATCATACAAGGGATACAGAGGATGGAAAATGCTGAGTTTATAAAAAAGAAAAGAGTTTGAGACATCATAGCACAGTGCAGCAAGAAATAGAATGACACTGTTTCAGGAATATAATCCTTTCCCATCAAAACAGATGGTAATGGTGTATGCATGGAGCAAACCTTTCACAAGAATGGCTGCTTGGAATAAAAGGAGATTCCCCACTGGCCTTAATTTTAGTTTGTGTTTGGTTGTATCTGTGTGTTTTGTTCTTTAAGGTATATGAAGTTATTGTTAACAGGGGAAAGGCAGTTAGGAGCAAAATATTGTTCCCCATTTGAACTGTGCTTCTTGTGAACATAAAAATGGCAACCAAAAGCACTGTAGGTAAGAAAAGCATCTTCTAGAAGCTTTTTTTTGGTCGCTTAATAAGCAATGAAGAACCCAGACAACAATGTTGACTATAAACCTGTTCTGTTTCTTCTTTGTAAGGATATATTATGTGATGAGGTTTCAGTTCCATAGCTTTCAATATCCTGATATTAAATTTGAAAGCATTTTTTTCCTTAATATATTTTTAAAGCTAAGTAGTGCTGAAAATCAAAATTATCACGGAACTCAAATTTGCCTTTGAAGTAGACAATCACTCTATGAAAAGGCATTCTGCCATCTTTTTGATACCAAGAACTGAGAATTACCAATTTGATGAGTTAATCCAAAATGCATTAGCACTAATTTGGGAAAGTCTGACGTGCTTATCTCAGATGGGTTAAACATGCCAATGGAGCAAACCCCTGCAGGGTGTAGAAGGGAAGGAATTTGCAGGAATGTGTGCTAGACACAGTAGTTACTGGTTGTCACAGTTTTCAGCAGCACCCTTTAGTGTGTGAGTGGTTTGATACCATCTCAAAGAATTGGGTGCATACCATGGTGGCTGATGGGGAGGGCATTGCAGTCCCTGCACATGGTATCTGTGTCATGCTTAAAATGGGATCTTTTTAGCTTTTTCACAATGTTTTATTGCCATACTTTTTGCTGATAGGTACAACTACTATTTAAAAATTAGTGACCTGTCTTCTAGGTTATCTTTTCAGTTGAGACTGAGCAGGGATTCTGGTATTGCTGAGCAAGTGCTGGGCTGATGCTTACAAGGCTTCCCTGCCACACACCATGTCCTGTCCAATGCCCCTCTACATTTAGCATTAATTCAAAAGCAGGGTGGAGCAGAAACACTTTGATCTGTGCATCCCTTCTGTGCCATGGTAGAATTTCCTGAAAGAGTCTCCTAAGGATATTGCTTTGAATTTAGCTGCACGTGGTATTTTACATGGAGACCTCTGTTTTGGGTTGAAATTGCATTTGCTTTCTCCTTTATGGAGGTTCATGTTTGTACATTAAGTTGATTTTCATGGCTCAGAGTGCTTAAGGCCTTCCTCTCTTGTGCATGTATATTAGCTTGGGCATTTCACAGTGCTCCTGAAATAGTATAGTAACAGAATTTCAGTCCTAGGCAGCTAAAATTCATGGAAGAAATTACTACTTTGCACTGGTTTATGCCAACACTATCCATTGTTTGTACTTTAGTAAATTTTTTACTTTGTTAAACACATTTCTTCCTTGTGACAAGGAAAAACGTAAATATTTATACTGCATGCTTTATTTAATACCTTTTTAACGAAGGTTGTGTTTATTAAAGAGTGCAAATGTTATACAGCTCAGTATAATTCTTAGCTGGTTTCTTGCTTCCCTCTACATTTTTGTTAAATACTTGTCAAAGTATTTAGTCTTTCAGCATGAGATAGTTGTATAATTCTGTGAATGTAATTTATTCTCTTAATTATTCTTGCCCATTTTGGTTTATAATAATAATAATAATAAAAAATAATAATAATAAATAATAATAATAATAATAATAATAATAATAATAATAATAATAATAA
>QUSF01000016.1:2194333-2223349 GCA_003676055.1 Chloebia gouldiae
GAAGTATATCATGCAGATATTCTCTTTACCCTGCAAAATCTTGAATCACTCCTTCATGGTCATTAAAATCAGTGATAGCTTTTGTTGGCTCATCTCCTTTGGTGGGAGAATTTTCTCCCAGCTGGTTGTGTACAGGTTTCACTGTAGTTAACAGGTCCTTCACTACTCTTCCATCAAAAAAAAAAATGCATCATAGTCCAAACAGGCCACACAGATGTAAATTTATGACCACACTCATGATTAGCATTCTGAAAATAAAGAAATGTGTGTGCTCCTGGGTTACTCCACTCAAGCCTGTCACTCGTTCAGTTAGCTTGTCTTTCTTACTGAAGGAAGAAAGGGAGCTGAGTCCCTCTGTACACAGCACTGCTACACCACAGGCCATACAAATGTCTCAGGTTGCTCCTGTCCAGCTTTCAGAGCTTTGTGGCACGGCAATCCAGGTTTGAGTGATTGCCAAGACACGCAGCTGATGCTGCGACAGCCTTGACGTTGCTGTGGCGGCTTGGCAGGTTAGTCAGATGTTCAGTGAGCTTTTTGTTAGCCATCTTCCTTTATATTTCTTTTGTAGGTGTTCTTTGCTGAAGATGTGGGTTCAAATAAAGGTGCCATCATTGGACTAATGGTGGGAGGTGTTGTCATAGCAACAGTGATTGTCATTACTTTGGTGATGCTGAAGAAGAAGCAGTACACATCCATTCATCATGGGGTTGTGGAGGTAAGAAAAGACTTCCAAGCACAGCTGGTGTCACCTGTGCAACACAGTCAACACACTGCTCTATAAATATTAACTTATGAAGGAAGAAACTGTAGTTTTGGCTATTTTGGCATTCTTGCATCCAGCAGTGTGGAATCAATTAGCTTTATTTAGTAAATGCAAACACAATGTAAACCATGATAAAGTGGGTGTAAAACCACAAAACTTTCTTCTGCAGCTATTCCAGACCAATCACTTAATAATGTGAAGGTTCATTTTGTAAGAAATTTGACAGTAGCCAATGAGAAGAGACTGCACAAGAGGAAAAATCTGGTTTTACAGTTGGGAATTCACATACCAATTTTTCTGTTTAGCTTTAATGTTTGAGACTGGCCCTCCCATAGCTTCTGCTCTGCACTGTAAGGATTTTCTCCAGACAGGTATTTTATTGTTCTCTGTTCTCTAAATGAGACTTTTTGTTGCCATAAACAGCTTTGGATTTATGGCTAATCTGAAACTCATAGTTTTGAGAAATAAATAGTATGTAAGACTCTTATATAGGATTTTCAAGATTAAAATCTTTGTCTCTTCTCAGTCTGCCAAGGAGTTTTGTGGTCAATTTACAGTAATTTAAGATATTTTATCTATTTTATGGCATTAAGATAAGATCTCTGTAAGTAGAAAAACTTCATTATGAGAACTGAAAGAGGTTCATGTAACTCTTTCTTCCTATTTAGCTCATTGTGTGAATGTCTGGTTTGCAGATAGTACTTGTATTATTAAGCACTTGAGACACGTGTGTATTTTTGCCTTTTAGAAATGGTATTTTACATTTTTTATTGAAACCAAAGTCTTGATCAAGTCCATAGTTTATGTTGGTTTAATCTTGAGTCAAATGAACCTTGCTTTGGTCTTGCTGGAGACTGGCACGCTTCATGATGCATTTATTCCACTGTCTGGGATTACAAAGAGTCTCAAGAATTATTTGTGTAAGCCTTTGTCTTAAGCCTATTCTTGTGCATCCTTGTGCCCACACTGTGGTTATCCATGTGGTTTGAAACTTTCCAAACAGACATGGTCAGAAGATCACCAACAGTGTGGGGTGATTTGCACAGATAGCAACCTGTGCAGAATTTTGGACAAAGAGACAGAAAATAGCTAACAGGAATCTCAGCTTTAGCTTTTGATGTGATAGCATTCAGTCCATTTTGTATAAAATTGAAACAGATTTTAGTATTAATCAACCAAGCTAGTGGATATGTGGATATCTGCTGCCAACAGTTGTGCCACCAGAGAGTCTCCTTTGGGTGAATTTTGTAATAATGGAAAAAACAGAAACCTTGTTAGGCCAGACTCCAGAGCAGACACTGAATGTAGACATACCATTATTGCAGAATGTCTTGGTTTGAAAGACAGGTGTCTGCTAAGGAAGGCAGAAGCCTACCTCAGAAAACAACCTTTAAGTTGGATATCTCATGAAAATGTCTAATTATTGTGTAAGAAAAACACATCTGATAGGAGATACAGTGTTGATTTAAAATACAGTTAGAGAGTCAGCACATAAAAAGGGGCACAGATACGAAAATGGATCAAATTTGCAGTTAGCAGTTCATCTGAGTGATTGAATGCATGTGCCACACCACAGAGAACCATTTCTTAAATGGTAAATAAAAGAGCATATAAAGTGGAGATGGCTCTGAGAGGAGCCATTTTTTGGTAGGACTGTGGGAAATGTGGTCAGTGCTGTGTTGTAACCTGCTGCAATGAAAGAATAGCTGCAAAAATAAGCTGAACAGCCTCTGTTAGTCCCAAGCATGGGAAGAACATACCTTCAGTCTTTCTCCAGGGCATCACTTACCAACATCTCATTAGGCTGAGATATTTCCAGTATTGCAGAGTAGATTTTAAATTGGTATCGGTACATCTCCTTTGTATTTTTATTAAAAGGTTAGATAGAGAAAGTTAGAGTTTCTTGAGAGAATACTACTCTTTCTTAAAGGCTAGTTTGCTGCTGAAGGTGACTTCCTGTATTTCCAAGAGGTCACTGCTTACAGGAATCCACAGGAAAATATTCATACCTAATTAACAGTAGAGTTTAGGCACCTTCCTGATTTTAGACACTGTAAAATTCACTTTTTACCTTTGCTTTTAGGAGCTGTCATGCACTAGATATGAAATTACTGACAAGCAGACTGTTTTCATAGGTGCTTAGCCAGGATTCAATAGATTTTGAATACACAACCACTGAGCTCATACAGCAGAGGTAAAATACCTAATTTAGATTTAGAGACTGTTCTCACCCACTCTAATCTGATGGAGTTTTATATTATTGTAATGTTTAATGAAGGAAGAAAATAATCTAGGAAGATGCAGGTATTGAATGGAGAAGTCAAAACAGAGATTCATGCCTGTCTTCCAAGTAATCAAGAAAGGTCCATTTTTGTTAAGTATAAATACTTAAAACCAGTGCAGACATGTCAAGGTTTTTGTCACTAAACTGAGCCAAAGTCAGCCTTGGAGGTAGAGGAGTTCTGTGTCCCTAAGTGAAATGCTAACCTTGTGCCTGGCTGCTTTGGCATTTCCTTGCTACTCTCATTTTATGTTTTCCAATTAATTTTTTGTTTTGAGACCACCACACCTGCAACAGATCTGAGAGCACAATACAGGCAGAAGTCAGCCTCGAGCCACTGCTTTTTAGTGAGCTTTTTCTTTTGAGCCAAAATAGATCCCAAATATAGATATTGACATAAATTCTGTGGGGAAAAAATCTCTTAGTGAGGGACTAGCAGAGAGAGGCAAACTCCATCCCCTTTTTTTTTTTTTTTGGAGAGTTGTTTTCTGAGCCAGACAACAAATTCCAAATCTGGTCAGCTTGTTTTGAAGTCCTGCAGCAATAAAATGAGTTGCAGAGTTGTTCTTGGTGCATTATCATCTTTTGTTCAAAAGGTGAGCCAGAGGATGCTTTCTGCCCAAACACAGAAGGTATAAAATATGTTGGATGGCCGTGAAGTGGGGAAACCCAGGGTGTGCTGTGAATTGAGCAGGAATGTGACCCCAGGTGTCCCTTCTCCTGACAGGTGGATGCTGCAGTGACACCAGAGGAGCGCCACCTTTCCAAGATGCAGCAAAATGGCTACGAAAATCCCACATACAAGTTCTTTGAACAGATGCAGAACTAGGACATCATAGCAGCCTCATGAGTTGAACAGAAGAATAATTGCTTCACTGCCCATTGGTGTTCAGTTATAATGTGGAAAGAAAGAGAAACACTCTGCTTTATTATTTACTCATTCTCGCCTTTTGACAGCTGTGCTGTAACACAAGTAGATGCCTGAACTTGAATTAATAAAATCGGTAATGTATTTTCTCTCTCTTTCTCTTTACATTTCAGTCTTTACACTACATTATTAATGAATGTTTTTTGTGTACTGTAAAGAGGTTAGCTGTATTTAACTAGTGCATGGATAGATTCTCTTTCCCAATTATTTATCATGTAGCTCCTTAGCCAGTTGTATATTATTCTTGTGATTTGTGACAAAAATTAGGTCCTAGTTGAAACATGCTTTAAGAATTGATGGGGGATGCTTTCTGTGTCTGTGGGGTTTAGCTGCTTCTCTTTGCTGAGCATTTTTTTCTGATCACTATGCATTTTAAAGTAAACCAACATTTTTTAAAAGTATTTCAGACGAGTTATTGAAATTCTTTTCGTCTGCAACTGCATTTTATTGTACGGATTGTTGCTCCTGCTGTATTAGTGATGTAGAAATCATGAGAATACACATTTGTTTCGTTGTGCCTGTTTTATGTGCACACTTTAGGCATGGAAAGGTAAACTTTATTTTCTTTTCCATGTATCTTTTTGATCTTAAAAAAATTATTAAAAAGAGTCCCTGTTAATTGTGAGCACTTCTGGGGGAAGAAGTGCCTGCTGGCCAAAAATTAACGGGAGTCCTCTGCAGGATGATTGTACAGAGCCATTGCTTATGAATTGATAGCTTTCTACACTGTGTTACATAAATAAATTAAGAAAAGAATGTGTGGGCAAGAGTTTTCTTTGGAGGCAGAAAACAGAGTTCTGAAAGCCATTTAAACAGAATACATGGGTGTTCACACTGAGGGAGAGTTGGGATCCCATAGAGATTGCGGCACTGACAATGGGACTAGAGCAGAAGGAAGGCAGCAGTGAGATAGGGCAGGAAGTGGGAAGTGCCATCTTTGGCACAGCTACCCTCTAAGATGTCTTTTCCTTATTTCCTTTTCTTTTACTTTCAGTTTGTATAACAATGTTTTAATGTAAATAAATACATTCCTGGAGGAGCCCTGTTGTCGTAGTGCGTTTCTGTGCCGACCAGCTACCCTTGCTCACGCAGAGGAGCAAGGCTACCCAACCTGCCACTTTCTTGGCCATGCCCTGGTGTGATTTACCAGCAAGTTCTTCCCTCTCCTCCCCGCACCTCTGTTGGCTTTCTGGCAAGATCCATGCCTTGCAATGTGCTGTATTGGTGAAGGCGAGGAGGAGCCTCCCAGACTGCATCCAGCTTGGTTCTGCTGCCTCACACTGAGTGCCCAGGAGGGGCAGAACAGCAGCACCAGGAATTTTTTTCTGCAGGAAGATGGCAAAGCCATTGGTGAGCTGGGATACATAACCCCCAGCAGGTTCTCTCCATTGCCTGAGAACTTCCTTCAGCTCCTGGCCCTCCAGGAGCAGTCCTGTGGCACAGGGAGAGCACAGTAACTCACCCACAGGGCTCTCCTGCCAAGAGAGATGAGACCACAGTGGACCTGGGGATCTTCAAGATAGCTTTCATACCCACTCCAAAATAAGGACTCCTCTCTTCAAACTTGGAAATGGGTTCTGGAATAAAACTTGAGGGGTGTGTTTGTGAAAAAGTGAATTACTGTTTCTCTACAGTGAATGGGTTAGATAAAACAGGACTGAAGGAAGAACTAGGAGCAGAATAAAGACAACATGATCTCTTCAGGGAAGGCCTTTTGTAATTCAGTTTGTGTGCAAGCCATGGCAGCCTCTTCTTCAGGATCACTGTCAGCTTTTGTCTCAGCAAGCAAGATGAGGCATGGCTGCAGCGGGGCTGCACAGCTCAGGCAAATGGCTGAGTCGGTCCTGACTTCAGCTAGGAGAAAATAATAGTTTCCAGTCCTGTTACTCACTAGTCCTTCCCCGTCCATGATCTTACACAGAATCTCACCTGTTCAGGTAATTCACCTGCTGGCCTGGAACACAGCCATGCTGGCAGATTGGCTAGGAGGGATGGTAAATTAATGAGGGAACAGCCAGGTCAGGGACTTTCAGCAGCTGTCTGGAGATTCAGGATGATGAGGGGGGACCAACTACTCTGAACCAGTAGCAGGAAAAGCTGCAGATCTTCCCACTGCCTGCTACCAGCAAAGTGTTTATTCCTTTTGCTCTTTCATCTCTACTGTATCACGGGAATTCATCTCAAGGGATCAGAACACTGGAAGTGGTTGGTATTATTTGCAGGCCTTGGAGTACCAGTGTGTTAACAAAATACTTACAAAATACCCCCAGAGGTTTTACCTTCTCCAGTTTTAAAACTAAACTGGTTGGACCAAAATAATGTGTGATGATAAGCAGAGGCTTTCAGGCCAAAAACTGCTTAAAAAAATTATTTTACAAATATTTAGGTTTAAGCTTGTGTCTGTTTGTGTAGGTGTCACACATACCACCTAGAAAGGAATACATAGGATTGTCTTCTGTGCACATGACCAGTATCATAAAAGAAGATCCCACTTCAGGGGGAAGGCAGGATGTAATTCAACTTAGTCTAGTCTTATTGGGCTAAATTGAATTTCATCCAATTTTGGATTGTATTAAATCCAAAACAAAAGAGGGATTATCAAAGTTCATTTGAGAGGAAGCTGGAGTAATCCATAAAATACAGAGAACCACAGGCCTTTAGAGCAAATTTCATTTATAATACCATAATTCCATGCAATCCCAGTTATAGAAAAATGCAATTGCTTTGAACACCAATTCCCACACAGTCAAAGCCTCCTGGTTATGTGGGGTTATGTGTCAGTGAGATGCTGGTGCTGCTCTTGCTACTTGTGCATGAGCTGTTCATAAATTGCTGGTTTATGCACTGATTAGGTGATCAGGTTTTATGATTCCCTCAACACACACTCTCCTGAAACAAAGGCAATAAATGCACACCGTGATATGCATGGAAAGCACAAAGCATGAACAAAGTTCCCAAAACTTCAAGAGAAATGCTCCCACAACTGCTCCAACTCTGGAAGCTGGTGTTCCCAGGTGAAAGTGGCAGCATTCTGCCCTCCTCTAGCCATGCAAGTTCCTTACTGTGGAAAGATTATATTAGGTATGAACAAACACAAAGTAGAAAAGCTGACAGAGGACAGTAGCTGAATGCTGTGCTTCTAAGTGTGGGATTGATTAGGTATCAGCCTCTTCAGCAATAAACCAGGCAGGGCCACTGCATGCAGCCATGGACTGGAAACAAAATGCTATTCCCCAGCCCTGAGGAAATTACTCTTGGAGGGGTGGGGGAATAAACAAAATAAAAATATCCCTGTCTGTTGAATTGATCTATTAAATGGGAGAGGTTTTCTAGCCTGTTCATTTCAACAGAACACGATTAGAGAGTGTTTGCAGTGCAGGTTCATCAGCAGAGCTGGTGAGGGTCGTCCCTGGCAGGTGAGAGTGGTGCCAGGCAGGGATGAGAGCCAGCCCAAGCCTCCTCAGCCCCTGGGGTCGTGCATGGGCTGGCTTGCGTTGGCTTGCTCAGGTTAAGGAGTCCCAGGTGCAAGGTGAGGCTTCAGACATCTTCAGGCACACAGCAGTGGAGCCACCACAAAATGTGCCATGCTCTGCATTCAGTATCTGCCTCCAAATCAGACTGGAGAACCAACATCTGGGGATACGGTTTAGGGGTGGTTATGGTGGTGGGTTATGGTTTGACAGCTCTACTGGATGATCTTGAGAGGGTCTTTCCAACCTAGATGGTGCAGTTTTCTCTGGCTACATGGTGATCTAGGAAAAGCAAACCAAGGCTCTGTGTTGCCTTTGCAGACAACACCTCAGAGCAGCTGTATTTTCCTTTAGGTCTCTTGTGATCTTTCCACAGCTCCAAATCTCCATCCTCGTTGTGTCTGCACTTACTAAAGCAATTTTTGAGGGCCTTCACTGTGTGGCCAAATGGCTAATTTTTATTGTTTAAACTAATGGATTTTGTGGGCAGTAGGCAAGCGTGCATGAAAACACCCTAATGCTACATAAGAACAGGTTACAAATAACACTGTCTGCTTGTATTTCTCTGCACTTTTTCCATCACTTAAAAATGAGTGGCTCAATTAAGTCAGGCTACGATGGCTCTTCTCTCTCATTGCTTTCCAGCAATTATCTACTCCTCCTCCTTCCTACAAGAAGTAAGCACTGAATATTCCTCACAGCTCTCTGCAGTCCTGGGAAATATATTTGGCTGACTATACAGCAAAATCTTTCAAGGTTCCAAATAGAAGTATTGAAATTTATATAGAAGTAATTAAATATTCTGGCTTTAAGAGGATTCTTGGTTAAAACTCAATTTGGACACTGAATTAAAAAGCAAGTCTCCCTAACTAGTGCATCCCATTTCTGGTGTTCAGCATCTGGTGAGGAGACACCATAGGAGCTGGACATGTTTCATATGGAGAAGACTGAGAGGGGATCTCATCAGTACACAAAAATACCTCAAAGTAGGTTTATAGGAAGATGGTGGCAGACTTTTCAGTGGTGCTTCGTGACAGGATGAGAAGTGATGGCTATAAACTAAAACACCAGAAGATCCACTTCAACAAGAGGAGGAATTTCTTTCCAGGGAAAGTGGCAGAGCACTGGAACAGGCTGCCCAGGGAGGTCCTGGGTTCTCCCTCTCTGGAGACATTCCAAACCCACCTGGACGTATTTCTGTCATCTGCTCAAGGTGACCCTGCCTGGCCAGAGAGGTTGGACTGGATGATCTTCAGAGATCCCTCCCAACCCTGACATTTCCGTGGTTCTGTGTTTGTAACCAAGTTTCTCTAAGGAAAATTGCTCAAGAAAATCATCCACAGCAGTTTCAGATAGGATACCACCTAGGTTAAAGGGTGATTGGTGTCTTGGGGTGATTTTATCACGATAACTTTATTCCCTAATCATCTGCTTTATGCCCAGAAATGGCTGCAGTATCTTTAGAATTAATCAGTGGGGGGGGTTGGAGCCTGGGCACGCTGGGTGTGGGTTCTGTTCAGTCTCTGGACAGAGTGGACCAGGGACCCTGCATTGTTACTTTTGCTGGATTGGGCTTTTGGCTTGCTCAAAGCAAGAAGTTTTCCCCCTATCCTTCCCCTGGCCTGGAGGCTGTACTGGGAATCCTCCCAGCAGCTTTTTGGTTTTTTTGTTCTGTTGAACTCTTTTCGGCTTGGCTTGTTTTTCTCTTTGGGCTGTCCGGGGTGCCAGCAGGACCACCCTGAACCAAACACCTAGGAGGAGCTGAAGCAACACGAGAAAGAACATTAAAATCCACAACTTTGGCTGCTGTGAGGAGGAGACCCACACCAGAACTTCAACTGATTTCCCATCTGCTTTGCTCCAGGCTGCTACATGAACTTCTCTTCCCCTTCCCAGAGACAATTTTATTTTCAATTTTGTTTTCCAGGACACATGGTCAGTCCAAGTAACTTTATTTCCCAGGCATTTTTGGGGTTTTTTTGAGTTTGTTTTTGTTTTGTTTTGCTGTTGCTTTCTTGGGTTTTTTTTTGTTTGTTTTTGTTTTTTTTTTTTGTTGTTGTTGTTGTTCTGATGTGGGGGTGTGGGGGTGTGTAGGTGTAAAAGGAGTTCATATCTAGCATTTTTTCAATCCTTTTCTGTGCATTGTGGGCACATGCCCCTCACCCCCTTTTTTTTTTTTTAAACTACTTTTTTTTTTTTCTCACTTTCACTCACTGTTACCAGTATCTCTCATTGGCAGAAGAAAAGGGAGGGAGTTAGTGAAGCTCTTTTCTCTTTACAGGAAACGCTCATTCCATGGCCTTTTCTCCAGAAATTTGTCTCTAAAATCATGACAATTTGTCTTTTAAAATGTTGCTAATCAATAAATAAATGAAAGAGAGAGAGACAGAGGAAGAAAACTGGCTGGAACGGGGCAGAAACACCTCAGCAGGGGCTGACCAGCACCTGCAGAAAGCAGATACTTGAAATATCTGTGACTTTGCTGCTGGTCCAAAACAGGTTGTGGTAATTGTGGTTGAGCCCCACACCAAATCCATCTAATTGTGTCTAAGCACTACTTAAGGCTGTAGATCTGGGGTGTATTTCAAGCACAGGATCTTTTTTCCATTTAATTAGGATGAGAGGGCGTGGAAGAAACAGGCAAAATCCTGTTTACCCCATATGGTGCTCCTCTAAGAAGGGTTTATGGAGAAAGGTCTGTGTCCCTCCAGCTACTGCACAGAGATGAGAGCAAACTCCAGCTATGGCCAGGAGCAATCCCTACCTGGGAGGCAACGGAGCTCTGGAGTCTTAATTTGACTTTTAGAGTCCCTTGAGAAGGAAAAAAAAAACCAAACTGGTGATAAATATATTACAGTGTTGGGTTTCACAATTGTTAGAGTGAATATAATGTGTTTTATAATGCTGACTTTTGTAAGAGATGTTTTGCTAAAGTTTAGAGTTCTTTTCATGTGAATGTTGTATTGTAATACCGATGTTGATGAAGAGTTGTTGTAATGTTAACCTTTAACCAATGATGGAATGGAAAGCTGTTGAATGTATTGAAAAGTAACAGATGACCATGACTAAGGCTGCTGCACGTGCTCCAAAAAGGCAGGACAGAGGAGAAACTATGTTAAAATGTTTGAATATGTATGACCATTTATGAGTATGTATTTGGCTGATGCACTACCCGGGGTATACAAGGGGTGTTGCTGTGTTCACTCGTGCCTCTGGCTGTGGCAAAGTACCCAGCACTGTTCTTTTTGCCTTATTGACTTTGTCCCCTATTGTCCCTTATTAAATTTAATTTAAATTTTAATAGAGTAGTGGGCTTCGTTTCTCACTAGCCTAAACCAAATCAATAGTGGGGAAGTGGGGTTTCATTTTCCTTTCAACAGCCTTGTCTCTCAGCCTGCTTTATGAAAAAAACCAGAGCAGTTTATTTAGGGTTTTTTTAGTGTGTATGTGAACTGGCTGCTTCTTCGGGAAGTGCTGGAGGCTGTGCTTCCCTTCCTAGCTGGGATGAAACTGCAGCTGAGGGCACTCATTTGTGATTGCCTGGAGGCAGAATTCCAAGCCCTGTACCTGACTTGCTGTGTGGCTGTGCCAGCCCATGCCAACCACCTTGAACTCTGCTCCTTCACCAAATGTTCCTGGCCCAGGGCACAGCCAAGGATGTGTCTGTAATGTTCAGGCTAATCAGGTGTGCACCAGTGTTTTATGTTAGCCAGGATCCAGCCCACTCCTGACAAGTCTGGGTTACAGAATTACCAGCAGCAGTGTGTTACTGACCCATTGGCTGAGCAAGAAAGACACAAATTTCTCTATTAAAAAATCCTCTACTCTGTGGCTATCCCCCAGATGATTCTTTTTTTTTCTGTTGCACTAATGTCACTTCAGGCTTGGTGAATTATGCCTGAGGACAAGTTCAAGCTCCCGTTACAGCTTCTAGTTCCTTTTTGACAGTTCAGGTCATCTTATTAATTTATGGTTGTTAGCCAGATTGCTTCCCATTGGTTCTGCCTCCCTCAGCTCTTTTCACAGGAACAAGTTGAGTTTCACAGTGAGTTTTGCATCCTGACTGTTCCTAACCTCCTCTCACTGCTCTCACTGGGGACATTGAAGTGGGTGCTACAGATTTTGACACAAGGCACCTTTACCAACAGGCTGGCATGGAATAGGATGTGGGAATAACACAGCTCTTGAGTTTCTGGAATAAAAACATTGCTTTCATGGAGGAAAACAATCAATCTGTTTTCTATCCCAACCCTGAAGTTTAAAGAACTGCACCCTGCAAGTGTCTAATTAATGTTTAGTTAATCTTGTTAAATTTCATGTCTTGCGTTTTCACTCTCCCAGACTCATTTTTTTTCCATGCATGGTTTCCAGCTTCACCCTGACAAGATTTGTATAAAAGACGCTGGTTTCACATTGGTTTCTGTAGCTGAAGGTTTATGCAAATCAGTTCATATGAAGCAGCTCCTGCAGAGGCCTTGAAAATGAGAATACTGAAAAAACAAATCTTATCAGGATGAAGGGGGAAGCAGCTAACTCACATTATTTCATCCTACATTACATTTCCCTAACTGGGAGGAATTTCAAATAAATAAAACTCCTAAGAAACAGGTTTTTTAGTGCCATCCATGTTTGCTCCCATTACAATTAGTAATTGATTATACTCATATGTAATTCCTATAATTTGCTTTTCATCTATTGAGATGGGGGTATTCTACCTTGATTAGTGAATTCTGAGAAGTAGGTCCCATAGGACTAGAAATACATCTCCTAATGGTAATTTCATAAATTTAGATTAAAAGGCAAGTTGAAGAGGTAAGGAAAAAAAAAGTCTTTAGGATTTCAGACCTACTATGGGTATACAGTGTAAGTTTTTTTTTATTATGTGAGTTCATTTGATCATTAGTAACAAATACTTGAAGCAATTCAGTAGAAAAAATGGAAAATTTCGACAAAGTTTGTGTCTCCCCCAAGTGGTGCTAAAGTCAACAAGCATTTTCTGTTTTTTTCTGAATAAATATTTCAACTCCTGCAACATGAAAATTACTAAAAACTGATCTTTTAAAATACTTTATGTGTAGTAGTTGTTTTGTAAGTCAAGAACTGCTGGACTATGAAAAACTAATTCTCTATTTAGCTTACTTTTTTACTTTTTCTGGTAACTGTTTACATGAGGATTCCAATTATTTCTTTATAGTTACTTCTCTTTTAAACTGACTTAATTTTTATTAAGTAGCTGCACAAGTAAGTTGCTTAAAACTATGATAATTACTTCTTTGGATTATTTTTTTCTTATCACAGCTGGTTACAGCGACACCACCTACAAAAAAAAGTTACATGGACATTGTGTGCCACAAGCCACAAACAAAACAATTGATCCTCTGTCTTTTCAAAGTAAATGAGAACTGTTCTGCGGCTTCCAGATCCATCTTCTGATACAACTGCCACTAGAAACATTTAATTTTGGTTTTCAGAAGCCCAGTTTCACATGTAAAAGGCAATTTTAATTAAAATCAGACCCCTGCAATATCAGACAATATTTGTTTCTGTCTCTTCAGCATTTTTAACCTTCGTTTCAAGTTATTAATGGGTAAGATGTCAATACTCTAAAATTGCAAGATGGTAAAATTTCAGTTTGGTGCGTGATTAGATTCTATGGGCTCCAATCATGAAATAATGAGGCAAAATGTAATGGAGCAATAATGTGTCTAATGCACAGGGTTCCATGTTACAATCCTCAAAACCAGACAACCATTAATTCCTTTCCTTTAATTAATTTCTTGTTTACCATCATTCATATTAAGAATTACTTTTCCAACCCAAATATATTTTAACAGCCTGGACATAGCAATATTAAATATACAACCTTTAAGAATATGTATGGCCTTGAAGAATAAGACACCCCAGTCCAGTCAGGAAAAATATTCCCCACAAACCTGTGTTAATGGACCATACAACAGTTTCTTGATCAGGCAGTTGAGTCCCACGTCAGCTTATCTTGATTAAGAAAACATTGCAAGCTGTTAGCTGTAATTCCCTACATTGTTTCAGTAACAATTTCTGTATGGTAGGAATCCCAAAAGAAACTCACACTGGGTAAATATACTAATAGCTATAAACCCAAATAATAGGTCCTCCATTAATATGATACCAGAACACTTGTAAGTGAACTTTAATATTCATTTTGGTTGGAAAAGACTTCTAAGATCATCAGATCCAACACATTATTGAAATATCTGAAAACCGGTATTTTCCATCAATTTTATGTTCTTGCTGCTAACCTAAACATAAACATTTTAAAATCAAGTGATGTGGTAGGTATACAGATGACAAAATATTTCAGTCTTGAACTTGACAGTCCAGATGGAAGAGTTCAGAATTATAATGAGAATATTATTAAATGGTGTCTCAGTAGAGATGTATAATCAGAGCAGTATAATCAGAAATTTATCTTGTTTTTGACATGGACAACACTGGCAGTTTTGTTAGCAGAGCCACATGAAGTAAATGGGGCCATCTGCAGGAATGAAAAAGTCCAAAGTTTACAGGTCAACATGAACCTTTCTGATTTCAACACTGATAAAAGCATAAATGGAATAATTTCACAGGGCTCCATTCTGTCCTGCTGAGTTTTCATAATTTGTTTAATCTAAGCACCATTCTGAGATTTACAATTAAGATGTTAAAGAAAGCTGCTACAGAAATAAAGGACAGTGAGTTACAGTTTAAAAGTAGAAACACACAGCCAAATATTGAGCCAAAGAAGATGCATCTTCAGAATATAAAATGAGTTTGCCTTCTTTCTGTACTGAGCTTCTGACTTTAAGAAAAAAGAGAATAAAGGGCAGGTATGCATCTTTGAACTGCTTGTCCCTGAAAGACATTACAAATGTCTTAAAAATTAAGATGGCAAATTAGTAGTATAACATTTTTATTTTACGATATTGACATTTTTCCAACAAATACTTTATCAGAGTAAAAATAGAAAATAATTGTTTCATGGAAAATTACAAAAAAAAAAAGCAAAACACAAAAGAAATTTTTAATTATTAGCAGAGTATAAGTGTCTTTATTTAAAGAGTAAAAAGTATGCAAAACCCCTTCTGTTTTACAAAAACTGTGAATATTCTAGGTTTTCCTTCTGGCAGCAACAGAAAATCCTTTGACAATATATTCCACATCTTTTGTTTTACTGTAGACATCAAGTTAGTCACAGATTTCTCCCTCAGCTACAGACAGCGTGATAATAATTTTATACCACTTGAAAGGTTCTTTCTTTACTAATTAGAACATGGTGGAAAAGCAGATGGAGCCACAACAAAGAACCCCGAGGACCATTACTCCTACAGAAAGGCTGCAAAGCAACAACAGGATGTAATCACAAAGGATGGGAGCAGAAGCTTCCCCCATGGGACTTACCATGGAACAAGAAGAGGCAGGGGAATAACACTTTTCAATTTTGCTGTGTGTTTACCCACAGTCCAGTTTTATATAGAAAGCTGGTATTTTAAGCTTCTTTTCTTTTTATCCTGTGTTTTAACTAAAAAGGCCTCTCAAGAACTCTGCTAACTAGAACCAGTGACTTGTACTGGACTTGTGTTTAGTCACAGAATGTTGTTACAAGCAGAGCTGCTGCCCTCAAACATCAACTTCACATAATTCTTGGTTAAGCAAACCAGCATCTCCTGCACAAGACACCTCCAACAGTTGCAAATCAGTGACATCAACTCTAACAGCAAGAAAAGGGGTGATATTGACCTTTCATGACAGATACATTTACATTTTTTGCTCGGGGGCTTACAATTTTTTTAAAAGCAAAATTACATCAGCATGCTCAGCAGATGGAGTGCTGTAAGAACTCAAGGATGAAAACAACAGTAAGAGTTACTGAAAGAACCCAGAAAAAACCCTTTGATTTTATAATCATGTCAATGACGAAGAAACACAAGTTAGAACTAAATGCAAACATTCCAGTCAAGCAAAAACTATCTGCAGATGATCATCCCCCTACAAAAAACCTTGTCCTCAACACATCTTTAGGATACACACAAGTCTTTGTATTCTCTGCCTTCTGCCTGCAAGTGTAACCATTCGTGCTCGGCTCAAGAGCAGCAGCCCAGTGCTCCCACTGCTCAGCACAAACACACTTTGTTCAGAATCTCACTGTTCAAGAACTTTGGGCTTAAGGTTTAAGAGTAGCTCTATCCCTAACAGAATTAAAGGTCTTCCCTTGTAATTGTTAAGTGTTACCAAAGGGGATTTAATTTATAAAAAGCTGGTGAACATCAATGCTGACATAGTAATTATGCTGTTTATTAGCAGGAAGAGGCAAAAGCAACCCCCAAATCATACTGTTCTCAGACATCAAAAGAAGCAGTCTAACAGACACCAGTACAGAAACTCAAAAGCTGAAGCTTACTTTTTACTGCATGTGTAAGTTTGCAAGAAGCACTGAGTAGCTCAGAATTCAGGATATATCCCAACTATTCCTGACTCATCATCCAGACTTCAACTGCACCCAGCTCTGGAGAATGCATTTGGCTTAAGAAGCTTCAAAAATATCACTTGAAGTTCAAAGAGAATTTAATTTTAAACAAAAGGTACCTCTTTGTAGTTAATATACGTTAGACTGTACAATGATTGGGAAATTAAACTACAGTTCTCTGTGAAACTATTTTCAATTTGCTTTCTGTTCCTAACCAGGGACTACTGACTGTGATTAACTTAAGTCTTTGGATACTAAGGTTGACTACCATGCAGGTATAAGCACCTTGCAGGACACAGCACTAATAATCCCCACCAAAACAATCTACTCTTTGGGTGAGGGCTGTTTTTTCAAGTTTTTGAATTACCTGATGGGGGATGGCATGGGGGGAAGAAGTTCACCTTTGCTTTCTGCAAAATGGCTAATAACAAGTATGTATTTCAAAACAAGTATTTGCCCTCCTATATGTATATTATGTGCATACTACAATGAAGTACTCATAATTGGCTTTTCACTTAAGCCATATCTAAACCTGGATCTTCTTCTTCAGCACTGATCTCCAGTTAAGTCTAGTCTTAAGTTTCCTTTGCTATTAAACACAGAAGCTATTTTAAGAACTTGATGCTTTGTAACATTTAACTTGTCTTTCAGCTCCACTTGATTAACAGAATAATGAACACATTGTAAACTTTGAAAGCATCAAATTTCATTTGGTAGTTCAGCAGAAAACAAAAGACTGGAAAAGGCTGCATTCACACAACTGATCAGCCTGGGGACTACAGGGACTTAATTTTTGTTATAAGTGTTGCAGAAATTATTTTGCACAGCTGTGGTCACAGGCTCCACCTCTCACTAGCTGCAGAAGTTGGGGTGATCCCTTAACTTACATTAAAATATATGCTGTTAAAAGATCCAAATTTATGCAAGTCTGAGTTCTTTATAGAAATTCCTGTATTGTACAATCAAGAAACAAAAGAGTTTCCAATTTTGATCAAGCTAAGAGCACCAACTGCTCTGGTTATAGAGGAAAGGCCTCAGGTTCCCACCCACAGGTCACAGTGCTTAATTATCCTTCTCTGCTTGCAGGGATGCAGTAGCCAGTGCCACTGCTGTAACTGGCTGTGCAATGCCATGGAGCTGCATCTTGGCCAGTTTCTTCTGCTCACACTCGGTCACCAAGCGGTTCAGCTCTGCTGCGCTGTACCCAATCAGAGTCTTCAGGTCACACACAAATTTGTACACAAACCTCTTGCCTTGCACCTTGCAGATCATGTCTCCATCATAGTAATACCTGCAAAACAGAAATCAGCAACAGAGAATTTTAGCATCTGCAATTTTCATCTGCATCCATTACTTACTTAAGGTCACCAGAGGCTAAAACATTCTTCTTTTTCTCACTGAGATTCTCATCATTTCATAGTCCAATATATTGCTTAGGCATTTTTTAATATGAGAAAAGGGAAGTGTTGAAAATTGTCTCTGTACCGTGGTATATTAAGGAGAAATAAAACACAGTAATTATTTTACAGGCTACTGGAAGCACCAGTTCAGGAATAAGTCTTAGAGCAGTTTAAAAAGAGCTTGGAAGGGAAGATCTCTTATATATGTGCCTTAATAAGAAAATAATGTCTTTCCCCTTATTATGGTCCTTTGCTTTGCTTTTCTGAAGAAAAAATTAATGTTGGAAACAGGTTGAAAATTACCAAGCAGTTTCTATGCTATGAAAGCAGCTATTCTCTCCATACTGTCTTCAAAGATGGAAATAAAGCTATAAAGGCATGGATTGGATTTGTGGGGTTTTGTTGGTTTTGTTTTTTTTTTCGTTTATTTGATTTTTTTTGGGTTGGGTTTTTTTGGTTATAACTCATATGCTGTCTAAACTACATATTTGCCTTTATTTAAAACTGAAAGTGAATTCTCTAACTATAAATATCTCTTATATTGTGTAGCAAAAGAATTATCAGATTGGGCAGAAATATTGTGAGATAACAAGGTCTACAAGACACCCCCGCCACCCGAGACAGTTTAGGTCACACCAATAAAACAGAAGTTAGAATTTTGCAGTTTTCTTGCTGTTCTTCTCTCACTACAAGCTTTAATAAAATGTATATCACATTTTTCATTAAGGAAACTTAAGTGACCAAGATATAACTTGGATTTGATGAGCTTGAAAGCTTGTGATAAATTTGGAATATAATAAAAACTCAACCAACACAACTCACACAATATCATTTCCTCAAAACCATCACCCAAGTGTAGAACAAATGAATCCAGATTTCTTAACTGTCTAAAAATCAATCCTGTGACATGTTCATAAAGCAAAGATGATTCTTGTTCAGTAGCAAAATTAAGTCAATTATAAGACAAACTTCTGACTCCCAGCTCTAGTGGAAAAGAGGTAAGTAACTAAGAATCCCAGCAAATTCTTCAGACATCTCAAGTTCTGGAAAAAAAAAGCTTTGTAATTTCTTACTTTTGAGAGAAAGGACCTAAGCAGCAGGACCAAAGACAGATGAGAGACAGACTGTGTAGAAAACAATGTTGGTAAATCTGTTGGTTACAGAAATCATGCAAGAAACCACAGAGGTCTGTCATGGAGTACAGCAAGTGTCAGAGTAGCTTATTATTGCTCTGTGGGTAGACAATGTGGTTTGTTTACTAAAGCTCTCCTTCAGCTTTCTCCTGAATGACATACAATTATAAAAAAGCTTCCTTTTTAGTCCTCCTCACTCAACCCCTCAGACTACTACCTGCCTCCATCAACTCCTCCATTTCCTTCTCTGCATCTCTATGCTTACTCTTGGCTGCTACTACAGCTTCCACCCAGCAATTCTCCATGCCAGCCCTGCCCTCCAAAACATCTCAGCTCCAGCAGGTTGAATGAACTCTGTAAACATGAGGGTGGGATCATAATTTAAATTCAGCTTTGAAGAAGAATCTTGTAGTACTGGGCAGAACTGGAGAAGGATGAGCAATAACCTGGTGTGTCCCTTGTGTATGAAAAGGAGCACCGGGTTCAGTGTGGGAACACTGGGCAGACTCTCATGTTGAATGTGACAGGGTAGAGGACAGAGAAACTGAGCTCTGCTCTCCTGGGGCAATATGAAGCAGAAAACCAAAGTTTGCAATATGTGGCCATGGCATATGTCAAGTGGCAGTGGTCATCATTTTTTTAAAGTTCGTTAACTCTGTGCAAGCCTTTCCATTTATTGTACAGTCCCATATAATCATTCCTATCTCAAAAAATGCTGCAGAAAAATGCTTTAAAAAACTGAATATACTTTGAATGACTTAGTCCACATTACTGATATGACCAGAAAGGAAAATGATCACAAGAAATTAGATCATGTTTATATGAAGGCCCAAAACATACAAGATTCCCACATCTCATGCTCAAAACACTCAAGTTAAAATTAGTTAATGTGGTGAGAGGATGTTTTCAATCCTGTGTTGAATGTATTTCTGATTACAGCATTTGCCAACTCAAAAATATAGAAAGCTAAAAATACATAAAATTAAATACCCATGGAAGTTCACAAAGTTACTGGAACATTCCAGGACACATGGAAACTTTGTTTCAGAATAATAAGGAGATTAATTGTTTTTCTTCAAGTCTCACCTCCCTACTGGATAACTAAACAGATCTGGATTTTTAGAATATTTACCAAGACATGTATAACAAAAAAAAAAAAGCTGCTCCTTCCTTTCTGCCTCTCTCCCCTAGTTTCTATATGCCTGCTTTTCCTACTGCTGGGCAGAGGAGCTGGTATATTTCTCAATAATACCAACATAATTTCCTGTATTAATCAATAATTGACACAGTGATTTCAATACATTAGTAAACAAAACATGTAATAATTTATTAAACTTCAGCTTGGCAACAGTGTTTATCACAGGAGTAGCAAGAGGCATTAAATATCATTTCAGACATTAAACTGTTAGAAAACATGTCAATATTGATGCAGCTGCCAAAATGACAGCACTTTGATGAATGTGATTTCTGTAATTCTGTGACTAAAATATAAATGTGAAACTCTTTTAAGAGTGATTTATGCAAATTGGTGTTTAATATCCCACTGATAAGAACATTATTCCAAAGTTCTTATAAGTTGCATCTTTCAATACCTAATATCATTCAAAATATTTATTTTTCATTAACTTTTCCACTTGTCTATCAAACACATAAAATAATTTTGGCATCAGCTGTACTGTGCCTAAAGAAGTTCTAAAACAAACAAAAGGGTATAGTTTAGTATATGTATGTCATGCCTGTCAAATGCTAATTAAATACTCCCTAAAAGGGTAAAGAAAGCCAGAATATGATACTTTACCATAATTTCTTACAGAGGTATTTTCAAATAGAAGTTGGTATTTTTATATAATGCTAGAGGAGTTTACTTGAAAAAAACCAATCAAGAAAACAACACATATCCAAAAGTGAAAATGCGAGTAAGTAAAACAGAGACCTCCATCAAAATGCAACTTCACTCACACAGAAAGATTTTCTAAACCTGTCTGAATAATTTGCAGGATTAGGCAAAAAATATCTTTATTGAAAACAAATTAAGAGAAACATATTTAACAATATCAGAATAAGAAATCAGAAGTTCACTCTCAATGATTTCAAAGAACGTGGATGAATTTTCAAATTATTTCAGAGATTAAAATAATCAGGGAAAAGTAGTTTAAAATTCAGGCACTTGCACGCTTCCCCCTCCTCAAGTACCTTACCCACAGTGAATCAATAATATAAGTCCCTTTTATCAATGTCAAACTAAAAATCACAATGAAATGAAGATACTGAAACACTTAAATTTTTCAGATCACTGTGACGTTGGAATTGCAACTGTGGGAACATAGCTGTCAACTGTATTTTTAAATTTAAGATCCACACAATAAGAACAATGAAATGAAACAATGGATATTTGAAGTTAGAAAAGGTTCTTACATACAGAAAATCACTAACAATTACAGAAAAGTATCTGCTTTATTCCATAACACGAGCAAGAGGAATATGGACAGTAGAACATAAAAATAAGTAAATAATTCACATATTTCTGTGTCTTTCATCGATAATCCATATTTGGCATGCTACTAAAAGCATAAATATTGAAGATAAATAAAAAATAGGTATATTTCTGGAAGCGAACAGCCCAAATTAACAATCTTGAAAAAAGAAAATCTATTTTCAAGAAGTTATTCTACTACCATCTTTAAAAACGAAAAAGAAAAACCAAAACAAAGGCAAAAAGCCCAGTAAATACCTCTCCCCTAAGATTAGCAGCATCTCATTGCAAGGACCAGCTTCAGAAGATTTGCTTTACTACAAAAGCTGCAAGTTTTGCATTATGTTAATTAAAAATGAGGTAGTCAAATGAAAGCAAATCATAGCCCACGAGTTCCTTAAGCTGCTTACCTCAAAGCCCGACTCAGCTTCTCGTAGTTCATTGTGGGCTTGTTCTTGCGCTGTCCCCACTTCTGTGCAACCAGTTCAGGTTGATTCAATTTAAACTCTCCTTCATCACCAACCCAAGAAATACAGTCCCGAGCATCTTTGTCTGTGAGAAGTTCCAATAAAAACTGCCACAGCTGGATCTGGCCGTTGTTCCCTGTTAAGATGGGAATAACAAGTTTTACTTCAACTTGTCCTTTTTATGTTCCACTCATGGCTAAAACCTTGCAACCAACATATTAAAGCAGACCAGCATAGATTATATGATGGAAGGAAAACTTCCACTTAATGAATCCCTTCTAATGAGTCTTTTGCAAACATTTTCCTGCAAAGTCATCAGTACACATTTTTATTAAAAAATTATGAATACAGGAAAAAATTAAGCAAGATTTCACATAAATCTTTCCCTAGAACTTAAAAAAATACAACTCCACCAACATAATCATTTAGATGCTGTCTGTCTTTAAAATAGAACAGATTTATCAAGAGCTGCTAATTCCTCTTCATACACACATATATGTGTAATAGCTGTTCTTTTAAAAAAAAATTGGTCTCGAATTTTCAACATGAAATATGAGAAACACAAAAGAAACCCCCAAATTTCAGTTTATATCAATGTTGCATTTTTCACATCTAATCATTAAGATTTTTTTCCAACTCAAGTACCCGCAGTAAAATTCCTAAATTCTCAACAAGATAAGGAGAGAAGACCTGATAACTAAAGAGAGAAACACAGCATATTCCTCACTAATGTCAGCCAATAAAGCCTTGGCCTTAAAATTCTGAATGATATCATTAGAGGCCTTTATAAAGTCTAAAACATATAAAGACTCAAGGAGGAAGAGAAGGAAGGATTTAACAGAAAAATTCACATCAAAGAGAAGCAAACCAAAAATGACAGCAAGAAAAAAAAAGAAATTCATAATCAAAGAGTATGTACAAATAACAGTAACTCCAAAATTAAACTACAAATTTAGTGCACAGTTGCCAGACATGCATTCATTTAACTAAAATATATGAAACTTTATAAATTTTGAAGTCACCAGACTGGGGAAAAACAGAAGAGGAGCACAACAGACAATGCAAGTAGTGGCTAAGCTATATTTTACAACACAGAGTTTATTTACTTCCCTTTCTGCAAATAGAAAGAAGCTAAAGCTTGAATAAATGCCATGCTGTGGTTTGAGAGGATAGACTGTTAAGTGATGAGGAAATATATCCATTTTATTTGCTACAGGCTGGAAAAACTGCAGCATCATGTTGATATGGTGCCTGTGTGAGCTGACCAACCTGCCAGGGCTGCCTGTGCTCACCACAGATTTTTTGTACCTATGGCTCCCTTCACACAGACTCCTACAAACCTCACATTTGGAGCTACAAAGACGTGTTTCACCAAACTGCAATTCAAATTAATTACTGTTACTGTTCAGTGCATTAGCATGTAAAAATATTGGAGGCAATACCTGTTCTGTTCCCAGGGGAACTCCTATCTTCCCCGGAGATCCTTGGAGCTCTCTGTACTTTAGCTGCTTTTGCACTGCTGTTTATCACTTTGATGGTGGTTGGGGTAGCAGGCTGTACAGATGCTGGAATAATCTGCACAGCTGTAGAGAATATTGCAGAACATCAATTATAAATTGCTCGCACAGAAATAAGCATATTTTATTTACCACTTGTATTATCATAACATCTAGAAGCTAGTTTTTTCCTTTGCTAGAAAGGCACACTGCATTAAGTCACAATGCTAAGTATAATTTAAAGACCTTTTTACCTCTTATATGAAAATTGCAGTTTTAGACTCATTGCAGAAGTATCACATTACAGATAAAACACCAGTTTTAGTTTATTACCACATGTATTACATACTTCCACAAAAAGAAGCCAAACTCTCTCAAACCCTTGTTTCCATCTTTATGCTGCTCCCACATGATCTGCCCTAATGCCCTTTACAGTCACTACACAACCTCCATACCTGATAATCAAACAGCAAAAACCTTCTATTGCAATGGTGTAGGAGGATACAGATGCCCCACTCAAGCTGGCTTTAACTAGACACAACCACAGGATATAATAAACAGTATGTCTATTTAATATATAAGATGTTTGTAAGTAATCTGAAATTTATTCATTTTAATAATTGATTACACTGCTTAGCTGAAAGAATGAGTTTCAAATAACTGGAAAGTTACTTTAATGTACTAATACTGGTTTCTAAGTAAGTAATCTCTTCCACAAAACCCTTCAGTTTTTGGAAATACTTTTTTATTTGAAATTATATATTTAGATAGATTCATTCATTAATGCAATATATAACCTAAAGCCCAGAAACAAATAAAAACCCCAAATATGTATCCTACACAGCTTATTTCAAGAAAGTGAAAAATCTACCATCCAAAATTGAAGTTATAAACTTCCATAGTTCAGGTCAAACACTACCTTTCAGCCAGTAACAAAATACAGAGAAACTCAGTGTTATGTTTTGAAGTTTAAAATATGTCCTCCTCCCTTTCCCATGGAAAAATACTCTCTGAAGTGATTTTCTAAATGTTGTACTATCACACTCCTGAACTACAGTACAGTGCTAAACCTTCACACTGTGAATTGTGTGAATTAATGCTGACAGAAGTACTTACGTTGATCAATTGTAACAGTTGCTATTTCTCCAGAGTGTTCTTGGCTAGCCAACACATCTACAAATTGGAAAAAAACCCCAGCAGGTTTATATTTAACTCACAAACAGCAAGTCACCTGAAGATCAAAAACTTTCTTATTTCATTGGGGAAAAGAAATAAAAATTTGGTCTCAGTTTGCAAGAGACATGTACAGTTCATGGTCTTACAATGTCTGTCACTCATTTTTAGAAGGGTGTACATGGCAAATTTCCACTAGCTCCATCCCCAAAAACCTTCTGCTATATTATGTAAATTAAGACAGAAATAGTTATTAATCTGGCAAGTTACCTGCAAGCATGATACATTGTGAAATGCACATATATGTTCCTGTAGTATGCCCATACACTGCATCACTTAGCAGCTGTGTTGTGTACCATCTAAGGATTTCACTTCCTGTGCTTAAAAATCTCCACTTCAATATGACACAGAAATGTACATTTAATAACTCAAAATCAATATTTAATTATAGAACTAACAAATTCAATGGTTGCACAAACTATGAAGTTTAAAAAAAAAACAAAGGCGGAATAATCATTCACTACCTTCTACCAGTTATGAGGTTTGATAAAAGACAGGCAGTGTTCAGTATGCAGACAATGTTTCACAGCAGCAGACATTGTAATAGCTTCTCTTATCTTGTATTGATACTCTTTTTTACCATCAAATCAAGTAAAGGAAAAATGACTGCTCATAATTGGTTTCATAATTAAAAAAAAAAGTCTTAAAAAAAAAACAACAAAAAACAAACTGCCATACACTTTCGAAGAAGTTCCAGGTGGCTCCAGAGGATTTCTCCCCGTGGGACACGCTGGAAGAAATCTTCTTGGCTGAGGTTGCAGAGGTCCCGCCCAGGAATGCTGAGTGTGTTGAGGTCAATGTCAGTCATGCTGAACTCCTTCATCACCCACACCACCCAGTGGAGCACCTGATCTGTTGACCACTGAACTGGGTCTGGAAAAGATGGATGAAACTGCAAATCACCTCATCATACAGTGCAAGGTTATTATATAATAACTTCCATAAGAGCAAAAGCACAACATCAAGAAGCAGAGCTACCGAGACCAAATCTACCTGGAAAGTTGGTGACTGCACTTAAAATGGTGATGGAATGGTGTGGGTTGGTGGGGTGATAGAAAAGGTGAAAGGATGATTTTCTTTAGAGAGAGTTTTTACATCAGATCTATACCTGACAAACACAAAAAAAGAATTAATTTTCTTCTTCCACAGGTCTTTAGCTTCAAGAAAAGAGTACCCTCTCTCACAGAAGGATACTCTCCTTCAAAAATGTTGATCAGTTTGTGATTATGACAAGATACTACATTCTAAACTCATTCACATCATCTCAGTTTCTACTGACAAAAACCACCACTGGGTATGTCTGGGATGGATTAATTTTCTTCCCAGAAGCCCCTGCTGTATTGTACTTTAGGTGACAAAACCACTGTTAATAACACACTGAGATATTTTGTCCACTGCTGAGCAGCGCTTGCAGAGGCCACAAAGATATGGCTTAGTCCAACACAGAGAACACAAACCACAGAACTAGCAAGAGAATTTTGAAGAGAACAATGGGTTTGAGTTGGCTGCAACCCATGTTCTCCTTCCTGGCCATTAGAAACATCAAACCTTGTGATGATGAGTTTATTACAGACACCTGTACCAGGAATCCTGTTGGGATAGGAATTGGGATTGTGCAGTGTTCTGAAACTGCTGTATTCATTCAAGTATATCTTACCTCTGTGCTGGGTTTTAATGTACCTTGTATCACCCTACTAAACCAGAAATCCCATGTAAATTAATGATTTTCAAGTAAATCTGATATTCAATATTACACCCTCCACACATGGAGTATCTAGAAGAACAAACTATCTCATCAGACTATTTGACTCCAGTGCAAGTCCTTCTCTGTTTCTCACTCAGCCACCCCAGTGAGTAGACAGGGGGTGCACACAAAACTGAGGAGGGAGAGCTCACCTCCACTGACCAAAGGCACACTCCACACTACAGGGAATACTGAGCAATAAAACTGAGGGCCATGTTTTTTCAAGTATCCCTTGCATAGAGCTGTGTGAGCATTGGCCTACTGGAGGTGAGTGATTGCTTCTGCATGACCTCTTCAGCCAGAGCATCAGGTTTCGGGATGTTAACGTTATATACAACATATTAAAACATGTCAACAGGTAAGAATAAGAAACTAAAGTGGGGACATCTACTTTTCACTGGAGCAGGGTGATGATGTATTTTTAAATTCTGATATCCCAAGCACATATCACCTTGACAATTTTTTATTTTTAGATTTAAAAGAAATAAAATGAAGCATTAAGAAAAATTAAGAAAATTAAGATTTAGAGAAAGCAAAGTATCCAAAGTCTATAAACATTTATCTAGGTGCTACAAAACAGGGTATAATTTTTCACTCATGGTACCTAAAACAATGCAATGTAATGCTGTGGCAAAAGGCACACCACAGGAGGGTTGATCTACCAAACATCAGCAGCAGTGAGCTTCCATCAAAGAGCTGCTAATTTGTTCTCATTGAGAGAACACAATCTGCAAGGAAACAAATCATTACTTTCTCTAAACACTTCTGTAGTTTCCAAGCTTTCTGCTGCTCCATTTTCTGCATTTCTTTCTCATAACAATTAATATTTTCCTTCCTTCTAGGTACCAAATATTTGGATTCTAATAGCAGAAATACTTGTAACAGAAGAAATATTTATAATCTCTAATAAAATCTACCCAAAACATAAACATAAAACAACATTTCAAAGACCTACTAAATGCTAGTTTTCCATTTGCAGCAAACCAGAGAAGCTTGTAAGGATGAAGACAATGAACCATTACTTTTCGGGATGATTATTTATTGACTAGCCTTGACTCTTAACATCAATCTGTCTTCTGAAAACATTCAATAAATAATTTTGGATTATAATATAGAATGTAAGGGCACCTTATTTCAGTCCAAGTCCCTGTAATGTCTACTCAGAAAACATTTAAAATGTTATTCTTTTTAGGAATATTATTTAGCACATTTTTTTGAAATCAAGAGAACACTGTTTTTCATAATCTGTGGATCTCTGTCATAATGAACTAATATGATTTTCCTGAAAAATCTGCACTCCTATGGCCCAAAAATCATTGAACTTTTGAAGCCACAGTTGTGGGTTATAGGGTTTTCTTAAAGAATCAACATTATTAAAGTATATTAAAAATATTATTCAACATAACAACATTGGTTTAAGTAATTTTATTCTAATATTAATGTGATAGCATGAAGAAAAGTATTAGTCTGCTTCTGATAATACCTCATATTTTTTTTCAAATATTACACATCAAATCCCTGATTATCAACAAACATAACATGAGGAAAACTATTTTTAAGTGCTTACCAAACTAAAAAGCCATGAAAAAGCCTTTGCTTTAGTTATCAAAAATGTGCTATAAATATTGGCAAGCTACATGTCCTGCAAAGATCGGTGACTTGACTGGAATTCTTAAAGCCTTCCAAACCTCCCCCTAGCCAAATATATTCCAGTTTTACAGGTCTGCTCATATAGAACAGCTTCCTGAATATGTCCTGACAGTACATTTCTGTCAGTCTTAAGAAGCATTCAGCTTCCCAACCATGACATAGGCCTACATCCCACAGTTTCAGTTCAATCTTAGGCAGACATTCTGAGATGTTTTTTAAGCTAACATTAAAAGAGCAACTTGCTAAGTAACAATTAACTGCAACTAATTAGCTAACTGCAATTAATTAGCAACCTGCTAATTAGTAACCTAATTAACTCCAAAAAAGATGATTGTCTAGAAGAATATTTATTAAAATAATAAATTATTTTAATTTATTAATTAAAATAATATTTTAAATAATATTTTTAAAATATTTATTTATTTCCAGTAAATAAATTAATATTTATTTATTTACTGGAAGATGCTGAATCATCTTCTTCTAGTATGATGAAGTCCAGCACAGCTTCTCATACAAAATCTAATTTAACAGAATATTCAGCATCCTCCAGTCCATGAACAATTTGTTTCAGCAACTTTACAGGCACTGCCCCAATACTGAGCCTGTTCAATTCCACACACACCTGAAGAGCTTTATCACTAACACACATTTTTAAGGAGGGCAGGAAGAAAAGTGCTTTCTAAAAACTGCATTGACCAGGTAGTTATGGCACAAAAGCACACATTTAATGAATCTATTATGAGCATTCATTTTATGTCTCCTTGGTTTTTAGATTAGGTGTTAGGAAAAAAATCCTCCCTGTGAGAAGGGTGACGCCCTGGCACAGTGCCCACAGAAGCTGAGGCTGCCCCATTCCTGGATGTGTTTGAGGCTAAGCTAGACGCTGCTTGGAGCAACCTCATCGAGTGGAAGCTGTCCCTGCCAACAGCAGGGGACTGGAACTAGATTGTCTTTAAGGTTCCTTCCAAGCCAAGCCATTCCATGATTCTACAACTCCCTTCTGCACAATATTTGCATTGTACTAACCCATAGCACAGGTTTTCTCCTCAAAGGTCCTCGAGCACCAACCCCACGCAGAACACAAGAGACCAGCCCCCCGCCAGACGCACCCACAGCAGAGCACTGTTACCGTAAGGGATTCCAAGGCGCTCCTGCTCCTTCCGGTAGCCCTCCAATGCTGCAGCCCATCGTGTCACTTGCTCAGATGTTTCATCTGAAATTGTTGCAATATGTTTTGTCCCATCCAAGGTTATCACTTGAGCTTCCTCAACAAGGTGAGCTTCAGCCTCTGCGTGATGAGCATCTGGATCAATCACAACCTCCACGGTCTCCACAGGCTTCACGATTTCCAGGATGTTCAACTTGGGCTCTATCCCTAAGCATGGAAACATCACAAAACTTAAAGAGAGTAATGCAAACATGACAAAAACATTGTTTTGAAGCTTTCTGATTAGTAGAGCTAGCAAACTCTTTGTTTTGAAACTCATTTGTTT
>QUSF01000016.1:2223359-2249148 GCA_003676055.1 Chloebia gouldiae
CTGATTAGTAGAGCTAGCAAACTCTTTGTTTTGAAACTCATTTGTTTCGAAGCTTTCTGATTAGTAGGGCTAGGAAAAAAGAAGGACACAGGAACGTCATCAAATGTCTGTGAGTGTCCTAGATTAAAATGACATATTCTATTATAGAGCATATACTTTAGTAAGGTGAATAACAAAGCTGTCCCTCCTTCTTCCCCCAGTATTACAGCTTCCTGTTCTATTTAAGTGATCTGTTTCACAGATCTTGAACAGAATGTTCAGCATGTGAGCATAAAGTACAGTATTTTGGTCTGTGAGAAATATACCAAATTAAAAACCCCAGAACAAAGAGAAAAAACAACCTCCAAAAGGACCCAGAACAAGTATCCAGCTTTACTCCAACCATAAGGTATTTCTTTCAGCCTTTACAATACTTCCCTGATATCTCAAGGGTCTACACAAAGCAGTTAACATTTTCTTTCAGTACCCTGAAGCAGGCAGCGTGTTAAAACAGCAAATTAAAAGAAACCTAGAAAATTCTTCGCATCTTAGGCTTCATCAGCTATTAATATTTTGGCTTTTTGTCTGTAGTTTCAGATATTAGATCACGGAGCTAACAAGGTATGTCTGTATCTATTCTTCAGCAAGAAAGAACACATTCACTAATGCTTTGTATCACCACTTTCCCTGTTGTCTTCTGAGGTGTTTTGTGAAGCTGGTGCCTCACCAATTTTCATACATTGCACAGATGATTTTTCAAAATTATTTCAATTTTTGTGACATACAATTTTCATTATAATGCCAACAACCACATTTATTTTAAGAGATTTTTATCAAACATATTTTCACATAAAAAAAGAATCTTTACAATTCTATCTTATCATGAGTTGGAAAACCTTGACTAGGGTTAGGCTGATGAAAGTAGGATTCACAGAACATTATATGGCCAGAGTAACTTCAGTATCTTGTACTGTAAAGATATTACTTTGTGTGCTTCCTGTCTAATCTATATTAAAGCACAGCATGAGATGGTTCTGCAGGTAACAGCCTTAAATGTTACATTCACAATCCAGTCATAGTTTGTAAAGGAAAACCAATGGAGTATGTACCTGTATTACAAGTAAGAAAAAACAAGACAAGCATTCCTCTAGATTTTAATAGGCATTCAGCTTGAAAAAAATATTAGAAAGGGAATAAACATTATAAAGACCATGGAATACAAAACTCAGCAATACAAAATCAAGGACGTGAAAATAGATGTTGACAACCAGTAGGTGGTTGATCAGATGAAGAATTGAATGTGAAGAAAAAGGAAACAAATACCTTATTTAGGAGAGTGTTTTATCTAGGCCACAAAAAATTAATATGCACAACACAGGCTTCTTTCAAAATCATATGAAAATGGGTAAGGGAAGCTACTAAGGGTTAAGATTCTATTTTTGAGCTTCAAAAAAGAAAGTAAAGAAAAAAGAGGTACAGTTCATTGTTGCTCAACAAAATAATTCACTGTGTGTCATAAAACTACATGTCAAAAGAGCTTTGTGTTTCATTCACAATACAAACATGGAGATCAAAGCAATGAGTCTCTGTAGAGGAAACACCTTGTAAGTAAAAATGTGAATTAACAATCTGCCACCTAACTTACTGCAACACTAGAACAACATTAATTCCCTGGGTTTTCCTGCATCTCTCCTCACAACTCTTCTCCCTTTACCTATAGCATAAGAGATGACCAGTTCCAGATTCCCATTCCTCCAGAAGAAATGAATAAGGGCAAGGCAGAGCTCCTAAGAATCTTATTAGTAAAATGAAAAAATAGAAATGCTATGTTATCTGCTGTCAAAAGAAATGCTAAAAAAGACCTACGCTCAAGTTCAACTACAGAACTATATTTCACCTGCTGTCTTTGAATTTAAAGCCAGCTCATCAAAGTTTGGTAGAACATTTGAACTGACATAGCAGCTTTTCTTTCAAGAAATAAGAGGGTCCAATCCACCACAAGGATTAGCATCACTGATTACTCTTAGTTGAATTCTATACATTACATAAGTGAGGGGAAAATAAACATAAGTGAACTGAGAATCTCTCAAAACCTCATTCATGCATGTAAAATATGAGGATGGAGCAAGAAACCATTTTTTCTCATCTGGCTCAACGGGGTACTGTGGTCAAGAGTAACAAGTCCATTTCCTTGTTAGTGATCCAAGTATCTTCCTTTTGTTTATATGAATGCTGATTGTTTTCTGATATTCTGCCCTGCCATATTTTACATGCCTTCAGCAAACAGGTATCTGATAAGTTGCTAAAGTATCAAGGCCTGAAAAACAACACTGAGAAGTGTTCCAAAGTGACACAGAAGTACTTAATATTCAAGTGTTTATTTTAAGATGGGAGCAGGAAGGGAGGGAGACAAGATGTGATGGGGGCAGGGAGCAAGAAGCTCCTTGAGCTATGTGATCATGAACCTCAGTTTTACATTAAAGGGAAAAAACAAAACACAGGAAGAACATGTGGTTTCAATTCAAAACCAGGCAGAAACACCAATTTCATTAAGTGGTTTTGGTTTGCCAATTTGAGATTTTGCCAACTTTAAGATTTCCTGGATGGCACACCAAGGAGTGTGGGGGGTTTGGTGCTAGCCAATCACCAATGCACTCACTTACTGCTGTGAGGTAGGATTAAGAGAAAGGCAAAGCAGGCTCAAAACTTTAAAAGGGTATAAAGAAAAATTTATTAATATTAACTAAAAGAAAGAGTTATAAAAATCAGAACAAAATCTTCAGAACACTTCTCCTCCCCCACAACCTTTTCTTTCCCACTGACAATGTAAAGAAACAAAACCTAAAATTTCAATCAGTTTACCACCTCTAGAATAGTCTTTCTTCAGTTCACTTAGGGAGAGAAGTCCCTCTTGTTAATGTTACGGAGACTTCTCCACAAAGGAGAAAAATCCAATTCTCTCATGTCTCTCAATTTGTCACAAATAGCAGTTGTCCGGGGAAATCTGTAATCGTGAAATCCCTCCCATTTTCCACAAGATTTCCCACAGCTGTGTTTATGGGACATGTCTAATTATGGGGTACTGTTTTAAAGGTGAGCTGTTCAAAGGCCAAAGTTCTCATTATCCATCTCTAAAATCATCTTCATCTCTGGGAAAAGAGGTCATCTTCTCCTGGGAGCACAGGACCACTCTTCTTCTCTGTTCACACTTCTCATGGGATCACAGCTACTTTAATATCTGCTTACTTTAGCATGGAGTTAAAGTAAGTAAGTTAATCGATATTAAATTGGACCCTTCATCTCCTCATGGCTTGCATGTGATACAAGGAAACAGTCCTTTCTCCACAGCTTTACAAAAGGATTTCAGCTCCAAGATGAAGGCATCTCCTCGTCCCTCCCATCTTGGACTTGACTTCTTCACTGACCTTGGTGTCTTCATGTTGCGCCTTTACATGCTTGCATCTTGTTCCTTCCTCTCACTCAAGGGAGAATTGAACCACTGAAAGAGTTAACATTGGGGCCTGCAGATGGTCACTCCATGCCAGAGGCAGGAACTGTGGCTGGGGCTGTGTCAGGATCAGCTGCATGGCTGGTCTTTGGTTTTCTCTGCATTCAATTCCAGCCGCAGGGCCACTCTGCACAGGCTGCAGGGCTGCCTCTGGTCTCAGCCGCTTGTCTCGCACGGTGGCCACGCTGGGGTGAGGGGATCTGGTTGCAAGATGTTTACAGCCGTGCCCCCACCCTGCTTCAGCCTACCCTGCAGCCTTCCCCACCTTCCTGCCTGGCAGCTGCTGGGGCCTGGCCCGGGCAGGACAGGGCTGGGCAGGAGAGGGGCCCAGGGGCTGGCAGGCGCCCTGGGGGATAGGGGCCCAGCCCCACAGCCAGGACCCCCCGGCCCCAGTCTGGGGTATGTTACCTCTTTGCCAACTGGAAGAGAAAGAGGAAATTCCCACATTTCTTTCGTGTTTTCCACAGAGGCATGTCCGGCTTTCCAGTGACTGGAAGCTTTGCATCACTTCCCTATATGTCTCCCATGCAAAGCCATGACAAACATGAAAGATGACAGTAAAGATATTCATCACTCACATCCTTTTGAAAATGGAAGCCTGAGCACTGGATGCTAGAAGTTACTGGGCATGAATTAAGAGCAGTTATTCTAGTTTCCTGAACAGTATTTCCATTCTATTTTATAAACAGAAAGGTAGTACACTTCCCATTACATATGTGGAACTGAGGACTGAACCTAGCACTGATCACCTGACACTCAGCATTAAATGCAAATTGTGTCTTACTGAAGACTTTTAATACAAAGCAGAAAAGCTTTCTTCTGTTTATCCACAATGAAACCAAAAGGAAACAAAAAGTGCTCCTCAAATTTTACTCATTTGCTTTGCTGATGTAACTCAAAACAGTAACTAGTCTACTCCTGTATGAACTTGTCTCTGTTTAAAAATACAGAAAAAAACACCTGAAACTGTTCCCACTTCTACATGTAAATGGTCTATAAAGAGTGGTGGCTGTCTGGTTGTCCTTCCATTCAAGACATATAGAGGGGGCAAAGCAGAAAACTAGGACAGAAAGTAAAACAATGAAGCTGCTAGTTTCTGAGAATTTGACAAGGGGAAATCCTGTCATACCAGATAATACAAATAAAAACTATGCCTTAACAAATCCGTATCGAACTGGTTAATGTTCCTCTTCCACAATGGTTTATTCTGACTTCCCATCCAAAGAAAACAGACAATAGACAGTGATCATGAACCTTGATAAGGATTTTCAGTTGGCTACATTTACTTTCGAAATGTAATTGTTCCTAAAGCACACAAGCTCACTCACCTCACAGGGATGAAACTGTCACCTACCTACACAAAAATCTTTTGCCTGCATCGATATTTGGTCTGATAGGAGTAACTACTCAACCTTGAGGAAAAACCTCATACTGTAACTGATACTACTCGACTAAGAGTTGTCTAGGTTTTGGATTTGTGTTTAATTTTATTACTTATAAAAATGATATGAAATTATTTTAATAAACATTTCAAATAGCATTAGTGCATGACATTTATTTTAATTTTACTACTTAGAACTAGAGTACACAATGAAAGAGACATTCTGAAGCTCTGTGACCATTCATTGATTTTCTCAATTTTACAGCTAGGAATAGGAGATTAGGTTTTCTCACAAGTATTCGTGCAATATTAGTTTGTCTGTACAACAGACAAATGTAACTGCTTACCTTGCCTAGATATTACTTGTACACTGAGTTGCACTGTTCCATCTGTTTTCACTCCTTGATCAAAAAGGCTTCTATCTGGGTCCAGCTTGATAAAAGCATTAAAAATTAAAAAATTAAAAATATGTATTAGTCTTATAGATACAATAAACTTATTCTCCTTTAAATTTTAGAAACACTGGGTGCCTGCAGCAAATTTCGGAAGAAGTGTGCAAATATTTTTAGTACTGTCCAGACATAAAAAATATTCCATATATATTCCATAACAGAAAAAAACTGATTGTATTTGAAACTTCCCACTCTGTTCTGTTTAAGATATTTTTGCCTACAGGAATACTTTTTGATCTAAAAGAAGTCATCCAATAGGGGGAGGTACCTTCCACTACCTGAAAACTATCTACAGTTCCTTCTCTCAGTTTTTAACACCTTCATAAAAAGTATTATCTTCATAACAATATTTTCCTGTTGTTGCTACAAAAGTCACAGATGTCTGATTGTAACTTCAAATAAAACACAAAACATTTACACTGTCTAATGTGTCAATGCCTGTAAATACGAGGGGGGGAGGGAAATTCTTGAGTAATGCGTTGCTACCTCAATAATATAGAAACCTTCTCATTTAGATTAAAAACAAGATTAGAATTATGGAAGTTCTGGCAGCAACAAATGATGTGGGCTACCTCAAAAGAAAGTAGTATGGTCATCACCCTCATTCTTCTTTCACTTACAAGGTGGTTTCTTAACCTCACACCAGGAACTCCAAGAATATTTTGACTGTATTCATAATGAACTAGTGTGCATATATTAAATGGTCTGATGATAATGAACCTGACATGGAATTAAACTCTTAACTGTAGTTAATATTCTATATTAGGCATGAATTCCACAGATACTGGAAAAAAAAAGGGAAAAAGTATGTAAACACTTCTCCATTACGAAGTTAAATCTTTCATAACCTTTCAATTTACCTGGATGTCTTGCAGACAAATCTCGTGTGCATCCAAGGAACACTGCAGTCTGGGTTCCAGCAACTTCTTAAGATTTCCAATGGGTTCACTGATGTCAATAGCCTGACTCACAAATTCTGCGGTGGTGTAGCTTTGCTCGACAATGCTTAAATAGCAAATTAATATAATAAATCATTACTTACATGTTAATAGAGCAGGTATAGGAAAGCTTAATAAAAGTTGGAAGTAAACTAGATAAAAAGTAATACCGACTTTGAAATCTTAGTATCAAACGGTATTAGTTTCAGTACTCTTTGTTTAAGTAGAGTCAATTACTAAATTTGGTCTCATTAATTTTACAGTTGTGCAATTCTTCTTTCACTCTCTCACCATTAAAAAACTCAGGTAAATACCAAGATTCAGATCACATTTTTCAAGACAGTAAGCCATGGTTAGCATATTATATATTGTTAACTTGCATGCAGAGTAAACGAATTTTATTTGCTTTGCCTGGACTGTATTTAAAAGATATTCAAGTTGAAAGCAAACACGGAAACACAGGGAAAAAATAGAAGGAAAAAAATGCTCACACTCATACATAGCAACTTTCCATGTCCTTTCACCAGTCAGTAAAAGAACAGTAAGCTTAACACATAAAAGAAGGAAGTACAGCAACATGGAGCCATGAAGGAACTATTAGTCACGTGAAGTGGCTGTCCCGCTCTACAGCGACAGTACTGGCACAAGCATTTGGAAATGTCATTGTTATGGGACACAAGTTATAACAATGACCTTACATAGCCTCTTCATTTGCACAGAAGGAAACCAGAATGTACACAGATATAGCCTGTAAGTGGTAAAAATACACAAGGAACTTAGAACAGTAAGTAACTAGTAAGTGGCTTTGAATCAGTTCTCCAGAATAGGTTCTTAAAGAGTGGTTAACCTAACCAGCCTCAGTTCTTTCTACCTGTTGGAGACTGAAATGTTATGGTATATGGCTTAAACATCTTTATAAAGGACTTTTACCTATTACAGCAAAAGTGGGTAACAAGACCTGCACCACCACACCCTGAATGGGCCTCCTGACTTGAGGCACTCAACTGCAAGTTAATAGAGATAAGATAAAGTGACCTAAGTCTGGGCTGGGAGAAAAGAATACATTCACAAGATTGTAATAAATGATACTCACTTCTAAAAATTTTAAAAGGTTTATTTAAACCTTATCAAAAATACAACAGAAGACTGAATAGAGCAAAGATTACAACGCCAGGAGCAAAGGATTTTTCCTACCATGTGCTCATCTACACAATGGATGTTTTGCTTTTTAACCATTTAGTCCCTCCCAAAGCTCTGTCTATGCTCCTTTTTCACTGTCCAGTGGTGGAGTTCACTTCTTTACATCTTGATTGGAGGTCAGGCACTGCCATAGTAACAAGCTGATCCTCCCAAATGTCCTGACTACTCAGGTCACCCCAGAATAGCAGCACAACAGGGGTAAAATATAACAATAAAACTTCTCTTAACATATACACAATATTACATAATATTTGCCTTTTCATTGTGAGAGTCAACCATCACATAACTTATCTATCACAAAAGGATTAAAATTTGGGGTAGAAGCCACAGCCCCAGGTTTTTCTGCTGCCATGCGATACTCCAGGATGCAACAGATCTGCAGTCTTGCAAGGGACAGTGTCAAACCTGCCCCTCCACCAGGAGGTACCTGTGTGCTCCCACCTGCCCAAATGTATATTCATCCTTTGGATTCTATACTTTTCAGCAGGGACTCTCACCACCAAGAAGACAAGATGAAAGGAAGCAATGAGATATCCTTGGGACCCTTGGAAGGGTGAAGTGCTTCTACTTAATATTTGTCACTCTCCCTGACCCCACCTACCACTTCTTTTTCTATTTCTTTTGTTCTTTCTCTTTACCTCTTATAGTATTAAATAAATATATCAATTTTTTTTGGTATCAACATCTAAGCTCATTTGATTTTAATCAAGTTTTGGGGTATATTTCATACCTTTCTGAGTTCGATCAGTTTTAATCTGAGAATTAGTTTTCTTTGCTTTTCTGTGATTAACTGGATTGCAACACTATCCAATGCATTAAATTATGCTCTGAGCTTCCAAACACAGTAGTGAAAATTAGAAGGGAAGCATTCAAAACTAAAAATCCAGGTTGAAGTAATTAAATCAGAGGCTATCCTACTTCAGAATGTCCAGTTTCAATATCCCTAATAATAGTATAGTTAATACCCAGCATCATTTCTGCTCTGTTAAAAACAAATCATCCTGTACAAATACTGTGTAACAGTAAAGCAAAGGACTGGAGATATAGAAAGGTTCATCTCAATTACAGAAAGATCCACTGAAGCTGAAAGGTTTGTAGCACACACAGACATACTACTACACACTACATACTACTACATGAAAACAGGAAAAGTAAAGTACTAATACCATAGCAAGAGATGACTGAAACAGTTTGGGATTTAGATAATTAAGATTGAGGAACATGACAGCACTACACTGATTTCCTATAGTGGCTCCATATCAACTTCTGGAAAACTGCTGTTTTAATTAGACAAGAAACAGAAAAGCTAATTAGTCAATTAATTGATGTCTAAAGATGCCAAAAAGCAAAGACAGTACATACCTTTCTTCAGTGCATTCCTGTTTCTCAGTTCCATCAATCTCTATTTCTATGAGCTCCTCTGCCTCTCTCTTAGTCATGGCTGCAATGTCTTAAGAACAGAGCTATGAACAGAAAAGAATTTTTTGTCTAAGTCACAGACCAACAAGACCAGACAATATTTTGTGCCCTATCACACATTTTTATATATCCACCAGAATAGCCTTTTAAAGCCAAAATAAATCCAAAAGTTAATACATATTTCACAAAATATATTACTACACCTGTTCTCAAATAAATGTTCTAGAAGCAAACATGGGACTAGTAAGACATTTGCACAGATGCCAAAGCCTGATTCTCTTGGAGGTACCCAAATTTATGGATTTTTTTTGTAGTTGCTACTGGCCACCTACAGCAAAGCACTTCTGAAAATCCAAACTACCTTCCTAACATGGCTGAAAGATGCTTACAAATTTAAGCAGCATTTTACATGAAATGATGCAGGAGGCAGTTAGGGAGCGGATGCATGATTTCTTCATAGGCAAATAAAGTCAACAACAAAGTGTTTGTTGACTATCCCATCTTTTCACCCATGCCCCCCACAGGTGAAAAGCTGATAACATGAGCACAATGAACGTATCTTGTGAAGTCCCAAATTAAAGCAGGATGTTAGTAATGAAAGGAAAAGCTATTCTGTGCCAACATTCTCACTAACACTGCAGATTTTCATGCCCTGTAGAACACTGTAATCTGTTGGGAACATAAGTGGGAAACAAAGAATTACAGCACTTGGTCTGTAAAGACATAGTCTGTTATTACTGTTTTTCACTAACCAGCACATATACCATAACTATAAAATACATATGATAAAAACCAGGCCAAATTATATTAGCAGTTTGCAATAAATAATATCATGAACTCATAGCAAAAGAAGTAGGAATTAGAAGTACATAGGAAGAAAAAAAAAAACACTGGAGAAAAAGCAAAATATTAATACTATTTAAATATCCAAAACAGAAGACGTCACCAAGATTTCCATCCTGGAATCATCCTTTCTCAGGTACTACTCTATCCCACCCCAACTGTTAGCAAAAGTATCTACTGAAGACAAGATAATAAGGATATGCATTAATCTCTAAATCTTCTCAGAAGTAATAATAACCAACTATGTTTTACAGCTGCTATGTAAACCGTCTAAGGAAATTCAAACTACTCATCATCTCCTTCAAAAACTGTTTTGTAAGATCAGCTGTCAAGAAATTAAGTGCTCCATGTGGTTCATTCTGTAAGAAACCACCAAGGTTAGGGAGTAAAAAGTCACTTTATCAACATCTCACCACTAGAAGTAAACCTAGAACCTGTTCACAGATCTGGCTCCATGGAAATCTCCAAAGGTCTGTTATAATGTCCACTGAATAGGGCCCCAGGAATCCAATTCCTGTATCACTTAATCTTGTGTATTGTTCTCATGATAAATAGGAAATAAATAGGAAAGACTGAAACACAACTTCTGAAGAATGCAGACAGGCTTAAACATCTGAATGCACTGACATCCACATGGTTACAGGTGATCTGTCAGATTGTTAAAAAATATTTCAAACCCAATATTTGAACAATGTCTCTTCCTGAAAGCTCTCAAAGAAGCAAACTGATCTGATAAAAAAGGGGTGAGTGTCTTTCTGTATTAGTGATCAGATTAAAAACACAAAACAAAGGTAAATTCTCTTTTTTGTGATGGAGTTTACCAGTAAGGTCACAAAGGGGTTAGGCTGGGACTTCTGTTCTTTGATATATTCATACATTATTTACTGAGGAAACAGTGCAAACTTAGAGAAAGAACTCACCACCTCGATATGTTTCTGGCAGAAACTATTCAATACAGCTAAATCCAAAGTGATACAGAGAGAGAAAATACTACTGCCCAGAGTAGCAGTACAGAGTTAGTTACGGCATTTCCCTATGGACTGGAACCCAAAAGACTGGCAGCTGGGACTAGTAACTGTTCACTCCCTCTTCAAAGGCAGTTCATGACTGAATCTCTCAGGCTTTGCTGTATTTCTGGATCCCTGGAGGGGCAGGAAAGAGGAACCCAGGCACAAAGAGCAGGTGCACAAAGAGGAACAAAGATGGTTCCGCTGAGCACACAAACAAAGAAGGGAGATGGGTATAAAGAATAACAACATAATGTAAACACATCAATTTATTAAAGTTCATAGAAACTTAAAGGGGAAAATTATTCAGTCTTCCCTATACTAGCATAAAGAGACTTCTTACAATAGAAACATTTCACATGAAGTCTAGCAGTTTGCTCCTACAGGATGATGCAGTTTGAAGATAAATATATAGGTTTAGATGAAACTGAACTGCCTGCTGCTTCCCTGAAGGCTACTGAGAGACAAGAAGGCTCAAAGAGCCTGGCTTGCATGGAGGGTTCATGTGGCAGGAACACTACAACAGCAGCATTTGTTCAAAGGAACATAAAACCTGTGGCTGATTCCCAGAAGGTTCAGCCTACTGATTTCTGCTTGTTTCTACCTTTTCCTTCAACCTAACAAGCCCTGAAACTTACCTGGTAGCCAAGAAGAAGACTGACCTCCACTAACATACAAGAAGGCATCTGTCAACAGAGCCTTTTTCCCAGATGATAGTCCTGTGCTACTCCAGTATCTTTTATAGTAAGGACAGTAGTCCCCCTGCTCCGTTTAAGATTTATCTTTTCCCTAGAACACAAGGAGTTAAGCAAGGAATGAGCCCACTGTGAAATGGGCACAAACTCTCTGAGCAGAATTATGTTTGCTATCCCACCAGGTGAGATGGGGTCCAGTTCTGGAGCTCATACACATAATCAGCTGACACTGAAGCCCAGCCACTGGAGTTACTTGCGTCCCAGAGAAGCTCTGGTGTGTGCAGCACATGGTTCCTACCCATCCATATTACCCAAATTTAAGATACCAACACAAGGCAGATAGCCTGTCCTTTACAGATCAGCTTTTACAACTCATGAGCCAGTTCAGTTTTACGATCGAGACAGTGAAGAAGTGAATAGGGTGGGGGGAAATCACACCAGATTTGATGTGCTTAACTTCCCTATCAACAGCCTGAAGTGAGAAAATAAAGCCAAACTGAGAGCTCTGGCTGTGCAGCATGCACCTGGCTGAACATTAGGAAGCAAACTGCAAGATTCATGGAATCAAGTTGGAAAAGCCCTTCGACATCATGACTGAACACCTTGTCAACCAGACCATGGCACTAAATGCCACATCCAGTCTTTCCTTTAACATCTCCAGGGATGGTGATTTCACCACCTCCCTGGACTGCCTGTTCCAATGTCTAGTCACCCTTCCAGTGAAGAAATTCCTTTTACTGTCCAACCTAAACCTCCCCTGGCACAGCTTAAGACTCTTTATTACTGCTTTGCGGAGGGGCAGAGCCCGACTCCCAGCTGGCTGCAACCTCCTGTCTGGGAATTGTGAACAGATACAGGGATATCTATAAGCTCCTCTTCATCAGCCTTGCGCTCCAGACCCTCTCCCAACTCCGCTGCCTTTCTCTCCACTCGCTCCAGCCCCTCTAGTGTCCTCCACGTTCCAAGTGGCTCACAACTCCAGCCACATCACTCGAGGGGCTTCTCACCACTGCAAGGGGAGAACCACAAGACGCCACACAGCCTGTTACGTTTTCAGCCGAAATAATGTTTTTTACAAGCGGGAATCATTTTTCAGGCGCCGGGGAGGCCTGGCGAGCCCCGCGACGGCAGCACTCGGCTCCTGGTCCCAGAGGCCGCCACGGCGCCACCTCCCCGCGGGCCCCGCTTCCCGCGGCGCCTCCGCGTCGTTGTTTGAACCCGAAACGGAAATGGGACCGCGGAGCCGCCGGGAGACACACGGAAACAAAACACGGGCCGGGCCGCGCTCGCCTCACCTGCCGCCGCCGCCCTCCGTCCGTGCGCTCGCCCGCCGCCCCGACGCGTCCCGCCGCACGCCCGCCTCAGGGAACTCGGCCAGCTCCGGCTCCGGGACCGGCTCCGGGAGCGGGCAGCGCCGGGCTCGGGGCGGCGCGCAGGCCCAGCGCGGGGAAACGCGCGACGGCGCCGCGCCCCCGCACGGACTACAACTCCCGGCGGCCCCCGCGCTCCGGAAGGCCCCGAGCCTCTGTCCTCGGTGGGCCGCGGCTCTGTGTGGGTGCCACGCGTGCCGGGCTCTCAGCGGGCAGCGTTTCTGTGTGGGTGCCACGCGTGCCGGGCTCTCCCGGGGCTCTTCCCTTGTCCCAGCGGGGGCTGAGCGGGGCCAGGCTGCGTGTGCGCACGGGGGAGCCCCGGGTGCGCGCACGGGGGAGGAGGGGACGGGGATGGGGATGGGAATTCCCGGCGCGCACTGCGAGGGAGGCGGTGGTTCCGCCAAGGTGACTCTGGGGTTGAAATTGTCGCCTTTTTTCCCGGCTTAAACGGCGCGGAGAGCGGAATTCACGGTTTGTCTGGGTTGTTCTGTCGCGGTTCCCTACCGAACGGGTCGCGGACCCACGGTGCCCTCGGGTTCAGTGGTTGCTGGAATTTCCCTTCCCCCCATGCTGTTTTAAATAACCTTTGAATATAACTTATATATATATATCTATATACCTTTGAATATGCTGTTTTATATATATTTATATAAATTTATATATAACCTTTGAATATGCTGTTTTAAATAACCTTTGAAATAACCTCTGCTTTAAAGTTCAGCCCCAAAGTACATTTTTCTTTCTTCTTATGTATTTATCTTAATAATCTTATCTTCTTATGCATTTTCTTATCCTTTATTTCTTAAAGGAAATATCTTTTAAATACTTTCCTGGTTTCGGCTCCACGCTGGTTTTTTTCCCTGCTTTTTGAATGCGTTTGTTACATCGCTGTGACTAATTCTTTATTCCTGCTTTCGTGTTTTATTAATGGTTAAAGTAGTAGTGCCATCATGATCCTGCAGCAGATCTGGCGGCTTTCCTCCCTTTTCCACTCCGCCGTGTCTGCTCACGTGCGCAGGAACATTGGGCTCTCTGCAATTGTCTTCAACAAGACAAAAGAACTCGACCCAGTCCAGAAGCTCTTCTTGGACAAGATCAGAGAGTACAACACGAAGAGCAAGTAAGTAAAAGAAATTGTCTTAAGATGTTAAAATCTGTTGATTTTGACATTAAAAACATCAGACCTGAAGTGGTTGGTTTTTGACAATTTGATACTCCTAAAGGTTGGTCTGTAAATATTTTAAGGTGTGTTTTCCTGCAACACTTATGGTTTCACTAGTGGGAAAGGTTGTTCTTGCATATCTAATAGAAAATACCATTTTTTCCCTTAAAAAAGAAAAAATGTGATGTCATTCTTCTTGGGCAGTTAAGCCACACAGTTAAAGTCTCTTGCATGCTGCATTAATGTACTCGTATGTTAATTTTTACCCATCTACATGCTCTATAAATAGGGGGGAAAAAAGCTAAACAAACCCTTTCTTTTTTTTTTTGGCTGGAGAAAACAGTTATTCTGCAGTCTTGTTTCCAGAAGCTGAATGCAAATAGCCACCAAAACCAATTGAGAATTAATGGAATTATCAGGATGGTTCATTTAACATCTTAAGTTAATGAGCAGTTCCTTCAAATGGAATCTTAGATTCTTGTAATGTTTGAATGAACTGCTTACCAGGAAACAAAAACTATAGTAATTCTGTGTAATTTATTCTCAGGAAGTATTCCTGGGAAGGAATTAAGATGCTTCTTAGCTCTACTGGTAGAAGATGTGTCTGTCCTTACCTACAAACCTGTCTGTGTAGGGAGGCAGATCTTTGGTGGTTTTACCAATTCTAAGCATGGATCCTGTGCTGGTACAACTGAGTGCTGGCAATCTAAAGAGTTACTGTTTTAGTTATCTGATGCTTGAATCCCAAGAAGCTCCTTGTTGTAGAGGGGATTTTTGCTTCTTTAGTATTCAAAGTAAAAATACTCTTTCGTATTCTTGGTAAGAACAGTTAAGCTTTACTAACTGAGATAACTAGTTCAGAGACAGAAGAGTTGCAAATCACAATTCTGTTAGGAATTCACACCTGGAACAAACAAAACTAAAAGCCTGGAGAGCCTCCATACTCATCAGTGTTTTTGCCTCATAAGACCACCTTTTGTCTCAAAAGGCTTGGATTTTCAACCCTGATAGTTGGATTTTCATCACTGACAGCAGAAAACCTTTGCCCTGAGAATCTTGTTTGTGTGTAAGGTAAGGAGGCCCTAAGGTGTCATATCTTGACTTTTGGAAATATTTTAACTTATTCCTTTAGACTGGCTGTTAGGAAGGTTTTAATTTATAAATGGGACTGAAAATGTAGAATTTTCCATGTGAAATATTGGAACTAATAAACTTTTAATGTTTATTAGGCAAGCTGGAGGGCCTGTTGATGCAGGACCTGACTTTCAGAAAGATATGAATGAATCCCTTGCAAGACTCCAACGGGCGTATGGTGAGGGAGATCTCACCAAGTTTCCAGAATTTAAATTTGAGGGTGAGTTAACAATTTTACTGAATTCTAATTGCAAGTAGAGCATGTTCACTCACAGGTTTTTTAAATTCCCCTTTAGTTTATATTTGTACCATTAATTCTGTGTAAAATGCCCTCTGGGAATCTTATGCTTTAGCACAGTTCACATCTGTTTCCATGTGACTCCTGTTTTGATTATTTGCCTTTTCTAGCAGAGATATGGTCTTCATTATACTAATGATTAACACAACTCTCAGTCAGATCAGGCTATCTTAATTGTCATTCAGAAAGAAGGACACCCTAAAGAAAGAGCTCAAATAGAAGTAGCCTAGGGTCTGTATTTTTCTCATCTTGCCAAAAAGATCAGTGGACTATAATGTGAATATCAGTCTTAATATCATCCAAACTGTGACTTTTTTGATTTCGTAAGCATCTCTGGAAAGCCACTGATTTCAGAAAATGAACATAGGACTTAATTTCCTTACTTAGGCATTAGTAGCCCAAAGCCCTAACCTCTGTGAGCCTGTACCTTTGACATCAAGAACTCCTTTGTCAGTGTTTTGGAGAGTATCTTGCTGAGTTGAGTTTAACTTGTGTGCTCCTCTGTGTTAATACACACTGATGATACACTAATGAAAGGGAGAGTAGAGAGATTACTTATTAGGGCTATGTTGGAAATACTCATCCAGTAACATTCTGGTTGACTTCTTCAGTTTCTCTGCTGTCTTCTCCCCTGTCCCAGGTGTCACTAGAAGCTGTTTAGGCAGAATCTTACTTAGGCTTAGCCTTGTTACATGACTCCCACAAGGTGGAAAAGACCTGTCTGCAGCCTCGTTACTGTTTACTGCTGCCCACATTTAATCAGTCAGTGGGGGTGTAGACTGCAATGCACTGCTGAGCTTGCCAATGTAATGGTTAGTTTTCTTTGAATTACAAATGAATTGTGGTGTTTGAAAATGGAATAAAAAGAGACTAATAGGAACTTTCTCTCTGTCTTTCTCCTGTAGAGCCCAAGTTTGAGGAGACTCCAAAGTGATCTCTGGAGCTTGTACACCAAACAGCAATGTACAGGCATGGAGTTGCTGAAAATGGCACCAGTTGTAATTTAATAAATGTAGTGCTTCAATTTGATTTCAGTGGTGTGAAGAAGCTCTTGGCTGCGTGGTGAGTGTAGCTAGCTGTGATCATCAACTCTTACATGACAGAGGCAGCTGAATAGTGCTGCTCAGTGTTAACTGCAAAAATCCTTTGTGTGCTATGTTTTAATGCTTAGATATTAGAACGTTTTTAATGATATACCAGGAAGGAAGTATTTGTTGAGTTTATCCAAAAGGCTTCTGCAGAAAAAAATTTCCATGAACCTTAGGTCTGTAGCAAAGCCCAACAGTAGTGATGGAGCTGCACTGTCAAAAGCATAGGCACAAATGCCCTAATTCTACACTGCATCAATGAACACAAAGGTGATGAAGTTAATCTTCCAGAAGAAAATGAAATCTGCTTAAGAGATTGTAAGGTGTGAATTTCTGTGACTGAACTATTGACACAAACACTTTAGCTTCTGAGGGGCTATTTATTTATAATAATTATATCCGAGAAACTACATAAACACTTCGACAGTTAAGAGTCTACATACTACAGTTTGAATTGTATTGACATGATTTTTCTTCAGAATGAAACTACATACACAGTCTACAGAGAGAGAGACTTCCACATTAAACACAAAAACACTGCTTGAGCTTTTATTACAGGAGGATTTCTTTTGTCAGCATAGTGAGTTTACTTCTACACACTTTGAAATTGTATCAGATTTGCCAAAATCATCTCTTAAGTCCTAGTAAATCAGAATTCCAGGAGAAATTGAGCCCTTGACAATGGTTGAGACACAAATAGTGAGATCATCTATGAAAATTATTTGAATAGATTGTTCCAAGCTGCAAGAGTGAATCTTGTATTGCTGCATGTACATATTAACAAAATGAGAAGCTTTCACACAGAACTAAATTGAAGAGACAAGTTAATTTGTCGTTAAGTTTATTTGGGGTTTGGTTTTTTTTTTTTTAATGCCATCACAGCTAGGTTGACTAAATATTGGTAGTTTCTATTTCCAGCATGCAAGACATGGAAACAATATTTATAGAGCAGAGGTCAAAAGATCCCTTGATGTTGTGGTTTAACCCCAGCTGTCAACTAAGTATCCCATAGCCTCTGGCACACTACCTGTCCCCTCCCCCTACTGTAGGGAAGGGAATTGGAAACAAAATTTGTGGGTTGAGATGAAGCCACAAATAATTGAATAATTAAATAATTGAACCAAAGTAATAATAAGGGAAAGAGAGAGAAAACCTGAGAAGCACAAGTGCCAGTCACCACTCACTGACTGATGCCCAGTCTGTTCCCCAGCAGCAAATGGCCCCTCCCAGCCAACTTCTCCCCAGTTTAAATACTGGGCATGGTATTACATCCCTTTGCCCAGTTCAGGTCAGGGTCCTGGCCCTGTTGCCTCATGGCTTGAGCACCTTCTCACTGGCAGAGCATCAGACACTGGAAAGTCTTTGACTCGGGGTAAGTACTGCTGAGCAACAACTGAAACATTGTGTTCTTGACATTATTCTAATTCTAATTAAAGAAACCAGCTCTGTACCAGCTGCTAAGAAGAAAATTAACTCCCATCTGAAACCAGAAAAGTAGTAGCTGCTTACTCCATATCATTTGTTATGCTGGATCCCACACTTCCCGATATACCACCCCATTTCCCATCTTTTTATAGATGCACACACAGATACCATTTCCTTAATCTATAGACAATTCCCATAGAAGTCTATTCAATTAATTTAGTCTGTGACTTTTGGCTTATGACAGTCATGAGTGTTGGATTGTTGCATGTTGAAGCCAGTTCTGATTCTGTCGCTGCTCTGCTTGTCCAGTTACATCAAAGTTCATTCTTAATATGGCAGTTGAAGGGGAATTGGGTTCAGACCCCCAAAGCTGGAGGGGTGGAGACAGGCACCGTGAGGTGCCCAGTGCAATCATGGGCATGCAGCTGATGTAGAAGTGTTGATACACAGCAGTTAACATCACACAATGCACTGGCTATTCATTCAAATCCACTCAATGCACAAACCAGACTTGCCCATCCTCCCGTCTTAACAAGTGTGCCTAAGTCTTCAAGCAAAAACAATCCCATAGATTCATTTGCCTTTGCCCAACTCAGACTGTCTTTTCATATGCACTATAGGAACTTTATTCTCTTCTACAGTAAAAGTTTTGATAGGGCAGGGCCAGCCTACTTGGCAGATCTAGTGCTGACTCACCAGGTGGCCTTTGCCAATGTGCATCCCAGTGTTTGAAGGTTGCCCCTGGCCACTGCTCTCAGTGTAGTCTAACAGTCCAATAGATCATGTAGTTTTCTCAGCTGGTGCATGATACAATATACCCACTAAATGCCATGTTCCTTGGCCCAAGCATCTGTGAGTGTTTTCCAAGTGTTTCTAGTTCATTCTGTTCAAAAGCTTGGTGGTGTTGCTCGGGGCCCATGTGAAATCTTCTTCTGAATCACTTGATAAAGAGGGCTTACATGGTTCAGAATATGTATTTTCAAAAAATCCACATCTAAGAGAGCTTACTTTTTGAAGAAATGGATTAGAATTCCTTTCCATAGGATTAGGAGTAAATTCAGCCCTTCCACTCTGCCTGGGAAACCATCCACTGGAGATGGGAGTAGCTACTTTCCTGGAAGAATGCCCATTTGGGATTGTTTTCCTTACAATTCATATCTCTAAGGTCAAGGTAGATCTCCCATCCCAATTCTTCATGCCTTCTCTGTGGTCTCAGCTAAACCCACAGGGTATCCCATGGCATGTATCTTCCATATCCTCCCTCTTGGGCCAACACTTAGCATGGGTCTGTAGAGGTGAGGAATAGAACATAACCTCTTTGAACTGCATAAACTCCTGGAACAGTTTATCTGATAGTTTCTCCACATATGAGAGAGGAAAAGAGATTGTCTTCACATTCCCGAAGATGACAAGCCACCGTGTCCACAGATGGTGGTGTGATGTCTTTTTAGAGTAACATTGCCAGTGGGTTGGTGTGTACTCTTGGTACACTCTGCAAACTTCTACCATATGGGTCACGTGCAGACAAATTGGTCTGGTTCTGCTGGGAACCTTGTATTGTCCAGGTCAAAATAAATCTCTAGCATGGCTAATTCTCTCAAGTATTAGATATCTTTCCACTTGCATGGTGACATGTAACATAATTCTTGTAAGGATACCTTTCCTTCAGGTTTGACAAGTTGCTTCCAGAGGCTGGGAACTTGTGTCTCTCTTGCAATCACCTTGTCAATGCATGCTTTCTTAGAAAGTGATCCCTACCCTCTAATTCCAATCTGTTAGTCCTGTTATCCCAGCATCAAAACAGCTGGGTGGTACTATGCTCATCAGGACAACAGCTGAAATATTGATGTATATCCTGCAGCTCACTCAGGAATAAGTTTTGAGTGGTTGCTTCTTGTTGGCCTGTTACTGAAGTTTGTGTAGGTACAGAATGTGTTGGTGGGGTTTCAGTAACCACAGATCGTTTCTTAACCCTAAAGAAGGCCTGACTGTTACCAAAAGGACCAGGCTGGTTTCAAGGGTAGTCACTGGATATGCAAAGTCTTTAAATTTCTCAAATGCGCAGATTGTAATCATCCTGGAAGGGAAGGAAGGTGTTTTCCCCATGGGTTTGCTGTCCGAGGGTAAAGGACATGTAACTGCGGATAGTTTCCACCAGATGGCTCCCAAAGGGCAGTGGGGACACACCACACAGGCTCATCCCGACCAGCCATTCCATCATATCACAAGCCAGTACAACACAGAACAACACTGTGATAACCTTAGCCTAGGCCTAGAGCAAATGAATCAATATTGTGACCAGCAACTATTAAACCAATACAATGAAGACTTATAACAAACTTCTTTTAACATGCTTTAGTCAGATCTGTTTTTATCTCAACCTTTTGAGTTTCACGTTGAGTGCCAAAAAGAACTGCCAGCAGCTCAGTCCCATGTGGCTGCTTGCTCACTGTCCCCACCCCAGCCCAGTGGGAGAACTGGGAAAAAAAAAAAAAAGTAAAACTGGTGCGTTGAGAGAACAACAGCTTAATAACTGAAACTAATAATACTAATGATATTAATAACAACAATAATATGAATTGTAGTGAAAAGGAGAGAGAGGAGTAAAGCCCAAGAAGGCAAGTGATGCACAACAGTTTCTCACCACCCACTGACTGATGACCAGCCTGTTCCCCAGCAGCAGTTGGATCCTCTGGGCCAACTTCTCCAGTTTAAATACTGGGCATGATATTCTGGCGTGGAGGTGGTCACAAAGCACCAAGCCTGTTTGAGTTCCAGAAGTGTTTGGACAATGTGACAGGCACATGGTGTGATTCTTGGGGTGTCCTGTGCAGGGCCAGGAGTTGGACTTCATGATCCTGAGTCCCTTCCAACTCAGCTTATTCTATGATTCTGTGCTTCTGTGCATATCCCTTAGGACAACTCAGATGAGCTGTCTCAGCTGTGCTCCATCCATGCTTCTTTTGCACCTCCTCACTGGAAGACCATGGGAATCTGAGGACTCCTTGACTTGGAGTAAGCACTACTCAGCAGCAACTAAAACATCAGTGTGTTATCAACTTTATTCTCATATTAAACCCAAAACACAGCTACTATGAAGAAAATTATCCCAGCTGAAACCAGGATATTGATACTTTTGTATAACAAGTAGTAATTTGATGTCCCTCACAGAGGCTGAAATCTTCTAAATAAAAAAGGACTTGGTATGCTTGAAATCCTAAATGAAGCAAACAAAGTTACAATAAATAATAGTTCAAAGATTTTAAGCAGGTTAATATTTAGTGTACATTTTAGAAGAAACTCAGGCACTGAGCTTGGCAAGAAATGTGTCTGATGTACTGTTAATAAATGTTTATTTTTTTTTGAGACAGGAGGTCTACAAAATGCACTCTATACATAAATACAGGTATCAAACAGCTCTGTTCAGCATCTGATTTTTAAGTGCATTAACAATGATAAGCAGATATCATAGCTCTTCAAAGCTTTATCTTTCTCACTCAGAGCAAACAGACGGTCTCAGGAAGTTTCTTATATACATACTAGGTCAAGGATTAAGCTTATGCAATTTAGTATCTTTTGTTTTGATTAAGGAAATGGGTGGTGTTCAGGGATCTTTTAAGGTTACATCAGTAGTACTCATGCTACTTAAACTCCTAATGTCCTTAAACAGTGATATTCAGTCACTCCTAGTTGAAGTCTTACTTAGAACTCTCTTTTTTTTGCACCAATCTCTAAAGCTGGAATGATGTAGGTGTAGTGAAAGCCCTTGGAGCTGACTCAAGGAAGTGGGGGTGGAAGTAGTAAATTCAGCTTCCATATTTAGTCAAATCTTTTGACTCACATTATTCTTAGAAGAACTAGGGCACAATCTTTCTCTCACTGCTGTCTTGGACTGTGCCTCAGTTAATTATTCAATGTGTACAAGAAGATGCAAAGTATGGAGCAAAGTGCTCCAGCTGTGTTGCACTTAAGACTATGCAATAGGAAGCTGTAAATGCAGACAAAGTGTTGCCAGGTAGGGGCATGGCAGGAGTGAGGAGTTTGTGTACATGTGGAAAGACATTACAGATCTAAGGAACTTTGAAGATCTCTAAAGCTTTTAAATACACTACTGAACACAGAAGACTTGCCTTTTCACTTGTAGATTGATAGTTCGTCTTCTTTCTGTTAACAGAGCAGGAAAGGAACACAGGTTAAATAGCCACTTTTCCAGTGCTCAGTCTACCCCTTTGGGAGCCTTATATATGAATGCATTTTTCCAGATTTCCAGTAATCCTCCGGAATTTTTCCCCCTCCTCTTAGAAAAAACTTACAGTAACAAATCCATTGAATACTTTTAGATATCAGTCATTATCTCATAAACCACTGCCAAACACCTTCTCTAGCTTGTCTTTCCACGTCTTCCAGTTACACTTTTTGTCTAGCTCATGACCAAAACTAAAATAGCTTGAGGAATTCTGACTTGCTACTAAGAAATTTGAGTGAAAGAAATCCCCATCAAAGGAATAGACCAGGCACTGTTAGAAAGTTTCTACCAGTTATATTTTTACAAAACACTTCCTGAAATAACTTATAGATATGGATATGAGAGCAGTTCAATTTGGTTCTGATTGTCTTTTGTCTAGTTTGAAGAGGAGACACGTGAATAGCTGAGTTAGGAGTGTAAGCTATAACTATGTAAAAAGACACATCTCTGTGTATTTACCACAGTAATGTAATGATTCACTTTCTGACCACCACACTAGTTTCTATTTAGGAAAGCAGCTAGTGTGTAGGATCAGATTTATCTCAGTGTCAAGAAAGCTATTGCACAAAAATGATGTTAGAAAGGCTGTAAAAATCATTACCGTTACTAAAAAATCTGAAATGTAAATGAGGTTTGCAGTGATTTATGTACTTGCTTACTTACTGGGAAGAACTTTCCTCTGAAAAAGAAAGAAAAGAAAAGAATTAGCACAAGAACAGTTTCCTTAGCTGATCTGAAGTTCTTTGAAGTAGTTATTCCTAGAATATTCAGCTCTTCAGTTTCCAGAAGGAGTTTCTGACCCAAATGTCTTTTTGGTGTAGGAGTTTAGGCAGAAGAAAGTTTAGGTTGCTTTCAAGGGTAAATGAAGCTCCAAGTGAACTCTAACGAGCAGCTCTGTAGCCTCTGGTAATTTCAGGCAGCTGACCTTTACAGACCCCAATGTTTGGCTGCTGTTGTTGCTGTGCTCAAGCCTATAGGTACCAATGTAAAGGCTACAGAGAGGGCTGCTGGATATCAAGCTTTATGCAGCAATCCCTAAAAGCAAACTTTTTCCATGACCCAGAGGAAGAAGACAGTTACTTTAGTTTCCCTTTCATCAGAATTCAATTGGTCAGGCATTGTTGACTAAAATGGGCTTATTTTATTTTGCCTTTATTAGGCATTCCTTACCAAAACTAGGGTGGAGGTTCCAAGAACCACAGTCAAGCTTGTTGCTTTCCCTAGGTTGTTGTTTGGTAGCCTCAAGTAACTATGCAAACATCTCCATGTCATTTTCAAAGTACCTTTTGCAGTAGACGTTGGCAGAATAAAAATATCTGCACAAAATGCTGCTGTTTTAATGCTCTCTAGCTTTAGTACCATGGAGCTAAAACCTTTATGAAAGGAGGACATCATCAGAATCATAAAATCATGGAATGGTTTGGGTAGGAAGGGACTTAAATGATCATCTGGTTCTAAATCCCTGCCATAAGCAGGGACACCTTCCACTAGTTTGGGTTGCTCAGGACTCCCTCCAAGCTGTCCTGGAACACTTCTAGTGATGAGGCATCCATAGCTTCTCTAGGCAAGAGAGAATGTCATGGAAACACTGCTAAATAAAGACATTTTTTGACTCAAGAAAGGAGTGATTTTATTCTACTTACTTGCAAAGTAGCCCTTTTTTTGGGCATAGAATACTCCAAGGCCACACAGAACCATCACCAGAGCCACCAATACTACAGCCACAACGATAGCACTTACATTAAGGTCATCTGTAATTATAAAGCAGAAGTCCTATGTTCTAAATTGTAAAAGTTTCCACTGGCTGGATTTTTCCCTAATTAACACAGGCATTTTTGTATCTATAGGTGGGTTTTGGCCCAAGATGCATAAGTTAATTAGTAACAGATGTAACTAAGCAGTAAAAAACAACTAATGTGCCACTTAAGTGCTTGGTACACATCAACTCCTTAGTTTGGGTCAAAAGTAAGGAAAGAATAAGAAGGACCAAGGGATACATATTCCTTATCATATCTACCCCAGATAAGTATTACCCAAGTCATATATCTCTGAGGAAAAACATCATGAAATCTTTGTAAGTATTAAAGCAAGTTTCATCATATAGTTAATTTGCTTAACACAACTGAAACAACTGATGGCAATTGAGTTCCACTTCTAAAGAACTCTTCAAATGAGTTATTTGAAACTCAATGATTTTTAAATGTTTAAATAGCAAGGCTTTTAAAATACAACACAATAAAGTTGAATTTCCTGAAGTTAAACTCTATACCAGGCTACTGAAGCATCTGGCCATTTTTATTTTGAAGGTGATGGCTTGACTTCAACCATGACAAAGACCCATATCCTGATATAATCGCTAAGAGCTTCAAACTATTATTCCTTTTAGGAAAACCAAAATTATCAAGAAGGAGAAACATTTTCATAGGTTTTTGTTATGTTTCCATTTATTTGGATCCCAACTTTAGGCATATTTTAATATATGGATGACATTTTTACCCCAAAACCTAACAAATTTTTGTACAATTTAGGCTGACAGCAGTTTAGGATTTAGTGCATATTTTCACAGAGTGATTCTATCTCAGCAGCTTGAGGACCATTTGCTCATAATCCACCAAGAATGCATTAGAACCCATGACACAGTGATTTTCAGCTAAGTTCCATGAAAGCACCATATGGAACTTTGCAGTTCCATGTGCTGCTTTATGGAACACTTGGACACGGTCTTCCCTGCAGTAATTATTAGGATTTGTTACCATTTGCTTTCCTATGATATCTGCAAGAACCAGTTGTATATTTTGCAAAAAACCCTCACACATTTTGGGTTATTACAGACTGTTACATTCAGCTTTCCCATGAATGAATCCCAAAAGTGAGGCTTTATGTAAAGAAAACACCCCAGTGATCTGGCACACTCTTCTGTAAGCCTTCCACAAAAGCATTTGGAAATACTAAAGTTCTCATATAGCTGATGCTTTTCTGTGAAGTTTAGTGTTTAGCAATCTAAAAGCTAATTACTCGATAAGGAACTTATTATCTCTCCTCCCCACAAATGCCATAATCAAATAAAAAGATTTAATTCAATCTGGTCTTATATTCTTAGTTACACCATGCAATTACATAAATCCTACTGCAAGATTGTTTTCCACCATTATTTTCTTTAACACATACCGACTTGCATTCGCTTCACTGAACATTTCTGAGATAATCCAATCCCATTGGAGGCTTCACAGAAATACTCTCCAGTGTCATTCTTTGTAACTGTATTAAACAGCTGTTAAGAAACAGTCCAAAACCATTATCAGAACAGGGGAAAAAATCCTGTAGGATAGAAATTTTGACATGTCAATGTAGATTTGTTTGTTTTAAACAAATGAAACCCTGAAGGCAAGTAAGAAATTCTGTTCCATTTCAACCTTGTAACAGCTCCCTAGTCACATTCCCTGGTCCTTCAACTTGTTGCCTAAGAGGTTCCTTTAGATGGACAATTAAACTCAGTGGAGTGTATCTACAAGGAAATTAATTTTCAGTGGACCAGAACTTTCCACTTTTTAAATAATAATAATAATAATAATAATAATAATAATAATAATAATAATAATCATCATCATCATCATCATCATCATCATCATCATCATCATCATCAT
>QUSF01000016.1:2249158-2289987 GCA_003676055.1 Chloebia gouldiae
ATCATCATCATCATCATCATCATCATCATCATCATCATCATCATCATCACTTTTTTAGATGTGCTCTAATTTTAGAATACTTGAAATCAAACTGCTTCTTCATTTTATCAAAACAATAACCCCATTAACTGATCCTTCAAAAAACTTGACACATACTACTTATGATGCATTGTCAACTGAAATTTTTCAGAAGTAAGGAGTTATTTGGGTGGTTTTCAACCCTTCAAAAATGCACTTTGTCTTCATCCAACAGAGAAATGCTAAAACATACTATTTATTAAATACTGCCACTGTAAAAATGAAAATGAAATGAAAACAAGACTGTAGCAGGACATCTCTCTCTACCACAGAAGAGTCTATCTCTTGCTTGCTAGTTGGTGCAATAACTCAGAGCATCTTGCTCTCACATGAGCCTCACAGGAGCCTTGGTGAAGTAACTCAATCAGGACAGTTTATCTTGTAGTGAATTATTTAATTGCCATAGGAGTGATGCTTTCAGCTGACAGTAAACATCTTGCTGTGGAAGCAGATGTGGAAAGACAAGCTGGAATTTCTGACTGACACACACTTCACAAATTATAAAAGCTACACCATATTTTCACAAAGCAGAAATCTTCTGCACATTCCCTGGAAATGTGTGGGGTCTCCTCGCCAAAGTCAGTACCCCACTTTGTGGTTGCTGTCCTGAGGGCTGAGTTTAAGGACTCTGTACACTATCAGCAATTTGGTAGTAAGTTACATTGACTCCTAACCTGTACTATTTCCTTGCTAGCTGTAATATAGGTCCCTTAAAGTCATGCACTGTTTTATGTAATTTACTAGGAGTTCTTTTATTTTACACTGTGTAATAAACTATTTAAGGCTTCTTGTCTGTTACTTTCTGCCAATTCAGTAAGTAACTCAATTTATAATAGACCTAACTGTTCCCTCTTAAGAACTTGTAAGCCAGAGCGATTTAGGTGCAGGTCACCTAAGTAGAGCTGCTGCAAAAAATCAAAGCCTAAGGCAGGGCTTTTCTAAAGCTCTCACTTGATCCATAACAAAGAGATGGATAGAAACTGACCTCATGTCAATTCCAGTATTTCTATTTTCTTAATTATTAGACTGGTTAACAGTTTCTTTTAATGTATGCCATACTTAGATATTTTCAGAAGTGATTAGTAAGTTTGACTAGTCCACCTGATTTCCGTGATGAGCATTGAGAACATCTGAATGCTTACTCATACTTCCATTTCCATGTTTGATTTTGCACAAGAGTAGTGTTCTTAGAACAACTCTTTACTTCTGAAAAATCTCAGCTTCCTAAGTAGCATCAAGTTGTTTTGAAGGATCAGCTAATGGAGGAAGAATGAGAGAGACAGCCAGCTCGGAAGGAAAATATAACCCAACATCACAACTCACAAAACAAACTACAACTAAAACGAAGAACTAAGCTTACTTACAGTCCCAACTCATTCCCACTGACTTCACAGGTCCTGGATGGGAACTTGTAAATGGCATTGGATTGCAGATTTTCTGTACTGCCCTGAGTGCTGCACTCCCCTTGAAGTGTATGAAGCTACTATTTCAAATTTTAAGGTTCTGTCAAATATATCTCTTGTATTTGTTGTCATACTGAAACCTCATTCTCGCCTGGCACTAGTTTACCAACTGACAAGGTAAAATTTTTCATGTATTTCTAGATTCTCAATTATCACTACTGCACTCTTGCACCTCACCCAGTTTGTATGTATCATTCAATGTCTATGGCTTGTCACTGGTTTGAGGCAGAAACCACCTTCTGCATTTCACAGCACATTTCAGCATGACATTGACCTCCGACAAAGACCTTGTGAATTTCTGGATTTAGATCCCTAGATAACTTTTCTGAACAGTAAATTTGGTCTCCTTGATAGCTGTCTATGACAGAGTTGGTTAGTACACTTACCAGAGTGCCAGACTTTTTATTCATGGTGTAAGTTATGTTTGCTGCTCTAGCACTGCCTGTTCCTGTCTTCTCCAGCAAGGCAACACCATTCTTGTACCACTGGTACTCAGACGGAGGGGAGCCCTCAGTTTCCTTACAACTCATCTGCACGACCGTTCCTGTCATTGCGGAGCTGGGTACCTCACACACGGGAGTAGTCGGAGCAACTGGACAGTGAAATTGAACTTGTTACACATATACTGTCCACATGTGTCAGAGTATGAAATAGTTCATGCCTCAAACATTGATAAAAAGTTTTTCCCATTATAATCAAAACTGTATAAAGAAGTTACAACCAAAGAAGCCTCCCTAAAGATACCTGACTTGGACTTTGGATTGAAAGTCAAAGTGCTGAGATTAAATAAAGTGAAAACTCATTCTTAATCACCTGAAACAAGCAACTAAACAAGGAAAAGAATGTGAGCCAAACCCAGCAGCCATGCTAAGCATCATCTTTGGCTTGCTTTGGAGTGAGGGAGGCTGCAGACTGTCACTGATGGAGACAGGAATGCGACATATACACACCGAGGTTCATGCAGCAACAGCCAGAGTTTATTGATGTGTGCTCTCTTATATATGGGCTTTGAATTTCCCACGCTTAGAGATAGTATTGGTCAAAGGTCCTAACTCTGCACAGCTCACTGACCAATGATACAGGTGCATTCCTGGTTCAAAGGGATTGGCTGGGGTCCCCTTGTTTGAACTTGAATTCAGCCTATCGACTGAAAACCTGGGGACTTGTTTACTCCTTATTCTCTAACAAACCAGACAGGTCGAGTTGGTATCTGTTATGGCCTAATTATCTGTGCTGCTATAGACCAGCTATAGCCATCACAGTAGCCCACAGACCCATTTTTTGGGAGCAGGTTTGCACAGATTTTCCCCCCAGCCGATGTTAGGGGGAGGAAATTTCGGTGTGTTGTAACCTCTGCTCAGGGGCAGGGAACCCATCTTCCCTTACACAAACTGGCTGTGGAACCCCCAACCTTGGGAAGGCCACATCCATGGGATATTCATGTGAGAGGCAGCTGAGGGGGTGCCTTAATCCATCAAACACCTCCTAAAGTGCTCCCCAGTGTAACTCCTGAAGCCTTGCACCACAGGACTGCATGTGATACAACAAACCCAGCATGTAAGAGACAATGGCAAACTCTCCCTGCTCCAGAAGGGAGGAGCCTGGATTTTCCTACCTAGCCTGAGTGTATATTCACCAATTAGATTCTGTGCTTTCAGGGGGGCCCTTCACCCCCAAGAAGACCAGCTGGAGAGGATCAGTGAAACATCACTGGGATCCACGGAGTGGTGGTATTTTCCTTATTCTGTCCCTGTTACTCTCTGTCCTTCCCACCTATTTCTTATTTCTCTCTCTCTCCTTCTCTCATATACTTACAATTAAATAAACCCCATATTATTGTCATTGGTATATGATCTCGTTTGCATCTTAATTCAGGCAGAGGCATTTCTAAGAACTTTACTAATGGGATCATGGTAACATGACAGCAGGCTGACAGTCATTGTGAGGAGGAAAGCACTTGAGCATGTTTGATAACTACCATGTCAATGAAATGAGGTGTAGACAGGCTGGAAGGCACAATCCTGCTACTGAGAGCACAGTAAAATTTATGAGTTGCTAAAAATGAAAGAGATGCTTACTGCCAGCCTCCCCCCACCATATGCTGTGTCATCCTGTCTCCAGTCTGTGCACTTTCATCCAACCCTAGAGAGTTTGTTTCACTTTGTTTCTTGTATGCAACCTCTTGTTCACAGACAGATGGGATAACTCAGAATGTGAAGTCCAGCAATTGGCCCCTTTCCTACCCTAGTATTTAAAAACGTAAGTGAGGAAGAGGAAAAAGAGTTTTTGTATTAAAAGGAGTCAATTTTTGAGAAGTGAATGTCAGAAAGATTCACCGAGACATTGGCAATCGTCATAGGTACTTTATAAACCCCAATCTGAGGACCAAAACCAATTGGTTACTACATTCCAGTTTAAATTAAAAATGAATATTCCCCCACAGATGCAGGAGAACTGTTTGCTCCTTCTCCTATGAAGATGAATATCTCTTTTTTGATTTTTAATATGAACAGAAAAGGAACTTAATTTTTTTTTGTACATAACATTATATAGAACAAAAATAATGGTGAAGAGGCATCCATGGAACATTAAAAGAACAACTGACACCTTAACTAGTATTGATAGCTTTTTCTTGACTGATTTTAAGATAAAAAGCAGAGATAAAGAAAACCAAATTAAATACTAATTCACATTAACTTTCAAAAATGTTTGTAAGCAACACATGCAACCCCCCTTTCTCTTTGGCCTTGAAGATTTCAACTGTAAATTAAGAAGTCACATTTAAAACAGGAAAGCTGTTGGGAAAGTAGAAGAAAGTGGGGTTACCTCATTGTTGATGCTAATCAGAAGTTTGTGCATTTATCATCTTTCATGAAGAACTTAGAAACTTTATATATAATTTTGAATGATCAATTATTATAAGTTTTAATAGGACAAATCTAGAGTCTACAAAAACAAGTATTTTCTTTTGTCCCTGTACAGGTAAAAAAAGAAAACTCTTGGCCTCTACCACTCATCCAGTGCAACAAATACCAAACCCAATGTGAGAAAAATGTGCTCAGTATTCACTTTTCCATCAATTCCTTAACTGGGAAAGAAAACAAAGACCCACAAAGAACAACTGCTCCCCAGCAGGCACCACTATCTCTCCTGTAAATAAAGTCCACCGATTGCCAGCTCTCTGGCTGTCCTTGCACAAAAGCTCTCTCCTTCCAAAACCAGGACAAGACTATAGCATATTGGAACGAACTTCTGCTTGTGAATATTTGATAAGTGTTGACAGATGCTGACTTTCCAGTGCCAAACACCATGATCATCTTATCCAGATTCTCAGGCACTGAGCGAATTCAGTTTTGAGAACTGAAACTCACTCTGATTTAATAAAACCCTAGTTATGTCCCTTTCTAATGCAAGTGTGACTTTTGCCAAGCTGTTTAGTGATGTTGTAGAATGTTCATGTGCAAGTGTGTTTATAAACCCAGCCCAAAGAAGACCCAAAACCCAGCAGCCACACACTGTGTGGACAACCCTACCTTCAGCACCCCAACACCTCATCATCCAGTTTCTTTAAAAAGCCTAAGTAATAAAATTTGTACCCAATACTGTGAGAGTAATAGTAGCTTCTCCCAGGTGTTGCCCCTCTTCACTCTTGGCACTGATTTCACAGCGGTAGGTCCCAGAATCCCTTCTAGTCACATTCCTAATTCGGATTCCTGTGTTCAGCATCTCTGCTCGGCCTCGAAGATCACCTTTAGGGAGAACAGACAGAGAGGTTTCTGCTCTTTGCTCATAGAATCATAGAATCACAGAATGGTTTGGATTGGAAGGGTCCTTGAAGATCATCTTGTTCCATCCCTACTGCCATGGGCAGGGGCACCTGCCACTAGACCAAGTTGTTCCAAGCCCCATCCAACCTGGTCTGGAACACTCCCAGGGATGGGCAGCCACAGTTTCTCTGGGCAACCTGTGCCAGGGCCTCGCCATCCTCACAGGGAAGAATTTCCTTCATATATTTCCTCTGTATACCTAGCCTAATTTTTTCCTCTTTCAGTCTGAAGCAAATATCTACAGCTCATTGGCTTATTCTGGAATCATGTACAATTTATTGATATTTTGCATCATATTGTACATGAAACTATTGGTCATTTGTACAGTGTTAGTTACCTATCAGCAAAGAGCAATACGTAATCCCTTTCTCAAAACAGTATGAACCTCCCATTTAGTTGAAAAAACTACCTTCAGTTCAAAAAAACCTCCATCTGCCATACATTATCCACTTGGAAGATGGAATGCATTTTTCTGCAGGTGGTTCAATAAAAATACCTATAGCAGTAGTGAGGTGACTGAAAGACATCCCTTTCCACTAGAGACATGGCAATCATTAACTTAATTACCTTAAAGAAAAAGTTGTGAGTGAGACCACAGCAGAGTATTTGACATTATAACTTGACAAGAAAAACCTGACGGATTTAGCAAAAACACTGTCATCAGACTTCTTAAAATGAATAAGTCTTTTTAATTCTACAGCTTATTACGAAAGCTGTTACATGCACACACAGAAGCATGAGTCTGAGTGTTTCTCTAAATTAAATATATGCAAAATAAATCAAGTTCATCAAGGTCAACACATCTGCAAGTTCTACAAACTAACAAAATCTCTGTGCTTTTATTTTATTTCTCAACCTTCATTTATTGTGTACAATGTAACAGAGACTAATATGTTCTCCAACACAAAAAGCTGAAGTAAATCCTTTTCAAAACATACAAAGAGAAATTCTACTTCTGAAAAGAATACAAATAATTTATAATATACAGCTGAGTTTATATTTTATGTATATAAAAAATGCTGCATTATTCATATCTAAGCCTCCTGCTTTACAGGAGGCTTGAGAAACCTCTTTTTAGGATAGGAGTGCAGAGCCTGCAGTAGTTTAGGGGAGTTTACATCTGCATGTAATTTCATTGTTGAAAAATCCCAAGGAATCTGCAGTACCATTTTTCTTAGTCTTTAGTTTTATTATATTTAACTTAATTAAAAGGTAAATAATAATTGATGATTTTCTAAAGAAATGCCTTTTTTTCCCCCGTGAAGAATTCTCTTTCTGAAAAGGACAGCTCTTCTATATGAACAGCCAAGAGCCTTTTTGTTCAGTCTTATTCTTGGTGTTGTTCCCCAAGAAAGAGTCAATAGCTATGCTAGAGAATGACATGTTAAACCACCCGTTTGCAGTACTGTACCTGTAAATTGACTTTTGTAGTAGACAAATGAGACTCCATGAGACTGGATTTTCTTCCACTCTATTCTTAAACTCATCCCTTTCGAAAATTTGTGTTTGCAACTAAGAATAGCCTCTAGAGGGAAGAAAAAAAAAATAAAGGCAAAAGGGAAAATTAGATTTTAGTATTGTGTTAGTATACATTCAGGCTCCCTGAAATTCATGTTTCTCCTTCAAAAGAACTTGTACAGTCAGTGATGGTCAGATCTACTTCTCAAAGTGATGCTTCTCCAGATTTATACACAGTGGGGAAAAAGAAACCAGTAGTTTTCTTATACTTCAGTGGCTTTTGGGTCAAACCTCAGATGCTGGGGATTCCCATGCTGGATAGGGTTTATTACTTTCCTCATCTAACACAGGAATATCTACTTTATCAATTACATTCTTTATTACTACCCTCATTTTAGTTTAAATATTTCTGAGCAGATCATCCCTAAAAAAGGGGACTCTGGCCCTGTTATAAACATATTTTTTGAATTACCATTCTGAATTCAGTATCAATAGCTTTTCTGTTTAAATGTGTAACTTAATCGAGATAAAAAAATATTCCAGTAAGATGGTTAAAGAAACAAATGCAATATAGACCTTGCTACCTGTAAGCTACCAATTTTCCAATACAGGCCACAATATCCAGAGCAAAAGCCTTTATAGTTTTGACAAGGCCTGTCTAGCTTTCATAATGCTAACATGCACTGCTCAAACATAATCAACCATCATATTTCTTTACAGTCTAAACAAATGAGACTGGAAGGTAATTAAGAGCTGCAGACAGATCTACTCCTTTGCCCTTCAAGAGTCTGATTTCCTAGGTCTGCTCTGAAAAGAAACAAAAACCCAGACTGGTAGCCTTGGTGATACCTCATAGGGGGAAAAAAAATATCCAGACTTGAAAGAAAAATTGAGGCAGGAGAGCATTCCTTGCCAGAAACATGTTACACATGCACTGGCTGTTTTGAAAAACATACTGTGCACTCAGGAAGTCTGAGGTTCCTGACTTCAGGTTGAGTGTATGGGTGGAGGCTTCCTGAATCTTAAGATTTGCTAGTTTCCTTTCCATTTTGTTTTTGTATCCTCTAACAAAGAAAAACCATCATTCAAGCACAGCTTGCTTTTGCTACTGGCCTTGTGACAGTTGGCTTGTCGAATGAGCTGGTCTGAATGAGCTGACACAGAGACTGCTCAGCTGAAGTGTTCCCAGCTGAACAAGTCACCCCTGTCTCAAATGAGCTGCCCCTTTCTTGCATGCCACGTGTTTTTGTTTCAGAAAACACCTAGCACTGATGCCCACCCACTAATCCTATTCAGAGAAACGGAATGGATAGAAGAAAGGGAGTGTGCACAGAACAGAGACAACATAGTAAAATCATCCTCAGTTATAGCTCCCTCTCCTGCTTTTTCCCATAGTAATGGAGTTAGGGACAGGTATTTCCCAGAGCAGGTGTACTTGATTTGCATTAAGGTAGGTCCACAGGATACTGTGCATCAGCACTGGTACTGCTAGCCCTGCAAAAGCCCTCTGGAATCTTGGAGAGATCTGCACAATATTTAATTTGGATTTACAGCTGGTCTGGAGACTATCATTGGTGATAGAATTATAGAATATCTCAAGTTGGAAGGAATGCTAAGAATCAGTCAGCCCAACTCCCTTCTCCTCGCAGAACTACCTAAAACAAAACCATGACTAGGAGTGTCACGCAGATGCTCCTTGAGCTCTGTCAGGCTTGGTACCATGACCACTCCCCTGGGAAGCCTGTCCCAGTGCCTGACCATCCTCCTCTACAATAAGAGGAGTTAGAGGAGAAAAGGAAAATGCATTTCAGACCAGCTGCACTCAGTGGAATAACTGTCTATTGGCCCTACCATTCCTTAGTGCTGCTACACATGGAGAACTTGGCTTGGCATCTGGGCTGTACTAAACTGATTCGATTCAATGTACAAATAACAAAAGAAAAAATACAAGACATATACCACATAAAAAGACACAACCTAATCAAGTTTTAATATTACCTGAAGCATTTCTCTGTGGGTTTGCCTGCCTTGAGCTCTAAATGCATTCTGTCAAGAAAAGAATACTTAACAGATGTCCAGATGACAATTTTAGAGACCTCTAAAATACTTGATTATTACCTCAAGAAGATGAGTAAGGTTTAAAGCTCAGAAAATAGGTTTTTCGATCCCAAATTCCCACCTCTCTCCACTGTAACCAAATTCAAAAAACAAACCCACATAAGCCACAAACCTCACACTACACTACTCCCCTTTCTCATCTACCCAGAAAACAGGTTTTCCTCTTTGCCTCTCTAAGTTCTCCACCCCATTATTGGAAGTAATTTGCTATTTTATATATGACACATATATATAACTATGTAAATAGCCATTACAGCTACTGACAAGTAAAAACAGCCATTAAATTAGTGTTACTTACAATTAACTAACTTATATCTGTTCTCTCTAGTCCCTCACTTTTCTGTCTAGTAAGGTATTTAATGTTTCTCCTTTCTATCAGCTCCCATGACATTGCGTGGGAGGAAACCAGGCAGAAGTTACAGGACTGACACACAAGTCACAGAATAGAACAGGTGAGGTTGAAAAGGATCTCTAGGGAGCACCTAGGTCAACTCCACCTTGAATAAGAGAAAATGGGGACAAGACCAAGATAACACAGAATCAGTGGAGAGAGTAGGCACAAGACGCCTCAGGAAAGAGGAAGACAACCTCAACAGCTGCACAGCTTCTGTATACATAGTTTGCATGTATTGTGTATACAATAAAAATTATCACAACAATGCCCATACTGTACCCTTAAACTCCTCTGCTTTTACATTTTTGTTATCTGTTTCAATGGAGATTCCAGACACATCAGGATCTGCAAGGGGAAAGAAAAAAAAAGACAATTCAGCAATAAACATTTGTGATTTCACATGTGCTTTGGCAGCTACAAGCAATATTTTTGAGACCTCCTTACACTGTACAAGTTACACATTGCCTACAAGAAAGAGTACAGACGAAGAGCAAGACCAGGGCTGGCCTTGACCAGTTAATCTTTTTTCTCCAGGTTCTGGGATCTGTAAAAAATAATTCTTTAATATTGGCATAATGATATTTACGTCTAAGAAGTTCTATATAAACAGTAAACATTTTATGCTATGGTAATGTCTGTTTATAACTGGGGAGACATCTATTAATCCATAATTATATGTTCCATAACATTCCTATTACAAGGCATGCATATTTTCTGAATACCACTTACAGATTCTACAGGATAAAAAATATGTACAGTAATTGGCAATTATCTCAAATTCTTTTTGAAAAGGTTAGGAAGATAATCAAGATTTATCTAGTTTTAACTCAAAGAAAGAAAAAAATCCCCATACACTCTTGGATATCTCATTGTTGCATTCCACTAAGGGGGAACTGCAGGGGGTTCTTCTAAAACAGATAGCTGAGGATGGAATTACATGAAATGAGGCAAGTATTGATCTGAGAACCATTTATTAGTAGTGAAAAGGATGTTGCCCTACTAAGGAAGAATAGAAAAGCCAGAAGATGAACAAGGAGAAGGAAAAAGAATGGGCAGAGAAAGAGAGGGGGGACAACTGAGAGAAAAAATGGGCATTACTACCAGAACCTCAGTGTGGCTGTTGATGTCCAGCTGGCAGGAGGTGTGTGAACGTGCCCCGCCCGGGGAGCCTTTGCAGTTCCCGGAGCAAAGGCATGGCTCCTGCAGAAACAGAAATGGGCAGCCAGAGACGAGGGGAGCGGCGCTCGAGCAGGAGGTGCAGAACTCTGGACAGGGTCATAGTGGGGATCGTGGACTCAGGCTAGAGCAGAGCTGCAGGGTTGAGAGCAGGTGGCTCAGGCAGGAATGAGGCAGGCAGGGAGATGAAGCAGGTCGGGCATTGGGCAGGAACGCAGGTAGGCAGGACAGGAAGGCTGGAGCACACGAGGGAGACGAAGCGGTAGGGCAGGACACAGGATGTGGTCAGCAAATGTCCAGCCAGGATGGGTGACAGGGCGAGCAAGGGCCAATGAAGCAAAAAATGGGAGCAAATAAACAGCTAGTCAGGGCAAAATGACAAAAAGCTACTAAGCTTGTAATACAGTTACTTTTATACCCCCTGGCTCTTCCCAAGGTCTGCAATGCTGAGAGGAGATCATTGGCCCAGTCCAACATTCCACGGCAGCCCATTGCTTTTTCACCATCTGATTGGAGAACCTCTCTGGAGGTCAGTGTCCTTAGTGGTCTCCTTCTAACTGCCTATTATATGTGAGATGCGAGATGGTTGCCAGTTCTCTTGTTGCTGAGACAAAAAGAGATGGTTGTCTCCTGACAGACGGGGCTTTCCATCTTCTCCTAGCTGCCTCCTGCAAGTCGCACTTGTACATCCTCTCCCCCCACACCTCCGGTAATTTCAAACAGTATTGAGATAGAACTCAAAATTAAATTGGTTCCTCACACTCATGTATTGGGAGCACTGAAATTCCAGAAAGAACATGTGAAACAACCACTAGATCTACACCAACCCCCACCCAGCTACCAGGAATTGGGCCCAGGTATTATAATTAATCCACATCAGGCTAGCAAGTGCTTAACAACAGCTGATCTTTACACAGTTCTTTACACAGCTCTACTTTTTTTTTACCTCAAAAGCATCTCAAGTTCTCTTGGTTTAGTACTAGTTTTGAAGACAGCACAGAACTTCTAATGCAGTCCATTTCCTCCGTCTGCATCAGCTAACTGAACAATTGCTATAGCAAGTATAGACAAGAACTGAGAACCTGTTTCCATCAATGTTTAGAAACTTGACTTGGTCAAAAACAACCTTCTTTTGACTGACAGAAACTAGGAAAATAGCAAGATTAGACATTCTTAAGCACACACCTCCTTCGTCTATCACTAAATAATTAATTTCTCTTTCCCCTGCTTAATGGGGGAAGAGTTGCACATACCCTAGCAGATGAATATCTAGTCTTGACCTGAAGACACAAACAAATCAACAATCTCTTGATTCTTAAGGGTTTCTTTTAACAGTTGATTACTTTTGTTGAAGTTAGTGCCTCACTTCTGCCTTGAGTGAGTCCATTTGGGCTTTCAGTGCTCAGTTTTGTTTGTTTGAAGATATCATCATAGAATCTCAGAATGCTTTGTTGTTGGAAGGGATCTCTAAAGGTCATCTAGTTCAAGCTCCCTGCAAATGAGCAAGAACATCTTCAACATGAGTAGGTTGCTCAGAGTCCTATCCAGCCTGACTCTGAATGTTTCCAGGGATGCTGCATCCACTCTGTCTTTGGGCAATGTGTGTCAGTGTTTCACCACTCTCATTGTAAAACTCTTCTTCCTTATATCTAGTCTGAATCAACCCTCTTTTATTTTAAGTCATTACCCCTTGTCCTAACCCACAACAGGCCCCACTAAAAAGTTTGTCCACATCTTTCTTGTAAGTCCCCTGTAAGTAGTGAAAGGCTGCAATAAGGTGTCCCCACAGCTCTTTCACAGGGTGAAGAACCCAAATTTTCTCAGACTGTTTTCACAGGAGAAATGCCATATCCCCATGATCATTTTAGTGGCCATCTGGACTTGCTCCAACAGGTCCATGTGCTTTCTATGCTGGGAACCCAGAGCTGGATGCAGCACTTCAGGTGGGGTCTCACCAGAGTTGGGCAGAGAAACAAAATCCCCTCTCTCCCCTGATGCCCACAGGGCTTTGGAGGCAGCCCAGCACACGGGGGGTTCCTGGGCTCCCAGTGCACATGGCTGGGGCATGTCCAGCATCTTACCCCAAGTCCTTCTTGTAGGGCTGCTCTGTTCATCCCCCAGCCTGGATTGATGTCGCCCTGTTCTTTTAAAAGTTTTAAAGTTCTTTTAAAAGTTTTCTATGCCTTCTGATGTTTACATATTTTTACTAGAGTTGTCACACAACTCATGTAAATAATGTAAATAACGCATGTTCATGGAAATAATTATTTTTTTACATTCTTTGTGGGAGGAGAGAATTGATAGACTGTTAGTTTAACCAGTGTAGTTAGAGAGATAGCATCCACTATCACTTTTAAAATTCTATACATTACAAAGTCAGAAATAAAAGTTTCTTCCTTTTACGCTTTTAATCTTAGTGTGAGTAAGTTATTTCGGGTCCTAGTGCAACAGATTGATACCAGGGGTTGGCCTGACCCAGGTGGAATTCAGTCTTTTTAAACCTCATGCCATTCCCATGGGCCACTTCTTGAACTAGTCCAGGTCCTTCTGGATGACAATCAAATCCTTCAAGTGGGGCAACAGCACCACTCATCTTGGTGTGACCAGCAAATCTGCCAAGGGTGCACTCGATCCCTTTGTCTATGTCATTAATGAAGACATTAAACAGCACTGATCCCATACACCATAGCACCCTATTATAGTTTTCTTCTCAATTAAAGATAATTCCTTATGGTTTAAGTGCAACACAACAGAGGGGATTCTTCATTCATTCTGTTCCTGTGGCCATTTTCCTCCTTAATTTTCTAGAGCTTTTTCAGCATCCTTTAAAAATACAAATTACAGTTCTACAGGTATCTATAATCACTGCCTGTGAGTAATGGAGCAACACACAGAAATGGTATCTGAGTCCCTGGTATTGTAGCAAGAGTTCAATTACTCATTCACTGTATATTGTGGTGGGTTGACCTTGGGTGGCTGCCAGACACCCACACAGATGCTCTCTCACTCCTCATCCTCAACATGACCAAGGAGAAAATAAGATTAAAAAGTTCATGGGTCAAGAGAAAGACAGGGAGTCAGGGAGTTTAGTTAGCAGATACCATCACAGACACAACAGACTAAATTTAGGAAAAAATAATTACTGCCAGTCTAAAACAGAGTAAATGCAGTAGCTGTGGGAATGTGTTCTTCTCTTCATGCATACTACTCCTCCTCTACTCCAGCATAGCCTGCTTTCTGTAGGTTACAGTTACTGCCAGGAGCCTGCTCCAACATGGATTCTCTGTGGTGCTTTCTAGCTATTTCACATGCCCTTCCAAATACATGTCCAACAATTCTTGTGTCTAAAAGAACACAGCCTCACCTGACAGTGTAAAGTGAAATTTCATGTATGCACATTACCAAAAGATCCAAATTGTGTATAGCTATCCTGTCTGTAATATGTTTCAATTTTATCCACTTTATGCTACCCCAAAAAGTTATAATCAGAAGTTTATAATATGAAATAAATAAGACATGAAGAATTCTAGCAATGACATTTACATACTGTGAGAATACTGAAATAGCAAAAAAATATTTGCACTACAAATAGAACTTAGAAATTTTTTCCATCCCTCCAAGAAAGAAAACTTTCCTACTGAACTTTAAAGAAAGAAAATTTAAAAATCCTCTTTATAAGCACAAGCCCCCTCACACCCTGTAGAAATCAGAGGAGAAAACCATTTCTGCAGCTCCTCCCAAAGCAACCATTTCTCCTGCAAGTCTACACACAGCCCAGCTCCTTTTTTTTTTTTTTTTTCTCCTCAGGCTTGGTCTAGAATAGCCTGGAATAAGCAAGTAATTTTATTTTTAACCTACTAGGTCCTATTTAGATTCATGGGAAAAAAATTAACATGTGACTTTTACCCAAACCATATTTCTAGAACAATACCCCTCTTGCCCCCTCTTCCCCCATAGTCTAGATGCCAACAGTTAACAAATCACATTTATCTCTTGAAATAACATCTTCCTTCATGATGGAGAGGAGCATTATATTCTGAGACTCTTGACAGCAGCTAACACTTGATAACATTTCAAAAGGAAGCCTTTCTAGGTGTCCAATGTGTGGATAAAACCATTTATAAATTGTTGTCTTATCAACCTCTTCAGTCTGGACACAAAACAGCTTTAGTACATGCAATTCACCACGGTATTATATTTACTGTTTCATGGGCCTGGAAATTTCTCTCCTTCTCATTAATACAGGTGTCATGCAGCTTGAAATATTCAATGATCAAAATATTCACAGAATATGAAGCCGCAAAAGGAAAACACATTTTATGACTTCTGGAGCAGGACCATGGAATTTACTTTCTACTATGGAAGTCATTACTGAATTACTTTGCATGCTTTTAATTGGGAGCTTGCAATTGCACATAGTCTCCCTATTTACCCTTACATCAAAGGATTTATAGAATACATGGAGATTCTATTATACAATACAATTAAGTAGAAAATATGAGAAAGAGGGGGAGAAAGGGAGAGAAGGAAGTTCAACATACACACAGTCCTCCTCCTCACACACACAAACCACACATATACATGACCCTTTTCAAGAAGCTGTAGAGTTCAAACACTAATGTAAGGTGGTGCAGAGACAGCTGACTATATTAAAACCATTATATGTTGTGATCAAACAGAAAGATAGGAGAGGTCCTTAAAGCTAGAGATCTCTTTCCTTAGACATCCTTCAAGAAACATCTGTGCCAAATATTCAGAATCCAAGTCTTCAGCTTTGGATTGTTAATTCACCATTATAAAGAGCAATAGTGAAAAGATGACATATTACTGTACCAGTAAACCTTCTATTCTGGATGCTTTTTAAAGACCAGAAATAAAAAAAGAAAAAAAAAAACCTGCTTTTACATGTCAGTAGCTATGTTTGTTTGGAAGTAATCTCCAAAAAACCAGACTTTCCATTTGATAAATATTCACAGCTGTAAACTGAAACTACAAGCTAGATGAATCATGAAGGAAAAATATTTTAGTCAAATCAAATCAAAAGAAACAGTATGCCTGGAAGAAATTACATGAGAACAGAATCAAAACAAAGTTAAAAGTACAGGAGAAAAAACAGTTTTGAATTTGTTTTGCCAAGTTCTAAACAACAGGTGGTCTAAAGCAAAGTTCAACAAAGAGTTCCTGAGGATACTGTAAATTTAGGAAGTCCAACATCTCAAGAATAAAGCCAATTCTCTTACTGAACTCCCTGAAAGAGAATAGGAAACCAGACATCTGTTTGGTGTTAGCATCCTTCAGACGTGACACCCTCAGGGTAAAGCCTCAGCTACATGATTAGGCGCTGATGCAAACTTGTCAGCCATGGAACTACCTACCACAAGGAACTCAAATGACACCTGGAGTTTGCCATTGTCACGTCATTTAAGGACACCTGTTTTGGCTCCCTTTTTGCCATACTTCACCAAATTCACAGAATCACTAGGCTGGAAGAAACCTCCAAGATCATCGAGTCCAACCTATGCTTCAACAGCTCAACTAAACCATGGCACCAAGTGCCACTTCCAGTCTTTTCTTAAAAACACATCCAGGAATGGTAACTCCACCAGCTCCCTGTGCAGTCCATTCCAGACCTTTATCACTCCTTCTGTGAAAAACTTTTTCCTAACATCCAACCTATATTTCCTTTGATGCAGCTTGAGACTGTGTCTTCTTTTTCTGTCAGTTGCTGCCTGGAGAAAGAGACCACTCCCCACCTCACTACAACCACCTTTCAGGGAGTTGTAGAGAGTGACAAGGTCACCTCTGAGTCTCCTTTTCTCCAGGCTGAACACCCCCAGCTCCCTCAGCCGTTCCTCACAGGGTTTGTGTTCCCAGCCCCTCTCCAGCCTCGTTGCCTCCTCTGGACGCACTCGAGCATCTCAACGTCCTTCCCAAACTGAGGGCCCAGAGCTGGGCACAGCACTCAAGGGTGGCTCACCAGTGCTGAGTACAGAGGAAGGATGGCCTCCCTGCTCCTGCTGGCCACACCATTCCTGATCCAGGCCAGGAGCCATTGGCCTTCTTGGCCACCAGGGCACACTGCTGGCCCATGTTCAGTCAGCTGTCAGTCAGTACCCCCAGGTCCCTTTCTGCCTGGGCACTGTCCAGCCACAGTGACCCCAGCCTATAACATTGCAGGGGTTATTGTGGTCAAAATGCAGGACTGGGCACTTGGATTTATTAAACTTCATCTTATTGGACTCTGTCCATACATCCAACTCTTCCAGGTCTCTCTGCACAGCCCTCCTACCTTCCAAGAGATTGACACACACTCCCAGCTTACTGTTGTCTGCAAACTTACTAATGAAAGACTCAATTCCCTCATTGATGTCATCAATAAAACTACTGAACAGAACTGGCTCCCAGGGAGGGAGGGAGGGAGGAAGGGAGGAAGGGAGGAAGGGAGAAAAGGACGGAGGAAGGGAAGGAAGAAATGTGTGGGGGACAGGGAGTGACAGAGGTTAAGCAGAAACATATCACCCCTTCCAAGGTCCCCAGTGATGTCTCACTGCTTCCCTCCATCTGATCTTCTTGGTGGTGAGGGTCCCCCACCAAAAAGTGTAGAATCCAATGGATTAATATGTTTGGGTAAATGGGAGTACACAGGTACCTCCTGGAGGGAGGCAAGTTTGACATTGTCCCTTGCAAACTGTGAATCTGTTGCATCACATGCAGTGCAGGGTCTGGGGACCCCTTTGGTGAGGGGCCTTTGACGAGCCATGACACCCCCTCATTTGTCCCTCACATGGTTGTCCCTCACACAGATGTGGCCTTCCAGGGCTGGAAGACCCCACAGCTGTGCCAGTCTGCCCAGTGGAGGATGGGGATTCACTGCACCTGGCCAGAGGCCATGGCACACACCCAAAACCTCTCCTCCTTCCCTGCTTTGGTGTAGGATCTGTGGGAGCTTGGCAGCAGAAAAACCTGGGGCTGTGGCTTCTACCCCAAAGGTGCTGGGCTGAGCCCTGTTGTGGATGCTGTTCCAGATGCTTCACACAATAGTGTCATTTTATCTCAATTTGCCTTAGGTGGTTTAACCCACAGTTCAGCGTTTTCATTCAGGAGGCCCATCCAGGGTGAGCTTTGCTGGTGCAGTGTTGTTGAACACCTTTGCTACAACAGGCAAAAGTCTTTCATAAAGATGTTTAAGCCATAAACCATAACATTTCAGTCTCCAACAAGGTTCCTTCAATCCAAACCATTCGTGACCTTGTGATTAAGTTAACAACATAAACACAGCATGGAGACCTCAAATTTTGAACAAGAGCTAGAGGAAGTTATCGCACATCACTGCGGGGAAAATAGGCAAAAGAAACTCAATTTCAGTCACTCAGTTACCTTAATCCCCACCTTTGTGGAAACTGCTAAGTGAAATCTGGCAAGCCAGCACATCTGTCATGGTGTTTTTAGTCTTAGTTTTCAAGTTAAGAAAAAGAAAAAAAATTAAAAACATCTTTAAAATAAAAGTAACAAAATACTGAAGTTTTCAGAGACAATTATCTAAAATTATCAGTGGGAGTCCTAAGAATTTAAGGTCATGTTAATGGTTAATTTTATTTCAGAGCCCCAAGGACAGTTGGCTCTGGAAACACAAAACTTGAAGTGCTTGTAGAGAAGAAAGTGGAAGGAAAAAAAAAGTCAAGTAGCACAGGGCAAGAAAGCAAGAGATTATTTAGGTCAGCCTTTCTGAAAAACTGAACACAGAAGTGCAACAATTTTAGATAAACTCAACAGCCTCCTAAGAGCTTTCAGTAGTCCCCAACACTGAAAGAGTATTGCATGAGAGGGGAAAATACTGAGGAAAAAAAATTATAATTTAATGTTTTATAATTAACATTCAAAAGGTAAAATTTAATTCCCTTCAGTGTTTATATTGCTTCCTTCTTTTCTACTCACACACAAGAGAGGAAGGGTTTGAATGCACAGAATGTGCAAGTTTCAAAGGTTCAATATAGCGTGCATGGAGTTTACTCTAACAGAGAGACATCACAGAAAGCATATGCTGTTAGCCAAATAAATATTTATAGCTCGCACTTTTACAAGTCTCAAAACACCAGTACTCCTCTTGTCTCCATGGCAATTCAGAGGGAGCTTCTGCAAATGGGGGATGGGGGTTTGAACTAGTCAGGCTCTCAAAAAAAGCCTATTTTCCAGCCATCTCCTGGTCCTGCTCAGCAATGGTTTCCACAGCAACTCATTGGCAGCTCAAAGACAGCTTGTAAATGCAGTGAGAGCCTATAGCTGCTTCAGCTGTTGCTTATTTTAAGATGCATCAAGACACTGAGAACATGTGTCTAGTGCCATCATTTTTTCAAAAGACTATGTGAATAGGCCATTGGTGTAGAAGCCCCTTACCACTGCTGTCCCATCCCCCTTGTATAATACAGTGCAAAGCTGAAGCTGAACAAAACAGATTTCCCTTTGCATTTCTAGGGGTAATAATCCAGCACAAAGACTTCCCTGTGCAAACACTTCATGAAACTGTATAATGCCTTGTATGTTATTAGATTTGCAAAATAAAGCTTGGTACCCAGTGCAAACCAGCGTGCTCCTCTGAAGTCAATATTACCAAGACTGATTTAAATCAACTGTAAAATCAGCTCTGAAACACAAGAGAGTTGGAAAACCAGAAGAAACAAACAATACCCCACCACTCCCCAAATGAACACAATCATTCTGACCCCCAGTTTGCCATAAAGATCTCTGAAGTCTCCTACAACCTTTAAGTGACTTTTGCTGTAATTGCCGAACAATTTGGAAAGAATAAACACTTTCATGAAGTCACCTCATCTATAAATCTATAAATACACCCATTATTTATCTTAAAATCCTGAGAACACATTTAGTTTATGTTCAAACTGTATCAACCAGTATTACTTACAATTCCAGTATACTCCATATGAAACTGGAGTCTTTGCTCATTCAGAACAAGTGAAGTCTGACAAGTTCCCTTACTGTTGGAGCATATTTCCAGATGATTAAGAGGAACACCTTGACAGTATAATTTTAAATTGTTCTAAGTAAATACATTGGTAAAATGAGGTGTCTCATCCTGTAGTTAGTCCTATTAATTTGAGCTGGAACCAAATTTCTTGTGCATCATGGAATCATATAATGATTTGGGATGGAAAAAAACCTTCAAGATCATCCAGTTTCAACCTGTCTGCCATCCTCAGTCCCTCTCAAATGGATCTTCTCAACACTTTTTTGATTAATCTCAATATTTCTATAAAACACACTACAGAGGATGGGTACATACAACACTGTATTAAGTTCTGGTGTTAGGCATAGGAGTAGCTAACTAACCAGGATTGTGCACAGCACACATCTCAAATAGCAGGTAGGATAGCTAATTTGGCCAACTACAGACAAATGTCTCATTTGCAGCAAAGTATAATGGCCAAGTCAGCATTGCCACCTTATATCCCACTATGTTCCACCAATGAAGGAGATAAAACATTGAAATAGCTTAAATTTTTTTAAAAAACCCATACTCTCTGAAGCAAATATTGGCCTAGAATATACTTCTATATGCAATCCATGTAACTCCTTGAGGTGAGTTTTTTAAAGGGTGTTACATATGCTTTTTCTCATTCAAATTTTGTTGACTTTGGGACACACTATTATGACTTCATTTTATTTAGCATGCTCATTAAAAAAAAAAAAATCCTTCCAACCTTTTGGTAGGATGCTCTTTAAATATTTTGCAAGGATCTTGTGCAATGCTTTGTGAATTTAGGGTTTCTGAGATGCTTCCAGTAACTGGGGGTGGGGGTGGTGGTTTCACTTGTGTAAATGTCACTTGAACCATGAATTTTAGGACTGCATCCTATTAGACAGCACTGAACTTAGTTTTTAAGCTTTTTGTCCTCCAGACTAAAGACCAGGTTCTTTGCCAATATGAGGAGGGAACATGATGACCAATTCTCACAGCTAAAAGAATATGGTGATCCCTTCCTAAAATCCAAATGCAATGGCCAAATTGCTCATCCCATTTTCACTCATAAGTTCTTTTACATTGCCAAGGTTGCTTCATAGTCCTTTCCTGGCTGAATCAACTAACAGCCATGTTTGATGCCCAGTAACTTCAGTCAACTTTGTAGTTTACAGTATGAATGCATATTTTTAACTTTAATTCTACAGGCCTTTAATAGATAATTTAGTTGTTTAATGGCAAATTTTATAGAAACATCTTCTGGCATATTTGAACAAGACAAGCCACTCTAATTCCATTAAGGTTCGCACATGCCAAGAGAAGCTACAGCAAAGAGAAGATGTTTTTCACATTCTAAGAAGAGGGTTGATTAGAAGAAATCCTCCGGAAGGTAGAGGTAGGAACAATAGGTCACAGTATAAGGGGTGCCAAGTTTCCTTAAAGGAAACAAAGAAAATTAAAAAAACCAAACTACAAAACACAACGGTCTTCATCATAGTAAAAGCTACACAAGCAAATCAACATACAGATATTCATATTAGAAAACATTAGAACAACACTGGAAAGTTACACAGGAAACAAGAATAAACAAACTCTATTCCTTATCTATTTTTAAATCAAGCATAAATTTTAACTCAGTGATCATCACAGCTTTCCATAGGAAAGATGTTTTAGGAGCCACATCCTCAAGAGTATTTCCCTGATGAAACACTTTGCAGCTTTGCATCAGAAGAAGGGAAAGCTCAATACATGAGTCAATATTCACAATTCAGTGGTTTGCTCCTTCATGTAATGGTATTTGATGATCTTGTCTGCAGGTACTTACACTAAGCTGTTTCACTGTCGCAAAAACTGTCTTAAAGTGATTTATTATGATAGTGTATTCCACAATCCTCTGCTTTGTGCCTAAAAATGGTTATTATATCTTTAAGACCCTGTAGCCCAAGACCTGGTGTGTGGGGGACCAGAGGGATGAAGAGTTCTGCTTTTGCACGAGTGTTTTTAAAAGCTCCCTGCCCAGCATTTTCATGGCTCTGTGTGGCATGGGTTTTGCTGGGTTGGTTTGGTCTTCGGCCCAGGCAAAAAGCTTTTCCTTTTTTTGGCTCGGAGATGCTGCAGTAGCAGTCTTTGGGCTGCCTGAAGGTGAACTGAGCAGCTCCTTGTCAGAGACCAGGGACATTGTGCCAGCAGGAGTAGAGCTGCCCTACTCCGATGCAAGCCACAGTGAACCAGGATGAGCCGGGAAAAAACCACAGAGAGGCTCCAGCCCAGAGGCTTCAGCTGATGTGATCTGCTGTACTTTGCCCTGGGGAGAAGGATGATGCCAGATGAGTCACCAGGCCTCTGTCTTCTGCTGGAACTGCTCCATGAAAATTCCTGCCTTCCCAAGATGGAAGCAGACACCATCCCATATTGCGTGTTGAGAGTAGGTAATCTCTGGCATTTTGGGTCTTTGTTCCAGTGTGTGGGAGGTGAAATCGAACAGTTTGATATCTAGCAGTTATTTACTTTTTTCCCTGCCTTGTGGGCATTCTGTTTCTTAATAAACTATTGTGCAGTTTTTTTCATTTTCATCTATTAGTATTCATTTTCTATTGCTGGAAAGGAATTGCTGGAACCCTTTAGAGGAGGCAACTCATTCCAGAGTGTTCTCCTTTAAATCATCTCAAACTGAGACAAAAATGAAACAAAAAAAAAGATGTCAGCAATCCTGCAATTCTGTAAAAATACAATAAAAATATTTTTAAAGCCATGTTGTTTTTTTTTTTAGAAAAAAACACATGTAATTAAGGATTCTTCCCCCTTGGTCACTACTATCTCTAGCATAACTTCCGTGCTTAAAAGTCTGGTGGCCAAAATGTCTGTCTGCAATACCTCAATAACACATATAATATCATCAATTTAGTTGTTTAATACCAAATTTTATAGAAACATCTTCTGGCACATTTGAACAGGACTGAATCCACTCTAATTCCATTAAGGCTAACATATACCTACAGAAGCTGGAACAAACAGATGTTTTTTACACTCAAAGGACAAGGTTGATTAGAAGAAATCAACATTACATTTCTAGAATACATGTTAGAGTCAATAGATCAACATATTTTATTAAGCCATGCCTGCCATATAAGCATATATGCTGCTTTAAGCTAATGTTTTTTCATCTACTTTGCCTACTTCTGCCTGTATTCCCTTTATAACCAACTGCTCATGGCCCATTGATGCTCTAGAAACTTGGGTGACACAATTATTGCTTAAAGTTTCCTTTAGAAGTCACAGAATCATTAAGGTTGGAAAAGATTTCCAAGACCATCAAGTCCATCCTGTGAGCAATCCCTACCTTGTCTCCCAGATCAGAGCGCTGAGTGCTATGTCCAGTCATTCACTGGACACCTCCAGGGGTGAGGACTCCACCACCTCCCTGGGCACCCCATTCCAGTGCTTGAGATCACTTCTCAAGAAGAGTTTCTTCCCAATGTCCAACCTGAATGTTCCCTGACACAACTCGAGGCCATTTCCCATTGTCCTCTCACTTGTTCTGTGGGAGAAGAGCATGGCCCCACCAGGCTACACCTTCCTTTCAGGGAGTCGTAGAGAGTGAGGAGTTGCCCCCTGAGCCTCTTTTTCTCCAGGCTAAAATTTCCCAGCTCCCTCAGCTGCTCCTCATTAGATTTTTGCTCCAGACCCGTCCCAAGTTCTGTTGTCCTTCACTGGACATGCTCCAGCACTTTCATGTCTTTCTTACAGTGAGGGCCCAGAACTAGGCACAGGATTTGTGGGGTGGCCTCACCAGTGCCCAGGACAGGAGGACAATCATTGCTCTGGTCCTGATTACATTAAGACAAAATAATACCACTGTTTTGTTAATATTATCTAGTATCAAAAAAAAAAAAAAACAAAGCCATATAATACATCATTTTCCCATCCAGACAATAATATGTTTTGTTCCCCTTTGAATCTGATCCAGTGTTTTGGATGGGGTCAAAAGCATTTTCAATCCTAAAGAAGTTAATCCACCTAAGAGCTATGAAATGTATCTATTGGAACTTCATACTTGTAGGGTCTGTTCTTTCCAGCTCAAACCTCACCATTTTGTACCTCTTTAAACAATCAGAATCAAATTGTAGCTATTTCAATTCAAGTTTTATTTTCCTATCTCTTACTGAAAACCACTAAATTTTGAACTTCTAAAAAGGAATAATTCAAAAAGGTTCAGTACCAGATTTTTTTTTTCTCATGTTTTCCCTGCAAATAATCCTTGGGAGAAATTGGATGCCTGCTTTAATTTTTATTAACCAGAAAGGTTTACAGACTTATTAGTAGTTCAACAGCTAAGACTGTTAATATGACTTGCTCTTTTCAGAAATTGCCATTTTCCCCTTTGTCTTTCTCGAAAAGCTCCTCCACCTCCCACTGTGTTAGAAACCGACAAGTGAACAGGACCAGATGTTCAGCTGCCAGGCTTACTTTCTGCCCAGTTTAAGAAATTTTATGTAAGTACTTGAGTGCTTGATGATATATTGTGAGCATAGAGGTGACAAAACTAGCTGGAGTCCTCCAGGAAAAAAAGTGACTTTGGAAATACAGGTGAGCACAAGCAATGGCAAGCATTCAAATGCTTCTACAGCCTCTTCTGCTGTCTCATTCTTTGAAATACATATTCCATTCTCTAAAAAACCCTAGCATTTAGATGAAGGAAACAAATAATTTGTCTTGATTACAAGACACCATATTTGCTTTAAGCTTCCTGAAGTTGAATTACAGAACAATCACAGTGCTTTGAGAAAGATGTGAGAGGCTTTTCTGCAGAAATATTTTGCTGAAATTGATGGTTCTTTCAAAAGTACTGGGGATGGGAGAAGGCATGCTAGAAAGTAAAACTGTAACAAAGTTAGCTTTTCAAAAGTGGGGTTGGAGAGGGGGTGAGCTAACCAGAACGAATGACTTGAAACAAAATAAACAGCTTCCATATAAGATTTCCCTCAGTTTCCATTGAAGTGCTCTCCCCATGGTACTGAACTAGAACTGAACTAGCCAGTAAGAATGTGCAAACCATCTCTTTTCCCACACATATGCAAAACTGCCACAAAGTTAACATGGTGGAGGAAAAAAAACCCAGCAAAACAAGACAAAACAGCAGTAAGACAGCTCATTGTACACATCCACAAGGACACTATTTTATGCAAATTTTGTTTTGCTTGGTATCCTTATATAACTTCAAGGGAGCTTAGCCATTCCATATGGCCCTGGAAAACAGTCTGCAAGGACAAATACATATGTCTACCTTGTGCTTCAACTGCTTTAATATACAAGATATTTATATTGCACTGTGGACATTTCTGGCTGTGTGCACATTTCTAAGTAACCTTCCTTTACATAAGCATTTGTACTGGAGTCACCTCTAGCATTTCTAAGGGAAAGTATGACACTAAGCCTTACTTTAAGAAAAGTGTTCCTAAAAGGGTTCACCATGTGCAGGGAGCAAGTGTCTTTAGAAGTGCTTCAACACAAGGATTACATTTTGAGTGTTGATGGATTCTAAGTAGATCATACCAGATGGAAAATTTTACATTCCAACTGCAGAATTATATTACTAGCTGTTCCTGGCTCTCTAAAAGCACTACTAACCCAAATCTATTCCCCCTCAAACAAAGGAAGCTTGCTTACTGCTACTGCAGAAGGTCCACATGCATGTCACTGTCTATCTTTAGTGAAGAAATACTACTATTATCTACTCATGTGAATTTATGAGGAAACTGAATTTTCTTAGTATCAGATGTACAAGAAGATTCTCCCATACTTCACAAGAGGACTTCTCCCTAGTGACCACTAGCACTTGAGAAGCAATAAAAGCACCCGGGGCACCCTTGGAGGAAGGGTAAGTGTCTGCTGTAATGTTTTTAGTTCACTTCTTTAAAAACAGGTCTGCACACTTCCCAAATAACATTTGGAGTTAGTGAACACAGACAAGTTTGCTAGCTTAGGTCATGACAGATGAAACTAGGTGTTCTGTTAAAGCAATCAATTGAAAAGATGATGTCAAAATACAACTACTTCTGTATTCTCACCAAATCATTTGCACTGGCATCAACCAGTTTCTGAAGCAGAACCTGGAAGCTACCAAAATAGGCTGCAGCAGGAATTACAGGTGTAATACAGGAAATAATCACATAAATATCTTTGTGCAATTCAGTTAAATAGCCAACGGGAAGACCTCATCCACGCTCAATTAGATCTGCAAATTACAGTGGTAGTTTTAACTGTCATAATTAATGCCAGATACCCTATGATATTCACAGTTACCAGAACTATCTATCCTACAACATGAACAAAAAGTTGTTGCAACTTTAAAGCTGAGAAAACAGAACCTCGGAGGCCAAGCAATAACTAAGTTCTCCTTTTGCATAAGTCCACCTTAAAAAAAGAAACAAGGAATTGCAACTGTCTTGATGTAACATTTCCAGGCACGTTTCTTGTCTCCTGTATACAGTGAGGGAAGACAGCCACCCTCATTTTCTCTTTTGCGCATCCAAAAGTAATCTGTGGCGCCAGCAACTTAGAAGAATGATATCATGGAAAAGCTCTCTCTGCCTCCTCTCTGCTGAAGAGAGACAGGAGGGAGACAGACCAGCAACACTTGTGCCTGAGCCCTCTCAGGAAAACAGAGACCCTTCTAAGCAGCATGCCCAGGAAAACAGCATGACTTGCTGAAATGCTGCAAAAGCCATGATCTCTGAGAGACATGGCAGTAACTCACAGCCAGTTTCTTCTGAGGTGTGAGGATCTAAGCAAGAGGGAGAAATTGTAAAGGTCACTAAATAAGCTAGAGAGAAGCATGTATGCCTTTTAAGGACAGAAATAGTCTTTCCTACCATGTCAATTTGTGTCAGTTTTAGAAGCATCTGGGTATCTTTTGCAGTCTGACCACAGTCACAAATGAAAAATGTTAGGCTGAAGACTAGAAACAAGCATTGCTTTTGTGTACTTAGTTTTTATTTGTTTGTTTATATATTAGCAGTTTATTATCCTCCTACAACTTACATTGTAGTGACTAAGAGTCTGTGCATGTTTCTAAACCTTGAGCAGCCTTTAGCAAAGTAATACTGTTTCTCACCTAAACCAGCAAGAGAATGAACATTCAGTTAATGCCTCTTCCCCCACTCCTGCTCCAAAACCAGGCTGTCTGCTCTATAAGATTATGTTGAACAGGTATTACTAGAGAAGTATGCAGTCTTACAGATTTAAGAAGTCCCATCTCATCTGAGTATGGCCTAATTTAGAAATCAGCTCCTACCAAGCTAATCCAGCAAACAAAGAGGGTCCAACAAAAGGCTGAGGGTTGACAATAGTCTCCATTTTGAGTCCATCAGTTGTTTCTCACATATAGTCAAGAAAGCATAGTTTAAACACTTCCACTGTCACTTCCTACAGCAATGCAGTTATGCTTTGTGATTTTTTTTTTGTTGGGGTTGGTGGGGAAAAGATACAAAAGGCTTCTTTGGTCTAGAATCTCTGTATCTGAGTGAAAGATTTCTGAGAATTAAGGAGTGGGGTTTTCTTGAGCCAAAACAAATAAACAAAATATCACTTTACTGACTGCTCAAACTACCCCAGTGAGCTCCATCAAATATTTAGGTAAGACTACTATTTATTGCCTCTGCACTGTCCTCACACACACATATTGCACTGCATTTGCTTCCAGCATCAGCAGCTGAAGTCTAATTTCAGTGTGTACAAATATTAAGAAAAGTCACACCTAGATGCTTCTCAGAAAGGCCATTTGGTCAGTACATACTATCTCCTCCCATGAAGCCATGATGGTTAATAACATTTTCTGTACATATTCTGTGCTGCCAAGAGAGCTCACCAGTCTTATGCTGCAGCATCTTTTTCAACTTTGAGATGTCAATTCCAGAAGCTTGTGCTGAGAGAGAACATGATTAAAGACTCCCAGCTCCCTTAGTTTCCCTAAATTAAAGGTGGAAGGGACGATTAGCTCACAGAAACTACAATTTCTGCATGAATATTTCTTAGCAAGTTCTCAATGAACAGCAAACATTATCTGCCTTGGTTATGCTGATGCCTTGTGACCAACTTACACAGCTTTTAATTTCTGCAGCTACCAAGAAAGTTCTCTATACCTGCTCCACAATTTAACCACAGAACTGCAGAACCATTTAAGCTGGAAAATCTAAGATTATTGAGTCCAACCTTTGACCAATCACCACTTTCACAACCAGGTCACTGAGTGCCACATCCATCTGTTTCTTGAACACTTCCAGGGATGGTGACCCTACCACCTCCCTGAGAGCCCATTCCAATTAACAACCTTTTCCATGTTCTTCCTGATGTCCTCCCCTGACTCAGCCTGAGGGTGTGACCTCTTGCCACATTACTGGTTACCTGGGAGAAGAGGCCAACCCCTACGCTGCTTGTGAGGTATCACTACTTCCTTTTCCTCACCAGTTTCTGCCCATTCCCCACCATCTCCAGAGCACATGGGTCCCACATAAGGGACTGCTCAGCCCATATGCCTGACTTGGACACCTGAATTACTCAGCCTTACTATTCACATGAACATTCCAGCCACAGGAGCAGCAGCAGACTTCTGGTTCCTGGATTTCTTCCTGGGTTTCCTCTGGCTCCCACAAACAGTTGGCATTTCCACACTCATGCACCTACAGTCACTTTCTTAATGAAAAGACTTCTTATCAGCACCTTTCTTGTAAACTTGCTTTCCACCTAGTGTTTCTTTGGAATTGGGACAGTAAGGGGAAAAAAAAGCCCACCAAGAAGAAACCTCCAAGTCTGATAACAATGTAGGCACCAGACTTTGATGCACTGTATTGCACGCTCTGTCATTTCCTTAGCAGTCAAAGCCAGCACTGCCAACAGATAACTAACCAGAAGGCTGAGCAGCCTGAACACACTGAAATCTGTCACCAAAAAAAAAATCACAGCAGTTTCACTTGCTCAGATATATAATGAAATTAAGAAGAAATGAAGTAAAAAAGAAAAAAAAAGGGGACATGTTGTTTATTATTATTAGTTACTACGTGAAAGAGAATTTCTGCACTAGCTGTTCATTTAACAGCCCAACATTTCCATAAGGTCTTGTAGGAGAAAAAAGAGAGGGAAAAAAATTCCAAGCCAAAGACCTATCAGACATGCATAACTTCAAGTATCTCCTCTGCAGGACTCTGAAAAAAAAAAAAAAAAGGGAGGGGGGGGGAGTTTGTATACACAGAGCTTTCTGTTAGGTAACGTTCTGTTAAGAGGAATGAAAGGTAAACCTCAAAATATACTCAGCATCAGTACCATGGATGTTCCACATCTACAGTGGATTGAGAACCCATCCTGGGCTGGTCCTAGGTGGTCATTTCATTGGAAGATGGTGCAACATAAGTCTTTTCAAAACACTATTTTCATGTACAGCCCTTTCCTCAAACATCAGTAAGACACAAAAAGCATAGAACAGAAGCACTGTAAGACGTGATCTGAAAGTGACAGCCTTATCACAACTGGCATTACTAACACTGTGGTGTTAGTAGTCACTGTGTGACTACTAATTTAGTGGTTCTCTGAAGGTATGTGCTGCAGGTATCTGCTTTTTCCTGTCATTTATACGTGCTTTCTGGCTGAGGAATCTTTGCTAAACTTATTCTAACCTTACCCTTTCATTTTTAAGGAGTAGGGACCATAAAAAGAGTGGAAACTCAAGAACTGTTCCGAAGATGCAGCATCCAGCGCCGGCAACACAAAACGCGCTCCCGCCCCTCGTCCATTCACCCTGTAAAGGCCAGAAAAACAAACTGTGCAGCCCGCATCCTAAAGTTTGCACGGCGGCAGACGGCCGCTGCCTTGCACTTAACCAGGCCGGCCTTAAACAGGTTACATGTGAGCGAAACCATGGAAAGACGCGGAAAGAATCGGCGCACGCCGCTCCGGCTGTGGCCGGGGACGCGCTCGTTTGCGTTTCGCTCTTGGGAACGCTCTTTGGCTGCTCTCGCTCCGGGATGAGGGAGGGAAAGCGGCCCCTCTGGGAGCCATCCGCGCCAACACACACATAGAGATTCCGCGGGGACCGTCCCCACGCACAGCGCAGCGGCGTCGCGGGTCGGAGAGCCCCGCAAGTAGGGAGCTCGGCGAGGCGGCGGATCGCGATAGCCCCGTGGGACAGGGACGCGGCCACTTACAGCTCAGGAACCCCGCGGAAAGCAGGAGCAGCAGGCGCAGGCTGCGGCTCGCCATCTTCCCGCGGCGGCGGCGTGGGGCGGTGCCCGGTGCGCCGGGGGCTCAGCGCCCGCGGAGCTCTTGCAGTGCGCGGCCGCGCTCTGCCTCCTCCGGAGCCGGAGCCGGAGCCGCCTCAAACTTTTAACGCGTCCGAGGAGGCGTCTCCCCGCTCCGAACGCTGGAGCCGGGGCGGGGATGTGCCCTGGCCGCCCGCCCGCTCGCCCGCCCGCCCTACAGCGGGGAGCCGCGGCGGGATGCGGCTCCGAGAGCATCCCTCGCCTCCGCCGCCCCCGCAATGCCCCCGCGCATCCCCGGGGCTCTGTGGTGTTGAATACAGCAGGTCTTCTCTCCGTTTTATTTATTTTTAAGCTGGGACATCTTCATAAACTCAAGGACATTTGTTGCAACAGGATAAACTTTTCGTTAGGAAAAGATTGAATTTCTCTAAGAAGAGTGTTGTCCCTGTTGGTGAGTTTCCCTCAGGCAAATCCCCCCAGGGAGGAAGTAGGGATAACGGGGTGAAATCACGGAACAAACATTTGGATATTCCGGCTAACAAAAAAGCCATGTGAGGGCGAGGCGCTGTTTTAAGGCGAAAGAAGTCACAGTGACTCCTTGTGTGCCTGTCTATACAGCTGGATTGGACAGAATCCCACCTACAGCAGGAGATGGGTCACACGGTGACCTTCAAAACGTTTTTATTATGCTATTATTTTATACCAGACTATGAGAGTTTTTTGTTAAATATACAGGTGGTGTGATAGTTCTTTAAATTTATGAATCAAGGAAAATTACTCATCTTGACAGTTAATAGTGTATCTGAATAGTTTCCAATGACATCTTAAAAATGCATTACTACTGATGTAAAGCAGTTCTGTAGCAAAAAAAGTATCACAAGTATTTTTTTTTGGTAATCAGAACAGCAATGATGGCTATATTTTGTTAGAGGGCAACAAAATGAAGAAAGATAATTTATAAATAAAATCTCTAACAGCTATTTTAATGGAGAACAAGGAAGTAGCATGCCATGATGCTCTTCATGGCAAAATCTCAGTTTATTTTTCACGTGGAAAAAAAAATGTATACAGAACACAAGTAATATTTCTTTTAAAAAATCTACATACATATATGTATTTATGTATGTCCAGGATATATTATTGGTATCATGACATGCATTTTGTAAAATCAAAACGGTCCCATTGAAAACAGAAAAGTTTTTTGTGTGTCCCAGCACATCATAGCTTTAGGTAAGTACAAAGGTTCATTGATTTCAGTAGAACTGCTTTACTATTTAGTCAGACAATGATGGAAATGTTGTCTTGATATAACATTTAAATATGGCAAGAGTCTGGCGGAAAAGTTATAAACATGGGAAATGTTAAGAAATGGCAGTATGGAATTAAATTAAAGGATAGACAATATCCTTTAGGATGTTATTAATACTGATGACTGATGAAAAAATAACATGCCATGGCTGTGTGTGCTGGAAGCCCCAAAACCCCTCCTTGTGCTGGGCTGCATCCAAAGTCCCATAGGCAACAGGGAAGAGAGGGGATTCTGCCCCTCCACCCCACTCTGCTGAGACCCCACCTGCAGGGCTGGACCAGCTCTGGGCTCCCAGCACAGGAAGGACAGGGACCTGCTGGAGTGAGTCCAGAGGGCCACCAAGGTGATGGAGGGCTCCAGCACCTCCCTGATGAAGACAGGCTAAGAGATTTGGGGCTGTTCAGCCTGGAAATGAGAAGGTTGCATGGACAACTCACAGCAGCTTTCTGGTATCTGAAAGAGGCAGGAGAGGGACTCTTCATCAGAAAATGTAGTGACAGGACAAGGAATAATGGGTTTAAACTGAAAGAGGGTAAATTTAGGTTTATACATAAACCTAAACCTTACAGTGAGCATGATGGCACGGATTGCCCAGAGCGCTATGGCTGACTCATCCCTGTAAGTGTTCAAGGTTCAAGTGTTCAAGTGTTCTCAGCGACCTGGTCCAATGAAAGGTGTCCCTGCCCATGGCAGGAGGTGGAATGAGATGGACTTTAAGGTCCCTTCCACCCTAAAGCTTCCTGTGGTTCTGTGATTCATTAACACAGCTCTGATACTATAGTAAATCCATTCAAGCATGAGGTCAGACTAGAGTTCCTTTCTTCTGTTTGCTATTTTATTTCTCTTGCAAGTGAAGCAAATTCCTAGTGTTTCCCCCACATTTCTCTGTTTCTAGTACAGTTCATATTTTCTTTCCATTCCCTTCTTTTATTTCAGTAATGACTAGATCATGTTTTTTCCACTTGCTTTATACTACTACAGGAAACACCAGCAATTAAATGTTATTATTTTGAAGGCATTTACAGAGTTACTGGAAAAATGGTTGTAATACATACAGTTCATTTAATATATACACTTTTTCTCTATGTACTTTGCTCAACAATTGTATTCTTAAAAATACTGTTAAGCACTTTGTTAGAAGGGCACAAGACTGCTATCCATATCTTTTACTTTTTAAAGTTGGAGTAGAAATGTTTTCATCAAACAACACATAGTGCCCAAAATGGAAGAATTTGTTTTAGATGCTCACTTTAACAGTTATTCTTGGAGAACTTTCCATAGACACGCCTTTTTAGAATAATAAAAATAGTCTATAATTAACATCTGCACACAAAATGCTAATCAACAATAGCTATCTTATTTTGTGATAGTTGTTCTAGTCAAGTTCTTTGTATAGAAAAGCCTTGAAAAATTGAGTGTAATTGCCACATGATTTCAAGACTTGGATGTCTTGTAACAATCCCAGGAATATAGTTTTTGCTATAATGGGCAAAACTCCTTCATAACAATGTTTAAGGCATGAACCACTTCAGTCTGTGACACACAGTCGAAGAGTTCTCCTCACCTAACAGAAAAACTATTTTGAAAAATAATTTGTAAAAATTAGGTGAAAGACCATAAGCCTCTGGCTCCTCACTTGGGAAACATTTCATGTTTTCTAGCTGTAGGATGCTAAAAATGAATAAAGAGAAATTAAGTTATATTAAGAGAATCCTCCTTTTGGTAATTTCTCTACTCAAAAAATTTTATTTTGCAGGGAGAACAAAATCCCTCTAGATTTATTCTTCTACAATTTGCATGCTGATTTCTAGAATAGCTTTGATGTGAAACAACAACAATAAAAAATCAGTATAACAAACTAGAATTGCTAAATTTGGTTGCAAAGGTGTTGCAATGTAGACACTCAAACACCTATCATAGATAGATTACCAAGGAAGATGACCAATTCAGCTTCTCAAAAACCTGTATAGAAGAAGGGTAAAAGTGGTGAAGCAGTGCAGTACATGAAGAGAACTCACTGTTTAATTAGCACCTTGAAGAGTAAGGTGCTAATTTCTATGGAATCTTTTCTCTGTTATGGCTTACACATGACAGACTAGAAGATAGTTGCAGGAAAGATAATGAATGTTCATCCCTTCACTGCCATTAAAAATAACTTTAGAAAAAAGTTTAATGAAAGAATGTTTCCCTAGTCTGTCACATTCAGGCATATCTCAAGTTTACTCACTGAATTTAAGAAGATTAAGTAATGCAACCCTCATTCCATGTAAGAAAGCACATATTTTTATCCTGTTTATAAGCAGGTAGTATAAATGTGTGGTGATTTGGAAGTAGCTGTGCTCTTGTTTGCAGAGTGAAAGGCCAGTGAAAATATAAAGGATTCCAGTTCTGTGCTGCTTTTCCTTTTTCTTCCTGTGCTTTCCTGCCATGATTGCTCTTTAAATGTTTTAGTGTCTCTTGGTTCCTCTATAATAGAAGATAACCCAGCAAGTTTGTAGATAACTGTGCCTGATAATAATAAGGGTAGCAGTGAGGAAAATGTAGAATATGGAGCCACAAAGGGAGAAAATGAAAGACACAGAAAAAAAGTGTTCCTGTGCATAAGCATGCCTATCATTCTTTATATGGACAGTTGAGAGCTTACTGTTGTTGGAACTTACATAGCTCAGGCTTTGATCAAGAAGACACCTTTGAATATTATTCCATATTTAACAAAGAAGAAACAGATTTTTCCATATTTCTAAAAGGAGAAATGTTATGTTTGAGATGGTGAGAGGTGCCATTTGAGATTTGGCGCCACAGCCTGTGCATAAGATCTCTGTAAACATTTTTTTTTCTCAGAACAGTAAATTGTTGTAACATATATTTACTGTAATAAATGCTGAATACAGTAGCACACAGATGTGAAGTGACCATTCTGATGTGATTCCAGGCACAGCTATGGGACAAGTTGATGGAAAACTATTTTGTAAAACTTCTAAAACAGGCTCCATTTAATTTAGCTCAATTGCCAATGTGCATATTTTACAATCAGTATCACAATTTTTTTTTTCCTAAAGTCCATATACTGATGTGCTATGCATTTTTTTTTGTGCAGCTTTGACTGCCAGCCTGCAGTACATTGAATCTATCAGCTTGAAAGCCTTGCCCTTTAGTATAAAGAATAATCAACAACCATATGTAAGTGTGTGGACAGGCTGGTATTTCCAATTTAAGGGACACATTTTCTTTTGCAATTTTAGTTATCACTGCACCTGGTTTTTTACAATGTCCTGGGGTATTGCTTTATGGTTGCCACTCCCCTGGTTACAGAAGGCCTTGTCTCCTTTTTAATTCTGTGGCATTTTATTATTTTTTATAGCTGCTTCATGCGAATTGTTTTAATTCACATCTGGGGAAAAAAAAACCCCTGATTTATCTGACTAATTATCTGCTTGTTTTGTAATTTGAAACTAAAAACTGTGTGCAAGTATATTTTTGAGAAAAGAAGCAAAAAAAAATTTCAGATATTTTTGTTTCTTCAGGCTGTCATTGATGGCTGTTTAAAGATGGATCATGTCATGGATTAGTTGCCTGGGTGTAATGCAATGGACTAGAGTAGTGATAGAACACTGTATTGCTATTAGACTGTTAAAATATTTCATACCTAATGGGACTGTCAAACTTCAATCAAGAAGGCCACAAAATGGGAGGGCAGAACAAGCAAAGAGCAATACAAATTACTTGTTCTCAGTAGCATTTTTCAGTGAAAACCCCTACAGTCCACCTTCATTTTCTGGAATGTCTTCTATGATTTTATCTTCGACTTGCAAAGTACAGAATCAATGCCTTTTTCTTCTTCTTCTTTCTTTTTTTTTTTTTTAACTGAACTTGCAAGATTATTGCCACTGAGTAGGCAGCTCAGTAGCAAATAAAGATACGCTTCTAAAAAGATCCATCACATAGGATGGCATTGTAGGACACAATTCAGCCTAAGCAACAGTGGACAATGCATTAGCCAAAATGTTACTGGTGGAGAATTCAGAATTATTTTGGCACAGTGTTCAAAATGCTTTACTGTTTTTACTAGGTAAAAGAATGCCTGGATGGCAGAACCCAGAGTTCTGCTGAGTGGTGTTAAATCCAGTTGGCAGCTGGTCACCAGTGGTGTCCCGCCCAGTGGTCAATATTGGGGACAACCCTATTTCATACCTTTGTAATGCTCAATATTGAGGACAACCCTATTTCATACCTTTGTAATGATCTGGACGAGGGGATTGAGTGCATCCCTAGTCAGTTGTAGGTAACACCAAGTTGGGTGGGAATGTTGATGTGCTGGAGGGCAGGCAGGGTCTGCAAGAGGACGCCAGATAGGCTGGATCAATGGCCTGAGGCCAGTGCTCTGAGGTTCAACCAGGCCAATTACCAGGAATGCCCCTTAGGTCACAACAACCCCCTGCAGGACAGGCTGCAAAGCAGGAAAAGGACCTGGGGGTGTTGGTTACAGCAGCTGAACGTGAGCCAGCACATGCCTTGGTAGCCAAGAAAGCCAATGGCACCTGGCTTGTCTCAGAAAAAAGTATGGCCAGCAGGACCAGGGCAGTGACTGCTCCCTGCACTCAGCACTGGTGAGGCCACATCTCGAAACCTGTGCTCAGGTTAACCCCTTAATTTAGGAAGGACATTGATGTGCTGGACCATGTCCAGAAGGGCAGTGAAGCTGGGGAAGGATCTGGAGCTCAAGTCTGATGAAGGGCTGCTGAGGAACCTGGAGTTGGTTGGCGTGGAGAAAAGAAAACTGAGGGGAAATATTATTCTCCCAGGATGGTGTAGCCAGTCTGGTCTCTATTCCCAAGTAACAAGTGACAGGACAGGAGAAAACGGTCTTAAGTCATGCCAGGGGAGGTTTACGTCAGATATTAGGAAAAAATTTGTCACAGAAAGGGTTGTAAAGCATTGAAACACGCTACACAGGTAAGTGGTGGCAGTGTTCTGAAAATAAGTAGATGTGGTACTTTGTGATATGGCTTAGTAAATGTGGTGGTATTCAGTTAAAGATTGGACTTGATTGTCTTGGAGGTATTTTCCAACTTCAAAGATTCCATGATTCTATAATTCTATGGTGTTATGAAGAATACACCTCTTAAGATGTAGTTACACTGCATGTTGTCTTACAAGGCTGTTGCTGCTTCTGGCCATGGATTACTGCTTTCACTTTGCTTGTGCATGAAAATTAGTGTAAGAAATAATGTTAATCATATGAATAAAACATTATCTCTCAGCAGTACTCATCCTGCAAACTGTATCACTTCAGTGACCTTGCATTCAGTGCCTTGTGCAGTGCTGCCACAGTTGTTTACCTAGAGGATGAGCAGTGAGAACAGAAAAGAATGGCAAAGAGAAGTAGAGGAATTTTTAAGCCGTTGTGGTGTGCTTTGCTTTGAATCCATGTTTGCCCCTTGTTCTCCTCCCTAATCCCCTCCCTTCCCCAGTTGCCAATCTTCCCAAGACCTTCCCTAACCTCCTACCTTCCAAGTTGTCAATCCTCCCTATCCCTACCGTTTCTCCAGAGAGTTCTGTGTCTGTCTTGTTGCCATCTACACCCCATTTGTGTATTATTCCCCTCCCCTGTTCTCCCTGATAGGTTTACAAAATGTTAGTCCCACCTTTGACCCCTCCCCAGCCTTACTCTCATTGCTTAATGTTCCTACACCCCTCCTCCTGAGTTGCTGTATAAAAACTTCTGATAACCCCCCCCGCCCCATCCCCAGTCTTTTCTGAGAGCCCAGGTATAAATCTGGCTTGTTCTACTCCAAGACCTGTGTCAAGAGCAATTACAGGGTTCCTGTTGCTTCAGAGGGAGACCTTATATTTTGTGACCACTATAAAATAATAGACATGGTTTTCCTAAAAGTTAAAGGGTTTTATGAAGACTGATAGGTTGTAATTTTTCTTAGACAGTTCTGTTAAGTGATCTCTTCTTCATTTTACTTTGGGCATTGAGGGGTAAATAGATGGGCTGCCCAGGTTCCTTTGGATGCAGCCCAGGACATAATTTGCTTTCTGGGCTATGAGCACTCACTGCTGGCTCACGTTCATCAACCGTCACCCCTAAGTCCTACTACACAAAGCTGCTCTCAATGTGTGAAATTTCCAACACCTTTGGATGTATTTTGATTTTCTCTGGGTCGTACAGCTTTGCACTGTCATTCTGTTGGCTGAGGGTTGCCAAAAGGCAGATAACCTTGCTCCTCTCTATAGCCTTCAGTGTGTTACAAATCTCAGATTTTTTAAAATCTACATTGTGCTTCCAGAGCTACATCAAACAAGTAAAAGGACCGAGCAGATATCCTGCCATCATTTTTTTTCTGAAGATTCAGCTGAATAAAAAGTTGCAAATACTTGTACAAAAGAAGGTTTAGAGATTAGGAAGTGCCAGTTTAAAATAGATATGTATAATAAAGTGTACAGTATTAAGTAGGAATTTACTCCTGTTGTTCAGTACTCCCTCAGAGTGACAAACAGGGTTGTTTCTGTCTCTTTCTCTGAACATTCTGCATGATCTACTTATAGAATAAAAGTGTTCTTTTTATACCCTACACTAGCAACCTTGTTTTGCTTATGTTTTTTTAACCATTTAAACAAAAATGATTATGTTATGTGATTATCGACTGCATATGATTCCTTGAGTTGATAGGAGAAATGGTGTAGTTGAGCTGTAATTATGCAAATATTGGCATAATTCTACATAACTTGTACTTAACTAATTTTAAAAATGAGGAAGCAGGATGATTGAGCTGCTGAAATTCTTAACCTATCAAATAATGTAACCAAGGGCACAAATAGCTACCTTACACCCCTGGTTTTATGGATGAGAGCCCAGACAAAGAGGGAGGCTGGTGCCAGGTACCAAACCAAGGGGACCCAGCTGTCCCACTGCTCCACAGATGTGTTTCCACAGTGGAAAATTCCATGTCTTTTTTTTATGCTGAGTTTAATTATATGCTTTAGCTCTTAATGACACTAATTCAGTGTAACTGTCTGACATTGGCTTCATGATGGCTACTTATATCATTGCCAGCTGAGGATTGCAATGAAGACCATCATCAGCTAAACTGTAAAGCATCAGAATGAACTTCAGTTATTTCATAGATTTATTTTTTTAATGTGAACCATGGTTTTCCAACATGGGCAGCAACTAGTTTCTACTTGCATTCCATCTTTTGGGGAGGATGGACAGTTGGGAGGTGTGAGGGGTTGGCCTTGGCTGGACTTTGGCTCCCAAACCACTTTATCACTGCCCTCCTCAACTGGACACAGAAGAGCAAATATAGTGAAAGGCTTGCGGGTTGAGAGATCACTCACAAATGACCATCACCAGCAAACCAGACTAAACTGAGGAAAGTTCATTTAATTTATTGACAAATCAGAGGAGGGAACTGAGAAATAAAAACAACTCTTCCCTCATCTCTCCCTTCTTCCGTGGGTTCAACTTTACTCCTGATTTCCCAGCTTTACCTCCTCCCCTCCTCAGTGGCACAGGAGAATGGGGAACCAGGGCTGCAGTCAGTCTGTCACACCTTATCTCTGCTGCTGCTTGCTCCTCATGAGGAGGACCCACACTTTTCCAGTGTGACCATCTACAGACCCTGGGCAAGATATTGACTCTTTCAGAACTTCAATCCTCCCTCGACTGAGAGAACAAGACAAACGTGCAGAAACGTAAAGAAACAACATGAAGACACTGATGTCAGTGAAGAAATCAGATCTCAGATGGGAGGGATGAGGATATGTCTTTAGTCTTAAGCTGAAATCCTTTTGTAAAGCTATGGAGAAGGACTCTTTTTTTTTTTTCCCTATAATGCATGAAGGTATAGGGAGATGAAAGTGTTCAAATTGTAGATATCAAGCAAAGGTCCCCATGCTAAAGTAAGTAGATGTTAAGGTAACTATGATCCTATAAGAAGTTTGAACAGAGAAAGAGAGAAGAGTGATGAAGATCCGGTACCCCCAGGGAGAGAAGAAGATCTCTGTTCCTCAAGATGATCTCAGGGATAGATAATGAGAACCTTTGCTTTTGAACAGCTCACCTTTAAATCAGTAAGTTGATATGGCCCATTAATGCAGCTGTAGGAAAAGTTTGTGGAACATGGGAGCAATTTCAGGATTTCAGATTTCCCCAGGCTAAACTGCTATTTGTAGAAAGGGAGAGCCACGAGAGAACTGTCTTCTTGTAGAGAAGTCTCCATAACATTAACATGAGGGACTTCTCTCCCTAAATGAACTGAAGAAAGACTATTCTAGAGCTGGTAAACTGACTGAAAATTTTAAGTTTGTCTCTTTACATTGTCAGTGGGAAAAAAAAGGTTCTATGGGGAGAAGTGTTCTGAAGATTTTGTTCTGATTTTTATTACTCTGTCTTTTAGTTAATGTTAATAATTTTTTCTTTATACCCTTTTAAAGTTTTGAGCCTGCTTTGCCTTTCTTCTAATCCTACCTCACAGAAGGAGAAGAGTAAGTACATTCTAGTGAGTACACTAATGATGGGCCAGCACTGAACCCACCATACTAATTAGTGCATTGGCCAAAAAACCTCAAATTAGCAAACCAAAACCACTACATGAAATTGGTATTTCTGCCCAGTTTCAAACTGAAACTATCACATCTTCTCAAGGCCTAGCCATGCAATCCCAGTGCAGGTGGGCAGTGTTAGTGAAGGGGAGCAGGCAGTGAGTGATGGAGGTACAACATTCTGGGATGATGTTCCTGTCTACGCTAATGCTCAGAACTACTCTCCAGGGCACTGAAAGCAGCACCGAGACTGTCAGAGCTCACACAGTATTTGGACAATGCTCTGAGAATCACAGAATGGAATTGGAAGACATTACCTCGTCCAACCTCCCTGCTCAAGCAGGATCATCTCAGAGCACATGGCACAGGATTGTGTCCAGGTGGTTGTGAAATATCTCCAGTGAGGGAGACTCCAGAATGTTTCTCTGGGCAAACATGGTGTGAATCCACAACCTCTGTCTCAGGCACATGGTGGTGGGATTCTTGGGATTGTCCTTGGGATTGTGCAGGGCCAGAACCTGGACTGCAATCACTGTCACAGATTTACAGAATGCTTTGGGTTGGAAAGGACCTTGAAGATCAACTAGTTTCAACCCCTTGCTATGGAGAGGGACACCATTCACTAAACCAGGTTGCTCCAAGCCCCATCCAGCCTGACTATGAACAATTCCAGGGATGAGGCAGCCGCAGCTTCTCTGGGCAACCTGTGCCTCAACATCCTCACAGGGAAGAATGTTTTCCTTATATCTAATCTAAACCTGCTCTCTTCTGTCACTTCAAGCTTTGTTAAATAGTCTTGCCTCCCTTGCTCTCCGCCCAGAGCTGGTGCAGCCCTGCAGGTGGGGTCTCAGCAGAGCGGGGCAGAGGGGCAGAATCCCCTCCCTGCCCTGCTGCCCGCGGGGCTTTGGGTGAGCCCAGCACACGGGGATGGATTTCTGGGGCAGAGGAATCCCAGAGGAATGTCCACGGCATTGGATCTTTCACGGCCGAGCAATGCCCAGCCTCTCAGGATGAAGGTGGCGCTGACAGCTCCCGGAGCGGCGGCGGAACCGCGCGGCTGCTGCCGGTGTTTCCGGCGGAGCGCGGGGAGGCGGCACCGCCGCTGCGAGAGCATGGCCGGGGCCTGGGCCTGCCGCGGGCTGCGGGCCGGGAGCCGTGAGTGCGGGAGGGGCCGGGAGTGCGGGAGGAGCCGGGAGTGCGGGAGGGAGCCGGGAGTGCGGGAGGGAGCCGGG
>QUSF01000016.1:2289997-2356323 GCA_003676055.1 Chloebia gouldiae
TGCGGGAGGGAGCCGGGAGTGCGGGAGGGAGCCGGGAGTGCGGGAGGAGCAGGGAGTGCGGAAGGGAGCCGGGAGTGCAGGGAGGGAGTGCGGGAGGGAGCCGGGAGTGCAGGGAGGGAGTGCGGGAGGGAGGGAGCCGTGAGTGCGGGAGGAGCCGAGAGTGCGGAAGGGAGCCGGGAGTGCAGGGAGGGAGGGAGCCGGGAGTGCGGGAGGGAGCCGGGAGTGCAGGGCGGGCCGAGCTCGGGCTTGTACTGCAGCGGTGCTTCCATGGGCTGAGGTGCCCTTATTAGGCCGCGAATAATAAAAGGGAAGGGCCTTTTCAGCCGCGGAGCGACATTAATTTCTGCATAGGACCCGCTACCCAGAGTAGTTAGGGTTGGAAGAGACTTCTGGAGATCATCCAGGCCTGCCAGGGTAGGGGCACCACGAGCAGGTGGCACAGGAGCATGGCCAAGTGGATTTGGAATGTCTCCCTCCCCACCCTCCCAGGGCAGCTTATTCCAGTGCTCTGCCCCTGTGAAAAATGCATATTTTATGATTGGCTTTTCGCAAATATTACAATGAATATTATATGTGTAATGTTAGAAAGTTATGCTGCATCAATTCTCTTATGTAGTGTGTTAAATGTAGTTTTAGGTTGCAACATAATGTTAAAAGAGAGACTATGTATGTGGGGGAAGTTTTTTTAGGAATGAGATACTCGCTTTGAGGAACACCTAAATCTTCCAAAGGAGAGAAATTTATAGCTTCTTATCAGAAGAAGCTAATTTCTTCAGGCCTTGCTCAGCCTCAAAGGCACCAGGGGGGGTTAGAGAAAACAGTTGACATACAACAGACAGAGTTTCTTGTTTAGAATAGAATATATGCATAACCATGAAGGAGGTATGAATATGCAACAAGTGTATTGTTTTAAGGGTGATTCCTTTGTTCACAAGGGATGCTTTTTGTGACTTAGTGTCCGAGAGCATCCGGACACCCGTAATTCTTTGCTTTTTATTTTCTTGTAATTGTCCTAACTCTAAACTTTATTACTCTAATTGTATTATTATTTTTATAACCATTTTATTATTATTAAACTTTTAAAAATTTAAAAAACCAAGTGATTGGCATTTTTCACAGCCCCTCTCCATGGAAAGAATTTCTTTCTCATGTTGAAGTGAAACTTCTTGTGTTTTAGTTAACGGCTATTGCTTCTCATCCTGTTGCTGGTCACCGCTGAAAGGAGTCAGGCACCAACCTCTTGGCACTGTCCTTTGAGATATTTATATGTGTTAATGAGATTCCCTTTCAGTCTTCTCTCCAAACTAAACAGGCCCAGCTCCCACGGTCCCTCCTCATAAGAAAGATGCTTGAGCCCCCTCATTATCTTTCTGACCCCTTTTGTTGCCTCAGAGTCCCCTGTTGTGACTTTGTGCAGGCAGTGCAGGGGCCCAGCATGGTCACTTGCTGGAGCTGCAGAAGTGCTGCCTTGTACATACTGAGACAGACAGGTGGGTGATCAGTAGTGTTCTAGAAACCAAAACCTTATAAAAAGGCTTTGAAAACACAGCATGGTTGAGGTTGTGAAGGGACCACAGTGGGCATCTGGTCCAACCTCTCTGCTCAGGTTGGATCATCCCAGAGCACATGGCACCAGATTGCATCCAGATGGTTCTGAAATATCTCCAGTTAGGGAGACTCCACGCCCTCTCTGGGAAATCTGTTCCAGTGCTTGGTCACTGTACAGGAAAATTCTTCTTCATGTTTATGTGGAACTTCTGTGTGTCTGTTTCTGCCCCTTGCTTCTTGTTGTATTGCAAGGCAGCACTGGGCAGAACTTGGTCCATACTCTGACCCTTCCTGCAGACACTAACACGATTAATGAGGTCCCCTCTCACTCATCTCTTCTTGAGGCTGAACAGGCCCAGTTCCCTCAGGCTTTCCTCATAAGAGGAATGCTCTGCTGGGCTCACCCCAGGATTGCTTACTCCAGGATTCTCGCTTACTCAGTATCTCTCCTGTCACCAGGGTACATCTCCACACCAGCTTTCTCTCAGCTGACACCTGATGAGGTGGTTCGGATGCGTAATGAGCTCTTCACCAAAGAGAAAGAGAGACAATTGTCTCTTCACCCAAGGATTGAGAAAATTGAAGTGAAATACACTGGGAAGTTGCACCATGGCAGTGTGTTTGTCATGAACAAGGCTCTGTCTACGCCGTACAACTGTGCCATGCGTAAGTGGATGGACTTCTGAACTAGCCCATCATGTTGTGCTGTCAATTGAAATAAAAAGTTAGTTTTTGTAGGTTTATTTCACAGTTCATCCTTCCAGGTCATTTACAAATATGAAACTTAGAGTTGTTAGAAATGCAGCAGTCTGAACTGCTGATCTTGAAAAATATGGTTAATAACTAATTAATACTTTAGGGTTTTTTTTACTTTCTTTAGATTTAAGTGAATGGCATTGCAAGAACTCTGTTCTGGCTACTGTGGATGGTGAAATCTGGGATATGTACAGACCCCTGACCAAATCATGTGAAATTCAGTTCCTTACCTTCAAAGATGAAGATCCAGAGGAAGTAAACAAGGTAAGTTATTATCCTGATCCATTGTAGGTGACCCTGGTTCTCTCTACCTTGTCTTGCAAGTGGCCCTAACTACGACCACTTGATTCTGTGTGCACCTTTCAGTTCCATGCCTGTCTGCTTTCTTGAACTTTGTTGTCATTAAAGTTCAGACGTTTTAATGTCTTTTTAATGGTGCACCATAGCTGTTATTAGCTGGACTAGTGTGTGGGCTAGGTGAATTGTTGGCTTTCCTTTCAGCTGTTGTATTATTCTGTGATTTTAGATTTAAATATCTCCAGGGTTACATCTGCCTTGCATTCTAATTGCAGTTTTGATTTTTTTTATTCAATTCTGTTTGGAGAATCATCTCTGAATAGAAGTTTAAATACTAAAGAAAGTAATCATAGAATCATGGAAAAGCTTGGGTTGGAAGGGACATTAGAAGCTCATCCAGTTCCACCCCCATGGGCAGGGATACCTTCCACTAGACCAAGTCACTCATAGCCCTGTCCAGTCTGGCCTTGAACAGGGGTGGAATGCTTGGGTTGGCAGCTAGGTTTGTGCATCATCCAGTTAAGTTTTGGGGGATTTTTTTTCTAATAATTAGCTTCTAGGCATTAAATCCTTGTTCTGAAATTCTCTTTGCAGGCATATTGGCGTTCCTGTGCCATGATCATGGCGTGTGTGCTAGAGCGAGCATTCAAGGATGAATACTCAGTCAACCTGGTTAAAACTCCAGAAGTGCCAGGTGATAAAAGTGCTTTATATTGATTGTCTTTTGCTGCTTCTCAAGCAAGTTTAATAACCAAACTTAGAGAAAAATTATTTCCAATGATTGATGGTACTTAGCATTGATATGTGTATTACATGCTGTTGCCTTTAATTTATAATAACCTCACTAAAAACAATTTTGTTACCAATGTTCAGAAAATAGGTCCGTGTGGCCTCTGGGTTTCAGACCACTTAGGATTTCATAGCTGAAATTAGTAACTAAACCTCTGTATTGTGAAGTGACATGAGCAAGGTTTCTAGATGTGATGTAACATGTTTCTGTGGAATTTGCTTTAATAACTGCATAGCCTTGTCCATCCCTTCCGTTTCTAAAAGTGGCAATGTCTACACCAAATTGGAAGATTATTGAGGTACAAACAAGCTTAGTAACAACTTCTGCTCATCCATGAGCTAAGATTTAGAAAAGTGAGAAAATGCACGAGAGGTTGTTTCAATAACAAAACCTGCATAGTTATGTATTTAATATATGAGAAGATTGGTTGCTGGTCATGTGGAGTGCTATAACTGCTTCTCTTTTTAGCAATTTTAGCATTTGTTATGATTGATAAGTACAGGTAAATATTTCAGTTCTACCAGAATTTGGAATAATCTTGGATATGCTCAGCTGTATCATTGTACTGCATGTATAGAATTAGTGTGATTTTACTGGGTTCATAGATTTGATTTCTAAATAGCCATAACTCAATATACACAAAATATCTAACCACTGTCAGATAAATTTGTGTTGCCTTTATCAGAAATTTGTGCCATGCTTATGTTGTGGATAAACAGCTCTAAACTAATATTGTTTGATTTCACTATGCAAAAAATTCCTATTTATAATTTAATAGTTCACATTTATTGTATGAGGCCTACAATGGAAAAACAGTGAAGTGTTTCTAAAGTGAGTGGTTTTGATTTTTTTTCTGTAGTGTTAGATGCAATTTTGTGAAGCAGTTTATTTTTTCCCCTCTTTATTTGGATTCTATTATATTGACATTGCATTAAAACTCCTTTCAAATTACCTTCTCCTTCAGTGAAATTAAATTAAAACAACACAAGTTCAATCTGTCATTTTATAGTATAATCAGAGCTGAAAACTTTTATGATTAATTTCTAGAAGTAATTCTGTTTTTCTTTTTCTTCTAATTTATTTTGTTGTAAGAATATAGTATGAGTGTAAAATGCATACTTTGTTACAAACATGAATATTTTTATCTTTGGAATGGAACTGCAGTGATCTCTGGAGCTTTCTGTTGTGATGTGGTTTTGGACAATAAACTGAATGACTGGAAACCAACAAATGTAAGCACTTCTCAGGTGTAAATCCAAAAAGTTCTATAGCTTGTGTCCTTGTCCAGTTGTTCTTTTTTAATATGGGAGAAGAAACAGAGCTTTTTTCCCCCTTTTAGTTAATACATATTTGGAGTAGTCTGTGGGAGCTGATCTCTGCATTTACCACACACTGGTGCTATGGCAGAGTGCTCTTGCATTTCCTTTCAGACAAAAATAAGCCTTGTGCTGTCTTCCACATGCTTTCAGGCTTTAGGTCTGTGGAGCTAGAGAAAATTCTAGTCTGAAGTACAAGTTCAGTGCCATATTTGTTACTGTACAGATCTGTTCCTCCTCAGCTGCTCTTGCCTGGTAATGTAGATGCAGCCACAGTCTTTGAGTAGAGATTCTGAAAATAAAAGTGTGTATAAGGCATATTTTCTGGTGGTTTACAGCAGAATCAGTTTGTTGTTGAATAAAATCTGTGAGTGCATTCAGCTGCAGCTCTCCTTAATAGCTTGCTTATGTTTCATGCTCTGCAGTAAATCTAATAATCTGAATACTCTAAATCTCAGCCATTTGTGATCACAAATGTTTTACCCATCTGGTGTCCATTCTTGTTCTTGTGCCCAAAAACCACCAGAGGGGTGTATGGCTAGCAAAGCAATATTGGTACAATGCAGGATTTTTCTTTAATATGATCTTGTGCCTGAAATAATTTAGTTATAAATATTTTCTACATGACGTTTTAAATGTAATTCCACCTCATAACAATTTCTTACTTACGAGTAAATCTGAATTACGCAGAACCTCAGATTCTGGTCCAAGGTGACAAATTTTTATTTATTAAATATTTAGTGCCTTTTTTTCACTTTGATCTATCATAATAGAGCTTATTTATAAGTGAAGACACCACTCTGGGAAACAAGATTTATAAAAGAGTATTCAACAGTAGCAAGACTGTGTATGTAGTACCATGTAGGGAAAACCTACTATTAAACTGCCTACATGGGCAGTTTAATTAATATGTATTGTTTTTGATGGAAAAAATGCCTATTTCTCATTGAAATGACTGGGCATTGAATCTGTCTATTAAAACAGTGATGATCTATAGTGCTTTTATGATACTAGTAAGACACTCCTACAGTAAAATTGCTATATTTAGGGTTTATAGTAGATGATCTTTGTTGCTTTGACTAATATTTAGTGTTTGCTGTGATTTTTCTGTTCACTACAGCTATGAAAAGGTGTTTACAGTTTTTATGTTCTTTTATTAGGACAACCTCAGTTCTCTTACAAGGGATGCCAAAAAGCTAATCCATCAAGACCTGCCCTTTGAAACACTGCATGTTGAAGCAAAAGTAGCACGTGAAATGTTTCAGCATAATGTGTGAGTGTTTTAATTTGCCTTTCTTTCAAAGAGGCAATTAGAAATCAAGTAAGATGAAGTAAGAAGGTACTTCTCCTACTGCTCTGAATGAGCCTGCCTCATTTTCTTTCCACACCATCTTACTTAGTTGGCTCTCTTCAGAGGCCAACACCAGGCACCTTTACTGGATGTAGTTTTGTGACAAACTGGAAGACTGAGACTTCTTTTGTTCACTAGCAAGCTTCAAGATTCCAGTGCTATTAAATTGAAACTCTGGTGGTTAGCCTTGACATGGTAGCCTTTCCTGAAAGGCTTCCATACTTAAAGAAATGAATATTTTTCATGTCCTGGTATCTTGAAGATTTAATGAAATGCAGTTTTTGAACTGTGCAAGGGAAAATGGGTAAAATACTTTGGTCTGTGCTATGAAATAAGGTTTGTTCAAAACCTCCTGTCTTCTTTCTGAAAAACATACCTCAGCCATGTTTCTGGTCCATAGCTTTTTGGCAGTTGGAGAGATGTAGGGGGAAAACGAGAAATTATAATTTTGTGAACCAAAATTAAACTACAATAAAGCTAAAGTTTCAAAATACAAATTTTTTAGCTTAATGCTGAAGGTCATTTTAATGTGACATATGGATCATTGTCTCCACTTTGCTGGCTGCATTGACAGCAGGTGGGAGCTGACTTTAGATGGTACCTTTAGATATTGTGTATAGAAAGCACAGAGAGCATTTTTCTGTATTGCAGGCAACCAGATGTTAAGGGCTACACATTGCATCAAATCAGTTTAGGTGATGTCGTGGTGTCTTCTAGTCTTACAGGTGACCTGAAAAACTCTTTATTTTTAGTAGTAGGTCCATTGTAACTTTCTGAATAAAACTGCTGTGGGAGCATGGCCCTCCTGTAAAATATGCACAGAATAGACTGGAATAGATGTTTCAATAGGAAGGGACCTACAACAACCACATAGTTCAGCTGCCTGGCTGATATGGGGCTGACACATTACAGCAAGTTATTACAGGCATTGTCCAGATGCCTCTTAATTAGTGACATCGACCGCCTCTCCAAGAAGCCTGGTCACTGTTTGAACACTGTCTCCTAAGGAAATGCTTCCTAGTGTCTAGTTTGAACTGCCTCCCAGCACAGCATTAAACCATTCCCAAACATCCTGTCTCAGGATCCCATGTTGCTGTGCCTGATGATTGCACTATTTTTAAAGTGCCTTTCAGTAGTGTTCACTCTGTAATTTTTTTCATGAACTGAGGTTAACTAACAGGTCTTTAATGAAGTGTGTCAATATGTGTTCTCATTAGGAATTTAAACCAGTCTCAAAGCTCACATAAATACAAGCACGATTTTTAGGAATTTTAAATGAATCAAATTAGTTTCTGAAGTGTTTTGGTAAGAGCAAGGTGTTAAAGGTGAGGATTTTTAAAATAATTTTTTTTCTTGTCCAGATACAAAATGGAGATGATAGAAAGAAAAGCTGCTCAGAATATGGAAGGAATTGTACCATTACATAGGTAAGCAAAACTGAACTTCCATTCTGTAATGATTCACTGGAACATTTGAGTATATTGCAAGTACTCTCTGCAAGTGAGAAGAGCAAATTACTTGGGATGGTTTTAAATTTAAAGATCACTGGTATTCATTGATGTCTGTGGTCTGTCTTAAGTTGTTGGTGTGGTTTGTTTGCTTGGTTTTTTTAATATAACCATTTCTTTGTGATACCTCGTGATACTACATTTCTATTTGTTGTTATGTTAAGGATGGTAAGTGCTAGAGAAGTCTTACTGTTTTCAGTACTTTTACATGAAAACTAAGTAAATCTCTAGAGCTTGACAGGCTAAATAAAATACAAATCAAATACTTGTTTGAAAACAAGTTAGCATTGTATAATGGATTTTTCTTTCAGAGTTGTCACGATCTTCCTAACTTGCAATCTACTGATTTGTAGTGGTGGAGATGAGAATAGAACAGATCCTGGGGATACAGTGTAAAATGCAGAGTTCTTAGCCTGGAGGCAGGATAATTACCTGTATCTCAGGCAATTCTCTGTCTTAGGCTGTTGTAGGATATTCAGTTGCGTAGATGTCTAAAGAGTTCCTAATTTGTTTTTGTTCTATCTTAAGGAGCATAATCTATCTAAAGGAACAGATGATTTTGCAGTGATCATTCTTGAAATTTTAGAACAATGTTGTGTCATTCTCTCCTTCCTCCCACGTTGATTTGCTCAATAAAGGGGCAAATGGGCTTACCTGTTGCCTTCTGGGAGAGGTTCATTCTCAATGTGTCTTTGCTGTACTATGCTGTCTCTCTTTTCTTAATTGATTTGCAGTTTTCCAAGATCTGGAAAGGGAAATAACTGTGCAGGTTGTAAACACTGTACTGTGGAAAACAGGTGGTCTTGGAGACAAATCTTTTTCTGGTGAATGACAGTTATCCCAGTTTTAAAGCCAACATGGCATCAAACTTTTTAAACCTAAGATCCTTTCCTAGACTCGAGGTTTACGTTTTCTAAGTTCATTTCAGGAAATTGTGTGACCTGTACTTTTAATTTAGGAAACTCAAAAATGCTGAGCTGGAGATTTGTTTAGATTTGGTTTGGGATTTCTTGTGGATCTTCTTTCTGTTGATTGGAATTTCCTAATCAAAAATAAAACCTCATCTCCTTGTATTTCGCTCCAAATATATTTGGCATATAAGCTGGAGTTTTTTGTCCTCTCAGGTTTGGTGACTTCGTAGATGTTAGTGAAGGTCCTCATATTCCAAGGACAGGTTTCTGTTTCCAATACGAGATAACAGCAGCCCATAATCTTCAGACTGACCAGTCTGAATTGATAAGGAGATTCCAGGGTGTGTCCTTGCCAGTCCATTTGAAGGTAAGTAATCAGTTTTGCACAGGTTTTCCTTCTTTAAATCAGAGCATTTTACCTGTGTTTCTGTCTTTCATTCTGCTTGCATAAGTTGTGCATGTCAGTCTTCTTACATCTAGGCTGCTGACAGTGCATAAAAGAGCTTTGTATTTATACTCGTGATAAAGATACCATTCAAAGAAGTTCATGACACCAAAGTAAAAAGTAACAGCAACAAAAAATTTCCTAGCTCTAATGGAAGCTCTAAAGCCTTCAACAAAGGCTTTGCAGAACTGAAGGTGGAGGCAGGAGTCTTTATTCCCATTCGTGTGACTTAAATTTTTAACCTTGTGATCTAGCATGTGTACTATTGTCTTAGTTGGGGAAGTTTTCAGGGGTTCCTCAGCTCATCTCTGTGTTCCCTTCCTAAGCATAATTCCCATTTTTGCCAATTAATTCCTCAAGGATTCCACACAGTGGATGAATCATAGAACCATAAAATGGTTTAGGTTAGAAGGCACCTTAGAATTCATACAGTTCCAATTCCCCTTCCAAGGGGAGGGGCACCTTCCACTGGGCCAGGTTGCTCAGAGCTCTATTCAACCTGGCCATGAAGACTTCAGGGATGGGGCATGTGATGGGTAGACTTTTATTCAAGTCCCCCACATGAATATGGGCAAATTGGACACCAAAATTTTAAGTTGATAAAACAGAACATTTGAACTGAGCATTATTATGGTTTTGTACCATCATTTCTATACATTTGTCAAATCTGTTCTATGATAAGATTATTTTTTACCTCTGTTAACATCATTTAATGACATTTCCCACAGGCTCACCACACCGTGTGGCACAAACTGCTGGAAAGATCAAAGAGGCTGGTAAGTCTCACTAGTGGTGAAGTACAGGCTACCAAATACCAAGGTATGCTCTGATAGAGGACACTTTGAATTACAGGTAGGTAGTATACTCAAGAATATATCTTTAGGAATGGAAATACTCACAGGTGAATGGAAATCAGAAATCTCACTGCTTATTTATTAGAGGACGTGGTAGCACTGTTTCTGAGGTCTCTTATTAAAAAACATTGTGCCATTTAAAAAACATCTACTATTTGATTGATATGATTTGTCCAGTTGAAAAATACTGCAAGGTAAATGGCACTATAAAATATTACAACCTACATATAACCAAATAACCACTATCAAGACATATTTAAACATAGGAAGTCTTTGTAAGAATTAAAGAGCAGCTGTTGTAGAGCCTTCTGAGCAATAATTTTACTTACTTGTTTTACAAGAGACAGAAAAAAAACTATTTAATGTCTTCTGATAGCCATGGATATGGCGTCTTCCCTGAACTTAGTTTGAATATTCTTGTCCTTCAGGTTGTTTAATTTTGGAGAAGATAATAGTCTATGTAGATTGTCCTCTCTTGTTACAGTGACAGTATGAGCAGAGGATTTTCAGGATCAAGGAGAGTGAAATAATTTTTAAAAATATTACAAAATTGATATCTTTCTGCAGGTCACTGAAGAAGAATATTTGGAAGCAGCAGCATGATGTCTGGAGGCAAAAGATGGAACTGAAGAAGGAAAACCTGTATCATTTTAAATTAAGTTGGACCTCTAAATGTACATAATAAAATATGTATTTTTACATTACTTGTTTGTGCCTCTTACAAAAATGTCTTGGGTAATTGTGCTGGTTTAGGGCAAAAACCTCCAAAAGGGGGCCCCCCAAGAAAGCAAACCCACACAGCCCCTCCCCCTCAACTGGTTTGGGAAAAATATCCTCGGAGAGAAGTGGAAAACAACCTGTTCATGTAAACAGGCAAAGCACTCCCCAGCACAAAAAATGAACAATACCAGATGACAAAACTCATTTGCTGCTCTGAAGAGATGACAAATTCAGAAAATCTCTCCCGTGGGTGGTGCTCTGGTATCAGTCCCTCCAGCACTGGGAAAAGCTGCTGCCCAGAGCAGGGCCTGGTAGAGCACAAAGTGCAAGGTCTCGGTGTTTCCCGGGGTCCCAGTCTGAAACAGGCTCAAACAGTTCCAAGAAAAGAGAAAGAAAACCAGTCCAGGGAAAACAACTTTGCCTCAGCTAGCTAAACTAACTCAAAAGCAAAGGAGCACTCTGTTCTGCCCTGTCCGTGCCCAGACAGCACAGTCCAGCAGAATGTGGAGGAGTGAGTGCAGACTGATAACAAACTCTTTGGAGCAGTGCTCAAACACATACCTGCAACTATCACCATATACCAAATTTAAAGCTTTGGGGTTATATAAAATACCAAAAGGTGTATGGCAAAGCTCTGACTGACTGTGGATTCTGGATGTTTGTGCACTGTCCTGCCTACCCTGGCGCCTGGTCCAATCTTCTCCATTGGAAATAGTCAGAAGACACCATCACTGATCAGTTCAAAAAGAGACGAGAAAGTAGATGTTATTTTCTATACTGAACACTGTAGGAAACTGCAGGGATTAGGGGTGGATAGATGGGCAAAAGACACTGCAGAATTTTGCCAATTCCCCTTCTTGGCAATTTCTGTGTGTAAAGAGGCAATTTTTACTCAGCAAAAGAACTGCAGAACCAGCTAAAAGTAAGGAAGTATCTAGGAGGACACAAAGTGGAGAAAGGGGAGGGCAGGGTCACTTAGGGCAACATACATGAACAGAAGCTGATAGTGGCCAGATTCTGATAAGGAATAAGTAAGAATTTTTTTTATGGTGAAAGCGGTGCGACACTGGAACATGTTCAGAGAACTCACGAGTACCTCAGCCTTGGAAATGTTTGAGGTCAGACTGGATGGAACTTGGTGCATCCTGATCTAGTGGAAAGTGTCCCTGCCTATGGCAGGGGGCTTGGAACAGGGTGATCTTTAAGGTCCCTCTGAACCCAACCCATTCCAAGATTCTGTAGTGACGGGAAAAGGCAGGAACTGAAGCCTTCTTTGTTGCACATCTCAGTGGTAGCTTCATGGCTACTCACGTTCAAGTTGTTCCTCCTTCTGCATCTTGTTTGAAAGAGCTGAAACTTGTCATTTTTCCTTCTTGTTTATTGGCTTTATCCAAGAAAAGAAAGCCCTATATTAAAGCTAAAGCTACATGGTATCTTAATCCTAAGAGGTGGCAGAAGGAAAGTTGAGCAGTTTCAGCTGACACATATAACCAACTGAGAAATTTTCTTCCAAAGAAATATTCTGTATTTCATGTTATCATGGACTTTGGAGATAGAAAAGGCAATTAGGATATAGTATGACTTAATAACAGAAGGAATTAAATGCTAAGAGTTATTTTTTTTCTTACCAGGCAGTAAAGGTCTTCCCTGGGAAACTGAACACATGCAAGTGATGAAAACAATCATCAATAGACATCAAATCCTTTCATGACAGCAGCCAGGACAAGTTTCCCTTTCTAGTTTAACTTCTGTCAAGGAGTAATCTTCTACTGCTTTTTGGAAACTTACCTAGCACTATTGCACTCAGCACAGTACTTTGTTATATTTGGAGCCAGTTAACCTGCTACATTTATTTTATTAGTTTTTAAAGACACAAGAACTTGGCAGCATAAAGGTGTTTGATTGAAAGAGTTGACAGTGGGTATTTCTTGAAGAACACCAACCATCTGAAAATGGTAATGCTATCATGCTGTGGTTTTTCATGAGACTTAACCCCAGTCATGGACAGCATTAACATTTTTTCAGAGTGAAAAAAAAACCTATTATTTTAGTATCTGCTATTATAATATCCACAACCTAACTATGTCTGCTTTTCTGGGGAACCAGCTATGCAGAAAGAATACACATGACAGGTCTAATATTTGACCATATTTATAATTGCAATCTATTTCTTAAGTTTGCAAGTTAGTCACATTTTAAAGATAGAAAATGTGAGGGAACAAAACTTGATTTTTATGGCATGACTATGAATTAGGATTGTGAGGGGAAATATCTGTTTTTTTCCTTAAGACACCTTCTATTGATGTGTCTATACAAGATAGATGCTCTAGGATCATCTTTGCTTCAGCAAACCAGGGCTGCTGAATGTGGCCTCAAATGGACAGGGAAATCAAACTGAGCTTCAGTGTCACCCAAGAAATGAGATTGTCTCTGGACTTTTCTCTGATTTGCCACAATTTTCTTCCTGCATTTAAAGCCATTTTCTCTGGAGAGTTAATAAGAGTATGCTTTTCTTTACCAAAATATGGTGCACCACTTTGAGAATTCCCTCTCAGACCTATGGTTCTGACTTTGAAAGGGATAAAAGTGGCTTTTCTTTTTTGGTGGTTATGGCCTGCCCAGCTGTATGTATCCTGGGGGAGCCACTTAACCTAGAGCCTGATTTGGAAAACATTTATGCCCTGCAGCAGTTCTGTCTGAGTGTAAAAATCACATTCAGCAAGACTTTTTCTGTGGGACACTTTTTTATAAGGCCATTGCTTTGTAAATTTCTGTGGTCTTGAGTGCTCTGTAATCATTCCTTGTACTGGGGATTCACAGGCAGAACACTGATAACAGAAAGAGATGCTCATATTGATACATCACAAACATTAAACATATTTCTTAATTTATGATGAGTACTTTGAGGTTTTTTAGTTTTCCCTTTTTTTCTCCCATCAAATTACTGTTTCATAGCTAAACTATTCCCCAAGCAGATTTAAGTAGAGATAGGAGAGAGTTTTAAGGACTGGTTCTGCCACTCAGGTTTTGTGACTGTGAATAATCAGGAACTATTTTGACCTTCCACAAAATAAATATAACAATACTTCCCTGTTTCTCTACAATTTTCTAAGACTTCCTAAAGTTTGCAGTGCACACGTAATACTAAAGTAAACTAAAGATACTTTCATTTTCTCCTAATGACCCATTGACCCATTTCACCTAAAGAATTGACAATGGAATCTCAAAGAAACATTTTCTGTCAGTTTTTTTCTTATATATAATAAAATTCTATAGAAATTAATAGAAGTTGTACGCACCAGAAATTTAATCCATAATTTTTCTTTCCTAAATTAAAATGAAGAAATGAAATATTTGTGTAAGAAGTAAAAGCAAAAGAGCTAAAGTTTGATAAAGTAAAACCCAGGTTGTTGCATTCAAAACGTTACACATTCGACATCCTAGTAAGGACTTGATAATACATATAGCTGCTACTTTTTCTTCGTTTTCCAGACTCTATACCTAGCAAACATTCTAGCAAGCATGCCTGTATGCAGAACAATCTGTCTTTTTATATGTAGAGCAGAGGTTTTTCCCAGCATAGCACTGACTGATTCATGATTTCTGTTCTCCTCCCACAGCAACAGTTTGTTCCATGTGAATTCTGGTCAGAGGCATAGTACAGTGTTAATGCTAACGTGTAGGAGTCAGTCATAGGTAAAAACCCCTATCACGATTAGCATTAACAACATACAGCCAACAGGAGGACTCCAGAGACTGGAGTGTGAGACATAAAGAACGCAAAGCACTGGGTTTTCCCCTTGACATACCTAAAGAAAAAGAAAAAAAAGAAAAAAAAAGAAAAAAAAAGGTATCAAGAAATTGTGGCAGAGGATGGAGAACTATCAGAGAGGAAATAATTGCAGTTAAATACACAGGAACCATCTGCTGTATATTTACACCTAGTCAAACTTGTCATTATTTTCGTTAGAGAGAGAGAATTAGAGTGTATTGAGCAGTGAGTGCATTGAGCTTGCTGTGAGCAGGCAGAATACAGATTGCAGCATGGTCTTGCTTAATTTTGTATCCCTTTAGATATCAGTTAATGAAGACTTCTAATATAAGCCTAGTTCCTCAAAATGTTTTAAATTCCCCGAAAAACAAAATGAAAAATGACTTGATTTATTCTGATTTAACAAAAAAAAAAAAAGCCTCTCATGACACCTGACTCTTTAACAGGGTGGGAGAAACAGCACTAAACATAATCATAGTTTCATCAGGATACAAAGTTGAGGAGGTAATGAATATTCCTTTGGATTCTGGTATAAATGAGCAAAAAGAAAACCTTTTGGAGAAACCTTTTGGAGAGATTTAATTGCTGGTCTAGAATCCATATACAGGGCTCCTACACCCTTGTACCTACCTCTAACCAGTAGGTTAGAATGAGATGAATTAATATAATTGTCTGTGTTGAACTGTTTGCTAATAGCTTCATAATATTAACCATTAACTGATGCTTTGACCATAAAATTAATGTGTTGAATCTTTCTGACCAAAGTTGAACACTTTTTTACTTCTTTCAGCCTATTCTGAGTTCTCCTCTGGAAACAAACAAGGAGATACACTTTTACAAGTCTGCAATTTCAAAAATCTGCAAAGAAATCACATAATTAAATAGAAATACACTCAGTAAAAGCAAGGATGGAGAATCATCATTATATATTAAACTACCTGATTTATTTTTACAATTTTCAATTACTTACATCAGTAATAAGGGTTGAATTGTTGAGACAGTCTTTCCAAGCAGTTTTAAAAAGGCCCAAGTAATGCCCATTTTGTTCTCCGCTAAGTATGTCTTGATTGAAATATATTTTTCTTTATCTATCCTTCTGAAATAAAGTATCAGCTCCTGTGCAGAGTTCATAAATAGTTGAATCTTGTTTTTTTTCTCTTTGGTCTCCCAGTAACCACTTAAAAAAACAACAACCATCTTTTTGTTGTTCGATCAAAAAGTAACAAGAGAGAAATGAGAAATGAGACAATATATATGAGGCAGTCTTGGAGATCTTTTTGTGTATGTAAATTTAAAGAAACTGATGTACTTTTATAACTTCCTTACTGTTACTAACACATGTTTTAAGAGGAAGTTAAAAATGTCATAGTAAGAGTGTGATCTAATTTAGAGATTTTAGGGAAATTACCTTTCACTTTGTGCCACTCTAAATGAAACCAGCCTCGTACATGTCTGCAATATGTGAGTGGCAAGCAAAAATTCCAAGGTGAATACAAAATTTTTGTAGGCAGAAAAAAAGTGGTTTAGAAATTTCCAAACCTCAGGTTTAAAGTGATGATTCAGAGCTCTGGTGAGTGTTAAGAGTAAACTCCCACTAAAGCTGGGCACAGAGAGCTGTGGTGTAAGATTTGCATTTGTGGGCAGTGAAGTGAACAGTTTTGAAACCTGTGATAAAATTTTGTGTGTCTATTTCTGGTATGCGTTCATAAGGTGAGGGACACAGGCCACGGAAGAAGGATAAAAGATCCAAGTTAAGGTATTAATTTTGGCGGGGATTTGTTTTTTCGTGGTTTTTTGGTTTTTTTTTTGTTTTGTTTTGTTTTGGGCTTTTTGGTTTTTGGGTTTTTTTTTTTTTTGAAAAAAGGCAAACCTGTAGTTTATGTCAATAAAAGGTTGTCTTACCTAAATTCATTCTGCATTGAACTTTCTTTGAGGAGGGCTTTGAATTTGATGATGTTCAGAGAATCTTTTTAACCTAAATTATTTTTGAATTCAATTATTGTGCTTTTAATATCTCTAAGTCCTTAAATCCTTATTCACTTGATGTCACCCAGTGGGCAAAGGTATGTATGAAGGGCTCAATGAAAAACATCAGTTCCTTTTGTGTAAACACTAAATTTGTCTTCATTAAGCTTTGGATAAGGATCACTTTAGGCAGTAGGACAAGAGTTTCATACCAAAAGCTTCTGTCACATCCAAGTCTACTGCCCCTAGAATACTTGTAGAATATGTTTGTTAATTTGCACTCTCTTAAATGTATTCCAGGTTGCTATTCTTTACACCATGCTTCCAAATTCTAATTCTTTCATGTCTTCAATGGGTTTTGCTAAAAAGCAAATGTTTTTATCTGTGGTTTGCAGCAGCCATTTGTGGTTGACAGTACTTTTTTCCTTCAGTCTGCCTGTGTTCAGACTTGGAGAAGGGATAGTTTTGAAACTGATCACTTGAATAATCTAACCATTGTTTCTCTAAAGAAGCTGAATGAGTGCTGTGCTTGCCCATGTCAACTCCCAGCAGTATTGTTGAGCAGTGATAGAAGTGAGAGATTTTGGGCAGCACTTGGTCTCTGCAGCTTTACTCCAGAGCCAGCCCTTCCTGGCAAAAGCACAAGGCCATAACCACAGATGAGAATTTACTTTGGGGCTTTTCTACTCCCATGATCTTGGATTTATGTAATGAGATAGTTTTGCCTAGGCTGCTATACTTGCATTTCAGTTTTGGATTTAAAAGCTGCATAGCACCTCCAACACTGCAAACTGTTTGTCTTCTGTGTGCTAAAGGCAGAAATACAGATCATGCTTTATCAGGAAGTGGTGAGAAATGACACGTGTTTCCTCTTGCTGAACCTTTGTAACAGTCTTTTGTATAGCTGTCAGGTTTCCTTTACATGAACAAATACCTGTATTGCTCCCTGCTGTCTTCTCAAACAGCTCTAAAAATGTGGCCTTGACATCGGTGGAAACAGTGACCATCTACTCAGGTTTAAATACAATGAAAAAAAATTCCTTTGCAACATTAATAAAGAAAAAATCTCATTAAATCTGGCGTGACTTTCCTCTTCTTTTCCAGCACTGTCTTTCTTCCCCTATAATCAGAATAAAACATGTATTCTTCCTGTCTTATCTGCTGACCTCTGGCCATTAGGTCCTATCCACTCATCTGCTTTTCTGTTCCTTCATCTGTTGCAGTGACCTCAGGCAGGTGTGTGGTTTATTTTCATTTTAAGACTTCATATTGTCTTTCAGTGCTATTGCCTCCATGGAAGCTGTCCAATTAAAAAGCCAATTCCCTCCAGAAGTATCATCAAAAGTGTAGTTCAAAGCACTTAGTTAAACTGTGACAGATGCTTCTTTCCCCACCTGAACATTAGGACATTTTTGTATGGTACCTAAAGGTTCTGAGGGGACTTATGGTAGTCTGCTGAAGGATTAGAAGCATCTAGCTCATTAGTCATGTGAATCTTAGCCAGTTTTGCCTCTCCAATTCCAAGGACCAAATCCTTATTTACTTATTGCCCAACTGGAGGGGCTTCTTTGTCATAAATCTGGAATAAAATTCAACCTTTTGTCCCTGGGTTGATAAGAAGAAGACATGCAAGCTTTGGTAGTACTTCCCAATATAATTTTTTTTTTTAAATGAAAAGCATGTGCTGCTTAGGAAAGTAATATCAACTCTGCAAAAATCAGTAGCCAGTTTAGAAAGATAAAAGGTGGTCTCCAAACAGCAAAAATAATTTAGAACTTGCCTTTTGGGAAGCCTTATCTGCTGATGCTTAGGGCTGTGCTGTTACCTCTAACAAGTCCTTTTGTGGTGGGAGGAAAGGCAGTTCACCAAGGCCAGAAGTCTGCAGTGCTCATACCTGAATATGTAAACTCACAGTCATGTTGGAAGGATCAGACTGTGACAGACTCCAAACCTGATGCTTTGGTAGTGTGAGAGTGCCTTCTGAATCTTTATTGTTCTGCAGTCATGGAAAAACCTATTTTTTTGTAAAAAATAAGACCAAAATGTAATGTACCAGTTTCAGAGGTGTTTTTAGCTTTGAATAGCAGAAATCTAATTTTGACTGAAAGAGAATTAGAGTTAATATAATTAACAATTCTATTAATGTCTTAATCACCTACAAAAGGCCGTTACATATGAATTGTATACAACGATCCATTTTCAGATACCTTGTTTACATTTTCAGTATGTTTTTAAGTCTTATCATCTAATTTCTCAGAAAGTAAAGCTATTTAAAAAAAAACATTTTAAAAACATTGAATTCAGGTTTTTAAGACACTGGGAGAGCTCCAAAGATGTGTAAGTAGATAGAAAAAGTTTTCTCTGCTGAAAACTTTCCTGCATAATAAAACATGCCTCCACTTTGTGGCTCAGTAGCTGGATAATACATTTTTTTTAATACTAGCTTTCAGCTATTTTGCTTGCTCCTTTGTAAATTAAAAATTACCATATTGAAAAGCTAGTAGAATAAATTACTGATCTTGGATATTTGGTGCCAAAATTTGAATCCAGAGCAAATCTTTATCATCAAATAAAATCTTAAAGTTTTCGCCAGACAGGTATTAATGCTGAGATCCTGTTTTGTTAATATTATTAGGGATTTCAAGAAAGCTACGTTGAGTTCTTGTATCAGCATTGGAATCATGTTAATTTTAAAAATAATTAAAACAAACCATAGTAAATGATGCAAGTCTAATGGATATATTTTAAAGAAGGTATTTCTCTGCTGCTTATTTATGAAATAATGACAAAAGCTTGACACATTATCCAAAACTACTTATTTGGTCAAAATTTAAAAAGTCACACAATTAGTTTTCCACACCACAAAATGCCTCTGACAAGCTGGAGGCAAGACAGTAACTACAGATGCATCATGAAGCTCTTCCAAGTAGGCAATTGAAATGCTGTAGAAATTCTATTTCATGTTGTATGGTGTTTTAAACTATTGACCTGAGAACAAAAGGAGGAGGGCATGAGCTAACAGGCAGCATGGAGACACCTTTCCTGTGTGTGCTGTCCCACCAGATCAAGGGGGTCACCATGAAGGTGAATTCAAACCCAGCACGGGGCTGCCTTTGCATTCCCTGGAGGCTGTGTGAGTCTGGATGGCTGGAGGCATTTTCCATAAGGATGCCTTCTCGAGTATTTCTGCACGTGTGCAAAAGTCTGAATTTCAACCTCCCTGTCTCTTGAGTCCTCTAAGCCCTGCCCTAGGGGCCCCTCCCTTTGCCTGGTCCCGTCTCTTTTAGCACACGAGCTTCTCATTTTTAAAAAAGAGTGCAGGCAAAAACAAATAAACACCAAAGAAGCAAGCTGAAAAACCTACCTGCTATGAGGCAGTGTCCTCCTACAGAGATACAAGCAAAACCAATGCAGCAAGAAGGCCACAGACTTCCTTTGTTCCATCTCACAGGTTAACCATGATCACTCAACTTGGCTTTTTTTTTTTTTTTTCCTTTTAAAGAAGAGAGAGAGCAAAAGAGAGATACAGAGAAATGAAAAACGAGGCAGGAGCAGTTGCCACAGAGATGTGTTGGTCTGGCTGGTCTCCTGATATCCTTTCAGGATGAGTTAGGTGAAGAAAGCCCGCTCCAAACAACTTGAGACCCTTTATAAGTCATGAAGGTGACTCATAACTAACCGACTTGCCTTGCTTTTAGTAAATCCCCCGCTTTCCTTTTCTTAGAACAGAGCTTAAAAAAAGAAGAAGAAAAAAAAAAGTAGAAAAAAAAGTAGAGAAACCCCAAGGAAAACAGAAAACTCCAATGAAATTGAGGATTTTTTAAAAATGCACCATGTACTTTCCTTGCCTCAGACATCTTGACATCAGCCTTTGAACTGAGTAATAATATTAATAATACATGCAAATTATTGTTCAGTGGTGCTGGTACACTTAAACAGGCTGTGGGTATATTGTGTGAGAGAGAGTTCATGCCAGTATCTTCTGACTGAAGAGGGAGTTCACTGTGGTGAGGCATTTCCTACTTTTCTCTATAATCCTTTTATATCCAGGTCTGTCCTGCATGGACTTTTTGTGTAACAATTAACCCTGGCAAATCTAGGCACAAAAAAATAAGCCTGAAGAAATATTCAGAGGCACTGGACAGCTGTAGCTGGAACAGCTGCAAAACCTTTAAAACCAGGGACATGCTTTAGTGAAATCATGTGGAGGACTGAAAACCAGTGGCTTGTGGAAATGTGTTACTAAAATTATATAGCATTTTTTTAACAGCATTGAAAGACCACTGCAGATGACTGGAAAGACAGGTTGGTCTAAATGGACAGGAGACAGGAGATACAGTATTATACAGTCCTTAGGTTCTAAACATATTCCCTGAAAAATCCAGTTTATTTTAATTTCCAGCAGCAAAAATGGTGGCTGTTACTGCCTGCTTTTTCTCAGACACCGAGGTTTGTATCTTTTCAAAATTTTCACTGTGAATACAGGATCTTTTTGCCTTCAACTTTGGAAGTTCTGTGATGTTTTTAATAATATTTTCTTTCATATATCACTAAGATGGCTGAAATACAATAGTTCCATTTACCTACCACTGAAATATAAGGAAAAAATTCTGTCAAATTCCATCTCAAATACAATAGTTCCATTTATCTACCACTGAAATATAAGGAAAAAATCCCATCAAATCCCATCTTAAACATACCGTTGTTCTCTTTGTTTTAGGTGTGTGATTACAAATGTCTTGATTTTCCCCAATAAGCCCACATAAATTTCTGGTGTTTGCCCTCAGATCTGCACTTCCATGGTTCCATCATTGCTCATTAACAATAGGACAGAGTTTGGCTCTTACTGAGGAAAAAGAAAATAATCCTGATCTACTTGGTCCCCATCCCAAATGATCTCCTATGTGGTACTTGATGTGGGGCCAGATTTTATGGGAAGGAAGTGTGAGATTAGACACTGAGATTGTGTCCAACCTGATCATATTACAAGACAATTTCTTATTTTTTACCTCAAATTATTGTTTTAACTTTCTTGATTCACTTGATTTCAGTATAAATTGAAAACCTAAGGAGATGAGACTTAGGGAAGTATTTTGTATGTTTGTGAGCATATCTTTTGGCCTCCTTTCTAATAACTTGAAATCAGAGATTAATTTGAACACATTTGATGATGAAAGGGTATTTCAAGGATAATTTCTCCTATAATTTCTGTGAAAACAAATGTGGCAATTAGAAAAGACATTATTAAAATTCCCTTTTGGGGTAAGGATGGTAATTGGAGTTCAACTCTTATTAAATATCACAATTTTGCAATTCTGTAGGCAATAAGATTTTGTTCCTTTTGCCACTCAAAAAAATGACCCTGGTTTGTAAGGGATTATTTTAAATGCATAAAATCACCACTTGACACATTGATTGATACAGAATTTTGGGTTAAACAACATATAAAATACTAATGTTGCTAAGAACAATATGCACTGGTTATTTAGCAGGATAACTCTCAACTAGGTATTGATGCCTAATTAGGGTTAGACTGTTTAGGGTTCTGTATGTGCATTTGTTTGAAGGCAGGTAGGAAAGCAGCTCCCAATGCTCAGACCACAGATGCTGTGAGGTGGTCTGGTGGCATTCCTGTGGTCTGGGGTGCTGCTGAGGCTGTCCCAAGTTCTCTTCCCGCTCCTCTGGGTTCCACTCCCTAAACTCTGTTTTGCTCCTTTCAGCAAGTATCAACATGGTTCTGCACTTGAGTACAGTGCAGCATAATTTCTGGGGAGAGGATAAACGCTATTTGTATTTTCAGGTGTGTTCATATGATTCCAGTGGCTACTCTGAGGCCCAAAGCAATATCATGTAAAAAAACCCTGGAGTCTTTCTAGTCGTCCATCTTACATAGAAACATAAATCTCCTGGATGATAAGGCAAAGATACTTAGGTTTTCTGTCTTCTGTGAGCAATATATTCATACAAGGAATAGATTCCAGTCCAAAACTTTTGGGATTCAAGGTGAGTTTGAGCTGAGTATGACACTGGTCAGTCACTTGAGGTAGTGGTTAAGGCTCAAAATAACTTACCAGAGACAGGAGAAAATCACAATTTGGGCTCTATTTAAAAATAGACAATGAAGGAGGTAGAAATGCTAGGTTTAATTAAAGTTGCTTAATGACAGAAGTATCATTTTCAAACAGAGTTTCTCCATGAGTAACTGCAGAGCTTTAAAATATGGGTCACTGCAAAAGGTAATAAAAATCTAGATGTAGCAAGTTTCTCTTTTAATTAGCTGCAATTTTTTTCAGACTTGTCCAGACTTATCTTCTCCCTTTTGAAATAAGTTTTGTTCCTTAATGAGGCTTTTTCCATTAAAAACTTCAAAATTGCTAAAACTTGTCTTTGCAATAAAAAGCTGCCTGTAAATTTTTATTTTCAGTACCCTTTTAATATTTTCATGAAAATTCTGACATTTATTAGACAAGATGTTTTTGAACAAAAATTCCTTAAATGTTACCATTCCAGTTAGCCAAAAAGTATTCTATATGGTTTAATCTGTTGTCACACTGCTTAGTCTAAACATTTGAGATGGATGTTTGAGGCTTTTTTAAATAATCTCTCCCCATTCTCCTCTATTCCTTTGGCACAGTTTCTGGCACTTCAAGTTGTGCAATCCTGAATCTTAAAGAAAAATGGATTGCTTTTAGGAGAAAATATGTTTTTCTTGTGGACACCAAAATTCTGCCCAAGTTACTCTTTAAGTGCCTACTACTGTGATAATGAAATTGTACTGATGAGCCAAAGAGAAGATAGAAATTGATTGCTCAGATCTGGTGAAGCTTTACAACTGATGAACAGTACCTTCTCTTTCCTGCCTGTCTTCTTGTCCTTGCAATGGAGATGCTGCTTTCTAAATCTGCCACAGAAACCAAGATGCTCTGCAGGACCTACTTGGAACTTGTCTTTCCTGAAGACCTAGAGCTAGAGCCAGTGGCCCAGGAGATGTGCAGGCTCAGGAAAACCTTGTCGTCCTCCTCCACTCATATCAAAATTGGAAAGTGAGGAATCAGGAAAACATACCAGAACAATGGTGGTGCAGATGGTGGAGTGCAGCTTGGAGGGTGTTCCAGTGAAAAAACTGTACATCAGAATTTGAACATGAACTCCAAAGTCTCTATGCCCAAGCCCTGGAAAGACACAGCAATGATGGAGAAAACTGCTTGAAAAGCTGGTTCCTATGGAAAAGAGATTTCTTCTACTTCTTTAAAGAAAAAACTCAGTCCCAGAAAGCAATGAAAACTGGAACTAGCAAGCAGTTTTTAATACAAGAAGGAAATGGATGTTAATGTGAATTGCTTTTGAGATTAACTTTACATAGCAGAATGGGCTATGGTCATAAAATACAGGTTTTAATGCATCCTGGACAAGTCTAAATGTGACTGAATAGAATTCAGGTGTAATCTAAAATATGTTTTTTAATCCTTAAATACTCTGTGTAATTTTTAAGTGCTTTGAATTGTATCCAGGCATCAAAGAATAATATCAAAGAATAATGTTTGCATTTGTATCCTAATGTCATTTTTCCTAACAGAATCCTCAACTTACAGTTGGAGCTTGCATAGTTTCTGGATGTTTTCTTTATTACAGCCTTTCATTCTTAAAGGAGAACCAGGGTTTTAGTAATTTTAATTTCTAGCAGACTGTGATACAGTCCTTTATTTTTCATTATGTTTATCATCCATGCTTTTTCCATTTTGTTTCTACGAAGAAAGGGACAATACAGGACAGGTAGAAGAGAAATCCATGTAGGGCTTGGCAGGAGGAAAAAGGAGCGAGGAGAGGGAAGTGCTGCCTGTGTAATGAAATAGCAAAAGATGCTTTTGTAGCAGAGTTTAGAAAAGTTGAATTTCCATGTGTTTCCTCATGAAGAACTTTCCTGTTCAGGTGTATAGTATAGTCTACAATTGCATTAGGCATTGAAAATATGACTGAGGAAGTTAATCACCCCAAAAGTGTGTTTAGTCCAAGCTGGGACCACAAAAATATGTAGTAACCTTAAGCAGGGACATTTTATGTTTCTTTTGCTTTTTTTACCCTTGCTGTTGGTAGGCATGGGACAACAAGACCCAGCTTGGAGAAAAGACCTTCACAAACCCCTTAGGTCCCTCACTAAGCTAAAACATCCAGTACATGTCTTACATATCACAGCTAAGCTTCAACCCAAAACCAAAAGAGAATTTTTTCTCTCATCCCAGCCCAACTGTTGCACTCGTATTTTCACAAAGAAGGGGAAAACAGAATACTATGACTGCCTTTGTTGTTGTGGAAGCTTCTTCTAGCTATAGATATAGGTCATTTACTCCTGCATGCCTTCTTTGTGTGGCATTTGAGAATAAGTATCCTGAGTAGTCAGAACAGTGGTTGTATGATTTTTATACAAATTACACAGAAAAATGTGTAGGTCACAGGTAAATGCCCCCAAGGGCAGACGAGGTAATAATCCTTTAGTTATTATTTCCTTCTGAAAAGTCAGAATTAGATTTTTGGGAATCAGAACAACATTTGTATAGATTATTGATCACTTAAGCTGAAGAAAACTGCAAGTCTGTGGAATTTGTTGTCTCAGAAGCTTTATTGTATTTCTGAGAGTTGTAATTGTGAGGTTTTTTGCATAAGCCAGGTTGGTGCTGTGAAAGAAATGCTCTATTCTCTTGTTCCCACCTTTCCCCAAATAAGTAGTTTTAGATATGAAATTGGACCAAGGGACATCTGGCTTCAAAAATAATCACTAACTGTTTGAACTTACTGAACTATTATTATTATATTCCAAAAGTACATGGTGACATATCCTCAGCGAAAGTTTGGGAAGCAGAACAGCAGTTCAGAAGTTATGAGAATGTAAGACTGAATACAAAGCAAAAGAATGGCAAGCCTCTTGTTTCCTCACAAAAGAAGAGTTGGCAGTATTTTAGGGGTTATCTGCATGTATCTTTTTCTGAATGTTACTGGCAAGTCAAAAATCCTTTCCCTGAAATAAGACCTATTTTACCTTTAAAGATGATTCACATGCTGATCCTTCCTGAGCTGCATGTATTCTCTTTGGTGGTTGTGTTTACTCACTTTGCTCTATGGTCAGATGCAGTGAGATTAGGTTTATCTTGTAATTGAATTTCCTTCCAACTTGGTGTTATTCAGGGGTTCCAACAGGAGAATTCAGGTAGAATATAGCACAGATAAAGGATTTCTTGGAAAAGAATGCAAAACTCACAGGTAGTAAACAAAACATTCTGATAGATGAAGTTAATAGTATATATTTTGGGGTTTGAATCTCGAGTTTATTATCACTGCTCACCTCTTGTTTTGGTGTAAGCTAAGGACCTCTGCCCTATTGTCTCCCCTTTGTACCGCAAATTTTATTCATATGGAATACTAGGATACTTCTAAGAGAGTGCCTACTTTGATAAGCCATTGTCTGCAGAACATTAAGAATCATTAAGAATTCCACAGTGCAAGATATCCTCACAGCTCCACAATTTCTCTTTGTCTAGATGCCTAGGAAAATTTAGATGAGGATTATGAATTTGCATTGTTTTATTCACAGCTCCTGCTCTCTTGCAGTCTGCCTATCTCTAATTATCCAGCAAAAGACTTCAGAAAGAGCTAAATCAGAAATACCTACCGTGACTTGGTAATTTACAGCTGGGTCTGAGCTCATGGCACAGCTCTGTTTCAACAGCATACTAGAACATACTAAGCTGCCAAATGGAGAAGAAACACAGGTGTTAATTTTCTAGGTTGAAAGAGTATGCTGAAGTTTTGTATGAGAAAAATATGTTGTAGCTGTTAGTAAAAGCAATGTTGTAAAGAACATGAAAACATCCACAAATATTTTCTGTGGTTAAATAAATTACCCAATGAGTAGAAAAAAAAGTTCATAAAGAAAAAAAAAAACCACAGCCACTGTTGTTTCCCATTGAGGCTGTTTTTCTCTGTTTTAAGGCATGCAAGGTTACAAGTGTGTAAATATAACATGTACTGAAAGGGTTAATGGAGTTTATTTCCTTCTTTCATACTTGCAGGAAAATGACTTACATCACTTTCCTGTATGATAGAGAGCTGTATCACACCATGAAACACTCAGCTGACAGTTTTATGGCAAGAAGTGGAAGGAGCAGCTCTGTGAGATCTTCAAAGACAATAATGTGGGTGGGGAATTTTTACAAGCTATACAAAAGTTCAAAAATTTCTGAAGAAGTCAGTCTTCAATCAATGATTTTTCTTTCTGTAAAGTACATGGGATTTTGTGCTTTTTTCTCCATGGTAAGAATTTCCTTCTCAGCATACCCTTAATGACAACATTGGTTGGTACTACAGAGACATGAGATTAATGAAAGAAAAAAGATTGCCTGGTAATATGGTGGTAAGCATTTTTGTGTCAGAGAGAGAGAGGGGGATGTTGAATGGAAAATTACATGTTTAGATGTATGCTATACTTTTCTGTGTTCCTAGAAAAATGGAATCACTTTATAAATTGTTCTACAGTTGTATTTTCTCCTTAAATGTTAGTAAGGTGTATTAATAAACATCAATAAAGTTTATTAATAAAGTAGCAGTAGCAATAGTAAGAACAACAACAAATAATTTAAAAACTCATTTACTGAATCACAGTCATTAAAAATTTTCATTTAGATACAAGCACTGCATTCAATAAATGGGTGAGTAGGTAAGTAAAACAAAAACAACACATAAACAAGTGGAGAAGGCTTTCAGGGAGGTAACACACCTCTGAGAAAGTTTTTTAGGCAGAAGCGTGTCACAAAGTCATAGCTGGGAGCAGAAACTCATTGGGTAGGAAAGATGTTACTATAACCAATTTCACTATAACTTCACTTCTATTTAGCTTTTTAGAAAAAAGGAAAAATGGAAAAATGGGGTCTGCCTTTTCTGGGCTGGCACCCTGGAAGCTCATGGATGCAGGGAGCACAGGGTGCTTAATGCCATGAGGAGCTCTAGGGCTCCTAATCACACCTTCTCTAAGTGGCAGTGGCAGAACTAAAATAATCAAGCCTTGAGGGTGTAACAGCATGTGGTGCCAGCATCAGGTTGTCTTGGGAAACCAAGTAGTAATTATATACCTAAAAATCATGTTATTACATCACATCTAACACGGCCTTCAAAGGAGAGGCAGTGGTCTTCTGTGGGGCCATCACTTTTATTTTGAGTCACAGCCTCAACAGATGTTTTTCTCTGTTGGAGGGAGGGATAAAGCAATATGTCTGTCTTGTTAGAAACAGAGCAACAAAACCCTTCACTGAGAAAAGTTACAGCTGCATGTACCAGCATGATCTCTTTAAAAACGGATATAGTAGCACTGAGGACTGTGAGATGAGAGTCCTTCCCTTCAGTCATGTGCTGGGTTAAACACTCATGTCTGTTAATGGCAGGAGCTGGATCATCTACACTTCTGGAACTAGAGAAAAGCAAAATAAAATACTACAGAGCAGAGTTTGCCTCAACACATATGAACAAACACATATGAGCAGAGAAGTAGCATTATGCATAATAAACTGGCTGACAGTGTGACAGTGGAGCAGAGTAGAGATCGATCTATCTATCTATCTATCTATCTATCTATCTATCTATCTATCTATCTATCATCTATCCATCTAATTTCCATGTAGGTTGTAGTTCTATGAATATTCCAGTATTTCAAGCTATATAAGCTATAAGAATGGCTAACCTGGAAACATAGGTCACTGCATGAAAAGTGAAGTAGAAGTGAGATTCCTCAAATGTGACTCAGCTGGAGGTCTGGGCTAATCAGTGGCTGCTTCTAGCAGCCATCAAATTGTGGGCAGGTATTTCAACCCAGAGAATCTCTGGCCCACAGGAGTGGTTGAATCCTGCTATGAAATGCAAAGCCCAGGAGAATGGCTGGTTTCAGAAGAGACTCCACAAAACTCTGCATAGTGGGGCACAGCAGGGACCAAGGTTCCAGGTCCTCCAGAACTGCTGGAGTTTTTGCTAAAGCATCTTAAAAATCCTACTTTAATTTAGGGCAATTTGGTCCTGAGGCAGTTCTAGTGGAAGGGAAGTAATAGTCCAGGGCCAGAGGCCTCAGTGAGCAGAGCTCACTGGGAGAGATGAGGTAGCAGGAAATCAGGGGAAATGCTGCTCCCTAGTTTGTAAAAGTCCTTTGAAACAGAAATGTTTCCATTAAGTCTATGGTCATCATAAAATTGCACTATGCTCAAGGCTCTTAACCAACTGTATGTGCTAAAGCTTTGGTCAGAAGCAAGATGCCAGCATATTGACTTAGAAGTGGTAAACCAATTTTTTTCCTGTTCCTTCATGTATTCTTGATTTTAGAATAATTTTTTTCACTTTCTTTGTGTGCAGCCATGAGGGCTTGCAAGCTTCCCTGAGTGAAAACTGGAACTATGATATTACAACAGAATTCATGAGTTGAAGTTTGCTAAGGAAAACACCCAGTAGCCTGACACTTAAGTGCTGTGCTCTGCCCAGAGAAATGTAGCCACTGCAGAACCTCATTCTTTTAATTGTGCTCCGTTAGCCTACATTCTCCTATCCTGCAGGAAGAACAGGTGGCAGAGTAGAACAAGGAAGATCTGGTATCAGCCAGAACATTGACCTCTGTCATTTCAGCTCCAGGCAGTAGCTATCAGCTACTAAGCACAAGTGAAACTTTGTGGGACATAGTCCCTTTTAATAATTTAAAGCATCAGACAACTGTGTTGCTGTGCATTGGATGCTACAAAGAGATAAACTGGTATGAATTTCCAGTTTTCAGCATGCAAAAGTCCATTTATTTGTCCAGAAAGTTTGCTGCCAAGGCAGAGCTGGTGAGATGGAAAGGGTTGATCTAGTTGGGAGAGATGAGACAAAACTCCTCAACCCGAGGGAAGATAGTTTGAGATGAAGAAGTTGCTTACAAGCAAAAGTCAATTCCTCCTCGGACATGTAAAGACCTTGCTCAGTCTGCACTTGTAGGTTGAATGTCATCATTGTAAGTGTGTACATTAACATGGATTTATCTCTTCTGTCTTCACCCCAGCCCATGGTGGTCTTTGCTGTAGGTCCTCAGATGACTGTGGGCACTTCTCAGAATGCTAAATGTGTCAATGCATGATTTTCAGAAAAAATAAGACAACATCAGATGGAGGATCAGTAGATCTGTAAATTAATTTATGATTCCAGAAAATGTACAATGTTACAACTCACTGATACACATGCACATACACTTCTTGCCCAAGATCCTAAAACCCCTTCTATAGCCTGTATCTACATTCTAGCATAAAAAAGAAAACTTTCAGGTATTAAATGTTACATATTTCTCTGACATTTCAGCCTTTGAAAGATGAACATTTATGAAGGACAACCCAAAACTAATAACAAGAAATGTGTCTACTATTTTCTTGCCCTCCACACAGATATACTCTTTTCCAAGTGACATAGCTTCATGCACAAAATTGGAATTTCTGAAGTGACTCAGGAAATGCATGCAGGCTCTGTTTATGACTTCACCTTCTTAAACAAAGAATGCCAAACCACTGAACGTTAGGAAGCATTCCTACTTCATTTCTTAGAAGTTTTTGCTGTTCCCCTTTCTAATGAAGGCTGCCGTTACAGTCATATGTCAAGAATGATTCATATAACACATGATAAGTTTACATATGCCTAACTTTGTGTACTTTCACTTATTCATAAACTTACACACTCATTCTTGCTTTAGATTTTATTTAAGTCCTGTATAAGGATGTGTACTCATTTACTTACAGATACACCATTTATTATATTGCATGGATTTTTGTCCATAACATATGTTGCCTGGGCACTTGGACACTTTATTTCTGAAAAAAACAGATATTTAAAAACAAAGTCTAAAAACTAGCTTGTCCAGATACATGCATTCTTGTCTCCTGCACATCATACTACAGGTACATGGCCTTATTTTACATTTACTATCCTAATTTGACTAGTTTAAGCAATTGATAGTCATTTGTATAGTAATTCATTTGCTCTGCTGCAGCACATTGTGACCTCAGAGATTTCCAGATGCTTGCCAACACGGGCTACTGGACATTTCAAAATCCCAGTAAGAAGTGTCTAGGGCAGAGTTTAACTATTTCATATGAAAACTAGAACTGAGCAGGTCTGGATGCATGGAAAGGCTCGATTCTTCCTCAAGATTTACTGCACATGCAGGTGACCAAAGTAGGTTAATGGAGTCTTTTGTTGCCAGTGATGTTCCAGGGACAATAATTTTAATGGACTCGGGACTTTGTATCAGAGCAGGGTGATTCTAGAGTCCCTTTGGGCTTGAATGCAAACAGGTATAGGTTGTTGACAAGGGATTAATCTCATGAGATGGACTTTGACGGACTTTAATGATATTGATATCTGTGATATCTGTGTCTGTGTTAGTTGGATTCTCTGTACAGCCTGTAAGTGGGAAGAAACATACTTTTTTGGACACAGTTCATCTGGCCTGGTTTAGATTTCTACTTTAGATGGAGATGACTTGTAATCTAGAAGACCTATTCATCTCCATGACTATGCAGAAAACCTATACATTTACCTCAGATGCTCAGGTCTACTTATGCTAGACACTACATTTTTTCAGAAAAATCCTATTCCTGGAGCCTAGGTTAACTCATTGATTAAGCAGAAGAGCCCAAGGAAGTGCACTGATCTCAGCATCCTCCTGAAGCAGGGGGTTATATAGTTATAGTAACTGAGATCAAGTGCTGATTACCAACTTTACCAATATCAGCACAATTCCAAAGTTTTTGTAGTTATTCTAAAATATTTCATGTGTGTATTTACAAAATTGATTTATTTTAAACATATTATGTTGCAGATGAATATATTAATTTACTGTAACATGATCCAAATAAGTCTCTAAGATTCCAAACTTAAAAATTAAAGAAAACATCTGAAATCCATTTATGAAAACTACTACATGGACTTTGTCAATTTGCAGTTTTATCTACCACTGTCTAAATAAATCATCTGAGTAAATGTACCTGTAATGACCTCTACTTGCCAAAGGCTGTAAATAAGGACAGGGGCTGAACATCTTCTGGCAGAGTGAGGCCTTTCTTGACAGGCAGTGATTGCAGTTAACTGATTATTTTCTTATTTATGGAGTGCAATGCAAAAACGTTTATCTTGATCTAAATATCAAAACTTTCCGTGGATGTTTATATGCAGAAGTCCAAATTGTGATAACCATATTTGAGCCCTTAAAGGCTCGTATTCACATTATCAACTTTGTTTGGAGTTAGTAGACTGGATTTAGTGCCCACTTGTCTGCTGGCCATAATCTAGCAATGCCAGAGACATAAAAGGGTGGATAGGGAAGGAATTTACTCACAACTTTGCAGAAGTACACATTATAACTTTATTTAGATGTGCCACTAAGGACCTCCTCTGATGTTGCATTCCTACTGCCTGGTAAAATAGGTAAGACAATACACATGGGTACTGAGGGCAGGGAATAGTTTTTCTTACATTCTGAGCTGTAAACAATGGTTACTCTGTACCCCAGAGCTCAGAGCACTGTGCTATGAAAGCAGTTGCACCACTTGAGTGTGTCTGGCATTGCACACTCCTGAAAGGTTCTGTTCCTCCCCTCTTTCAAACAGGAAATGCCACTCAATTTTATCAGATTTTTTAAAACAGGACTGTGTTTTAGCCACAACATTTGCTCTGTGAGACAAAACTACTGTATTCTGACTGACTTCTGAGACATGCACAGGGAAAAAAAAGTAATTATTTTTTAAAGAAAAATCCAACTTGGATTTCAGCAAAAGTTAGAATCAAAGAATCATAGAATATTCTGAGTTAGAAGGAGCCCATCAGGATCATCAAGTCCATCTCCTGGCTCTGCACAGGTTACCCCAAGCATCCCACCATTTGCCCAACAGTTGTCCAAATGCTTCTGGAACTTTTTCTGGTTTGGTGCTGTGACCATTTCCCTGAGGAGCCAGTTCCAGTGCCCAACCACCCTCTGGGTGAAGAACCTTTTCCTCATATCCAAACGAAACCTTTCCTAACTCAGCTCCAGCCATTTCTTTGAGTCCTGTCACTGGTCACGAGGGTAAAGAGATTAACTTGTGGAGTAGGGTGACCTAGAAGAACTTGGAAAAAGAAAGATGTTTCATTCCAATCAAGTACATTAATGGAAATCTGAGATTCTCAGTTCCTTCTGGGGGGCAGGCTACTAGGAAAGGTAATTTGTCCATTAAATATCAAACACATGTGTGATATTTAATTTAAAATCACAATGATGAAACTTTTGAGCTGGCATATATGTTGCTACTTATTTTTTAAATGCAGGATGAGTTTTTCAGACTTTGCTAAGGAACTATAAAATAAAGCTAAATAGAAAGAAATGTATTATCATCTGGAATATATAATTGAATTTAACAATGATGGAGTAGGAAGCCAATTATCTTGTAGGGTATAATGTGGCATTAACAATAAACAGTGGTTACTCATTAGTTGAGTGGATTCCTAAAACTAGTTAGTTATTCAAACCCATATTAACTAGTGTCTTGTGATCTTAATACTGAAGCCCATGGGACATATACCATAAGAACAGCAGGTTTTATTTTGTTTGAATATTATGTAAAATTAATAAAGATTGACTGGAGAGAATGAATGGATTTTTCTCATGCTTTTCCTATATATATATATCATAATATTATAGTTATTGAAGACTCACACTTGCTTCATTGTAACTTTGGAAAAAGCTGGATCCAAATATATGAAGACAGAAAATATGAACTATTTATAAGAACAAAATGTTAATATATATATATGATATGTACATATACCTTGGTATGATACATGCATTTACTCAGAGACACTGTGAAAACAAACTGTTAAATTCAGTATAAAATCCTTGTGTAATCTTATTTTTTGTCATATGCAGCTGTTACTTATTTTTGATTTTCCAATGTCTCAACAGCTAGAAAACAATATGGAGACAGATTTCTCTATTTGAAGTAGAAAATCTCATCTGTGTTTAAAAAAAAAAATTTAATTAAATTTGTAACTCAAGTAATAGCTTTTATTCAAAATCAAAAATAAGGTCCCGGAATGAAAAACTAATCGAAACTGAAAGAACATGAAGACTTACACAAGTGTCACTTCTTCATGTTTCTGTTCAAGAAATGAATCTGATTTTTGTAGTGGCCTGTGGTCATTTTAAGCTGAGAATCTCACTAGTGTGGGGATGGTTGACTGTTGTCTTGGGAATGTTACAGGGAAAATCTAAAACCTTTCGCTTTTGCACCTTTCATGCTGAAACTTTGAGTGTTAATATGAAATTACTCAGGGTTCTTACCAGTCGTAGGGGGAGAGTGTGCTCCCAAACTTGTCTTCTGCACTCAGACAGGATGAAGTGATGCCTTCCCTTAATTTTTCCTGGTCTACAGGCCCACTATCATTGTTGTGCACACAGAAGTGAGAACTTGTTCAACATGTCAGAAGGCAGTGCATCTGTTATCTTTTTGTGAAGCATTAAGTGTGGTAAAAGTAATAATACCTGCTCTCACTACTTTTTTTTAATTAGTTCACTATTAATTTTTTGAATACACTTTAAATTATTTTATTCCAGGAGCATGTCCAGATAGAATATGAGGTATTTCAGCAATATTCAGCGTGTGTGTAGTTCTCCTTGACATGACATGAAGTGTCCTTCTCACTTTCACTCCTGGTGCCCTACTTAGCAACCTGCTTCTTTGAAAAATATTTTAATGAACTTTGGAAACTTTCCTGTAGTCATAGAAATCCTGATAATAGTGCTTGGCTTCATGTGAAAGAGGAATTTCAGCAAACCTAATGACAGTATTCAAAAGTTTAAGGTAGAGTAAATCTGTAGGGTCAGAGCCCGAATTTCTGCAGGATCCATGGGATCACCATGATGCACAGGAGAAGACAGTGAAATTATTTTTTAGATCACTTGCTACAAACCCTTGAGAAAGGTTATTACCTAAAGTACATTTATATCTCATTTTTGTCTGGTAATCTGTTTCCTTCTTGGGACCTACACCTGTAATGAGTAATTTTTTTTTTTGTATTTTAAGAATTTTTCTGGTTTTTTTTTTTTTTTTGTATTTTAAATTACAGACAGAGAGAGAAGGCAGTGAGAGGGCTATTATTTCCTTTGGATACCTAAATACCATTAAGTTCCCTTATAATTCCAGGTGTTTCTTGCATCCCAGGGTGGAGTTGTTTTACTGTGTGATATATATGAATACTGTTCCTTGATAATTCTGACTTATTGTATGTTTTCATCTCTTGAAATCTGCTTATGTTACTTTTTGCAGATCTTCATGCTTTTGCCACAAAGAGAAAAAAAAATCTAAACCAAATTTGCCACCAAACTACAGGCAATAATTTAAAAAGAATGATTAATTTTGTATATATTAATGAATAAATGTATCCCTTTGCTATTACTGCAGTCTTAGAGCTATGAAGAAACATGGCTTACACAGAGTGGACTTAAAATACATACAGAAACAATAGCAAATGAAAGCTTTGACTTAAAAAACAATATATTTTTTTGTGATTTTAGGCCCAAGGTGTCTGGAACAACATCTCTGCTTTTGGGTAGGGCAGGTTGAACTACTGCTATGATTCATCCTGGCGATTCTCAGTTGATTTTATACATTGAATGGGGATTCCCACTGAGCGAGGGTAATTCTAAAAGAGTGCTTGAAAGTGAATTTCGGCATCTCAGCAGATTTCTGAGCCTTTCTCAGCCCTGTTGTGAAGATCAGGACTTTATCATCCTACACGTGCATCTGCCGATGTGTTCACTCTGACACTCACTCATGCTCCCTCTACCTAAATCTGGGGAGGGGAGCACTGAACTGTGCAGGGGAGGGGGGCATGGTTCCATTTCCTTGTAAGAGCTGTCTTCTTACTTTCATACTGTTTTCCTCATTGTCTGTACCTTCTTTTCCTTTTCCAAAAATCTTTGTCAGAAACAATAAAGAAAAACTCATTTTGATCTCTCCCTCTTGACTTCCTGAGTTTTTTTATCCAAGACACTTTCAGTCATTTACCAGCATTCCTGGACTGTAATAAAGCCTTTGACAGCATTTCCACAGCATTCTCCTGGAGAAACTGGCTGCTCATGTCTTGGACAGGTGTATTCTTCACTGAGTTAAAAACTGTCTGGATGGCCGGGCTCAGAGAGTGGTGGTCAAGGCGGATAAATCCAGTTGGCTGCTGGTCACAAGTGGCGTCCCCAGGGATCAGTAATGGGGATAACCCTGTTTTCCACCTCTTTATCAGTGATTTGGATGAAGAGATTGAGAGCACCCTCTCTCAGTCTGCAGAGGACACCTAGCTGGGCAGGAGTGTTGATCTGCTGGAGGGCAGGAAGGGTCTGCAGAGGGATCAGGCTAGATCAACAGACTGAGGCCACTGGTCTGACGTTCAGCCAGGCCAATTACTGGATCCTGCCCTTAACTCACAAGAACCCCAGGCAGTGCCACAAGCTGGCTGGAAAGCAGGAAAAGGACTTGGAGGTGATGGTTACAGCAGCTAAACATAAGCCCAAGTGTGCTTAGGTGGCCAAGGCACCCAGTGTCATCCTGGCCTTATCAGTGATAGTGTGGCAGCAGGACCACACTGTCCCTCTGTGCTGGGCACTGGTGAGGCCACATCTCTAATCCTCTATTCAGTTTTGGGCCCCTCACTACAAGAAAGTCATTGAGGGGCTAGAGTGTGTCCAGAGAAGGGCAACAGAGCTGGGACAGGGTCTGGAGCACAAGTCTGATGAGGAGCAGCTGAGGGAGCTAAGGGCACTCAGCCTGGAGAAAAGGAGACTCAGGGGAAACCTTCTCACCTCTACAACCCCCTGACAGGAGGGTATAGCCGTGAGAGGATTGGGCTCTTTTCCCAGGTAACAAGTGACAGGACCAGATTTGTGCCAGGAGAGATTTAGGTTGCATCCTAGGAAAACATTCTTCACTGAAAGAAGAAATCAAGCACTAGGAGAAGTGTTTAAGTCACCATCCCTACAGGTGTTTGAAAGACACATAAATGTAGCACTCCAGGACATGGATTAGCAGTGAAATGGTAATCTTGTGGTTACTCAATTATTTTGGAGGTCTTTTCCAACCTAAAGGATGTTAGGACTATCTATTTCCCTCTGCTGTCAACATTTCAGTGACTATGAAGGCTGTCAAAACTGTCTCTGGAAATTTGGTTTCTGAAGAATTTCCAGAATTCAACAAATGTGTGAATACTAGAGGAGACACATTGAGAAGTAGAAAGCAATCAAAATAGTGCTGTGCATTTGTGACTGACATCCTAGCACTTTTAATATGGAGCAGTATTTTTCATTCCAAGAGGTAAATTATGACATTCTTGCTAAAAGCTAGAAGCAGCTAAAGAAAATTTGTTTCTTAAATGCAGGACAGATGAAATTTCACTGAAAAGCTAAATCTGAGCAAATGAACTCATATGGGCTGCAATCTTAATGTATTGATAAACCAAACTGAAAATCTGGATGGCCATGAGTGAACTGAAGCATGTTAGAGCACATTTGCTTCCTGTTTTTTCTCTGTACCCGATTTTCCTCAAACACCCCCACCCCCAAACACTGGGTCTCATCCTGAAGTGTAGCTGAAACACCTCTAGAGTGACTCTTTGCATGTGGAAGCTCCTAATATAGACATAGCTGATAAAGTGGTGAAGAGAATGTTTGTCCTGGGAAAATATTCCAGGCACATTTCAACCCAACCTTTGCTTCAAGGTGACTGTTTAAACCTGGAGATGGAAATTTGTTGATGATGTTCCAGGTTAGAGCTGAAAGATTAGCATCAGGTTTCTCAGTTTGTTGTGAGAAGTTTTTTACTTTCTTCCATCTAAAGCATAGGTGAGCATGTGGGAATGGAAAAACAATGACAATAATTGTGTGTCTTTGGCTTTCAAAAAACTTTTATGTAGGTGATAATATACAGGTGATAATAATTTGGTTTACATCATTGTTGCAAAAGATGCATTTGCTTTATTTTGCTCCTCCAAAAAACCAAATATTTGGCTAAAAAATGGCCATCTAAAACTATGGCATATGGGTTTAACCTGTGCTACCTCATGGCGGGTTGTTTTTGTTCCCTGCAGTCACTGTGTTTCATTCAGGAAGGAAAGTATTTCAGTCATCTCAATGAATACAATAAGGAAGATTATGGACTTGCTTTAGTTTTTTCTTGAAAATAGTGGATGAGATACTTCTGACAGCAACTGCTAGATCTGCCACACCCAACTGTGTTGGAAAAGAGTCAAAAAGGAATGAGATAATAACACACAAAGTACTTAGTGTACAGCTTTTGTAAGAACAAGCATAACTCCTTTAAGGGCCCTGTTCTTTAGGAAGTGTTGCCTTTGTCTTCTGTCAGCTATCCATGGGATTTAGTATCTGGGGAAATGTCAGCACGTGGTCTACAGGACAGTCATGCAGGGGGTCACCTCCTACTCCACACCCCTGAAAATGCAAATGGTGGCAAAAGGGAGTGATGGAGTCTACAGGCAGGTTTTGTTGGAGCTGATTTGTGCCTGGGGCAGCTATTTGAAATGAGAGAGCAAGCTTGACTTGGGCTTAAAAAAAGTCTGCAGAAGGATAGGCACATCACGAAGGGAGTCTAGGGAGTTATAGACTCTTATCTTTTATTACCAAAAAATACTGAGACAAATAATGAAACAAGGAATTTATAAACCCCTACAAGTATAGACTCATTAAAGACAAATTGTGTCAAGGAGTTTCATTCATGAAGGAGGTTTTGTGCTAGGAATGATGCTTGATTTTACATCTTTTTACACTTGCTTTCGTCATTAGTGATTCTTCACCAGAAGAGGAGAATAAATTTTCATTGGTGTCCATGATGAAGAAATAGGGAGAATGACTTATATTTACAGATGACACTAGAAAATAGCATTAGAATTCAAAGTATTCCTGGTAAACTTGAGAAAAAAATTGGAAAAAGGTGCTATACAATAAAGACCAATGCCAGGTTGTGCCTTGAAGGTCAGCTTTCTGGTATATTTACCATGTGTTCATCAGCCAGAGTATTTCTTTTAATCCTCATGCTACACGAACAATACAGGACAATTGGAGAAGATATAAAAATGAACAGCAAGAATAGTCCATCTCCTGAAACGTGTGACCTACAAGGAAATCTTGAAGGATCAGTTGTTTAGTGAGGAAGGAAATGAGAGAGGTAGCAATCAGTTTTGAAAACCAGAAGAAAGAAGAAAAAAATAATCTCTTCTCTGTGTTCTTGATTGTTAGGATAAGAAATAATAGACTCTGATGTAGAATAAATAATAATGATAAAAAACTCTTTAATTAAGAAGCTTACACAAAACCCTAAATAATTTCCAACAGGGCATGTATCTTATGCCTTATATAAAGCCATTACTTGAGATTTTTCAGATCAGCTTTTAGGAATAGCAGCAGTTCTACAGCATTTGGAGCAGGTGAATAGAGTAGATGGTGTCTTTAAACCTATTCCTTTCCTGGTTTCTGTGGTTATGTGATACAGCTTTTGATAGACAAATCAGAAGTTGCTACTTATAGAAGTACTAGTCTTGAATTCAAGAACTGTTTTTTGTGCTTCCTGTGTCCCTTTGGTTAGAAATTACTGTTTCTGTCTTGCTCTGGCTGGGGACAAACATGCCAATATTTAGCTTGTATTAACTGTTGGTAAAACCAAGAACCCGTAGCCTGGCATGGCTGTGTTCCTTCTGACTCACCATTATCAGGGCCTTATGTGCACTAATAAGCCATAAACCTCCTGAGCAGCCTCACCTGAAGCTTACACCCACACTTGTGGCTCTAGGAGCTCTGTATAAAATCAGCCCCAAGCATCCTCTCCCTGTCTGAGCTTGGGTACAGCCTTGCTTTGGCCTCTCTACAGAGCCCTCTGGGCTGGGGAACCACATTTCATAGCACAAATAAGTATTCTGGATGAATATCAGGACAGCAATAATTTCTGTTTAGACAGGCAATGCACATATGTGGTTTTGATTCCCCTCTTCTAAGTGTAAACCTCTGAAGTACTCATTTTTATGTGACAATTTTGACCTTTTGCTTATGCCGTGCCCATCATGAGACTCCTGAAGTATTTCACAAAATGAAGGAGGCAAAAGGGGGCACCAAATAAAAATCTTAACATGGAGGATGTATTTTAGATTATAAATTTCCCAATCATGTCAGGACTTCAAAAATGCTTCTTTTTCTACAAATGACATCAGCTTGGAAATAACCTGTGACTTCTCTGGATAGAAGATATTAGTACAGACTCTTGATCATAGTATTAATCAGATTTTTCACTTCTGTTATGCATAAACTTGGTAGTACAAAGTAAAAAACTTTGAACTACAAGATTAAATAACAGGTTATGTATATAAGGGAGACACCTACATTAGCATTTAAAAGCATAGGCATTAACTTCCTGAGGGAAAATAGAAAAACTACAAACAACCAATGAAGCAATGTAGTTGTATTGTGAATTTTAGTGTAGCAGTTTCCAAGATCCTTATTTAACTTGGATGCATATACTTACTATTTTTTTACTCTTTAAATATTGTTTGTGCTGAAACTAAAACAATTAACACTGACATCTAGTAGACATGTAATGTTAATATACTTATTTTTTTACAGAAGAGTTGAAGAAATTAGGAACAGAAATTATGAAAAAATCCTAACTCTTTCTACACCCAAATGTTCCCTTTCCACATCAGTCTTGGAAAATATTACTCAAGTTGTTTTCCTCCTCATAAGCTTTGGGTTTTTTCACTTATAACCTCCTGACTGTAAAAGAAACCAAATACTCACAGGAACTGAAAAGAAAAAAAACCAACCCCTTTGAAATTTATCAGCTCTCCTTCAAAGAATGAGGAAACAATGGAGAAACTAGGAAAAAGCTGTCTTTCTGTCTTTAAGGGTTTTCCTAGGAAAGTTGTATCAATCTTTATCAAGACAGAAAGTAGCAATATTTGGGTTTTAAGGTACATTTTAGTGCTGAACTACTTATTAGTGTTTGTTGAATTTTTGATGATCCTGGAATGACTAAAAGTACAGCATTAAGAAGCGTCTGGCACTTGTCAGAGCTCTTCCTCTCATAGCAAGCCGTTCATTTACAATCCATTTATAGTAAAAGGTTGCAGATACTTTTTTGATATTTCAGAAAGAATAAAATTGTAAAAAAAAATGTTCTATAAAATTTCAATGCAGCAGTAGAAATGATGTTCAAGAAGATGACACTGATTGCTGAGGAACAGTAACAAACAAATGGCAATGTTCTGATCAGTGAATAAATGTATTAGGTTTCATCAAGTATGGCTGTCTAAGAGACATCTCATTGCACTGAATAGGACTTTTTTAAACCTAATTTATTCATGTGGGTTTTTTTTTTTCTAAAAGTAATAGGTAAAGATAGTTCCTACCAGTGGTTGATTCAGCCTTACTTTCTTACAGACCTATATTAAGATGCAATTAAGTACCCTGTGGGTGTGACTGTATGACACACATTTTCTATCAATAAATGCTCACTGGGCTCTTGGACAACTATTACTGAGTAACTTTTAATTTGCTTTTCTTCCTGTCTCTTTAAAGAGAATAAAGAAGCAACTTGGTCCTACTATGCATTTCCATTAGGCAGCTGAGTAAGATGCCAGGCCCTGCTAAGTGCCCATTGTTAACTGTGGACTGTCACAGATATAAATCCACATTTCTGCAGTAACTCTTGGCTGAAGGAGGCACAGGAAGGTCTCTGGAATCTGCAAAATGAGCTGCATCCTGAGGATTCCCAAGCCCCTTATATCGCATATGACAAGGTGTGAGCAATGCATCCAGATCTCGTAGCCACAGTGAATCTTTTTCTTGTGCAGTCTAACTGGTAATGCTGTAACCTGCATCCCTAATATTCAGTATTCCTATATTCTCTAAACCCTAAGGATTTGTTTTTCTTCCTGTACTAATATCACCAGTGCTTTTCAACTGTATGTATTACTGATAATTTTTAAAGTACCATTAGCTAAATTGCTTTAAAGCATGTATGAGTATAAAAGTCCTCTGCAGAACTATACATATGCTCGTAGCTTCACTCCCTACACTAAAGATGAATAATCTAGGGGCAGCTCTGATTAATTTTTTTTGGGGAGAAAAGCCCTGTACCAAATATCATAGAGTCAAATTTTTGCTCATAGTGTAAAATTTTTAAAAAGCAGAAGCTGCTGCTTCTTGCTTGTGAAGGGTCACTTTCCAGCCCCTCTTAGGATTGTCCTTTCCATATACGGTGATTTATCTTCTTCCTCATCTTCAATAATTCAACAGTACCGTTTCTTTCCAAGTTTAGTATTCCCCTTTAGTGTCTGAATATTAAAATAGAATTCTTGTGCTCAGGTAATTCTCTGTTTATAGTCTCTGATATATCCTCTCCCCAGAATTTTTAAATGGATTCAGTTTTGATGATTTTTCTTACTGAGAAATCCCTCAAGTAGAAAAATATTGCTTTTTCACAATTTAAAAATGGGACCTCCCTTTTAGCAAAAACCTTTTGTGTTGGCAGTTTTGTTGCATATAGCAAGTCATCACCTATTATCAAAAAAATCCTCACAATTTTAGTCATAAACCTCAGTTTATTTTCTTATCATTTTGCCTGTCTACGATCAGTAAAAACAAATTTTTGCAAGGTGGTCATCTTCCATCCAAAAGTTTTGTTTCAGATAATTATGGTAATAAGTGGCCACGAAGATGCATCCGTTGTATCTGAGGACAGCTTTAAGAGCTGAACCTGTGATAGCTGGTCTGAAAGTTTACATATGGATCATAGGGCTAGATTAACTTTGGAATGAGATGGATATTTCTGGTTAGTCCTTCACTGTTCTTTTGAATGTTCAGTAATCAGTGTAGGAAGGATTTCCCCTACAGTAATTAGTAATTTGGAAAAAGACAAAAGTGTCTCAACCACAGGAGCAACCTTTTCAATAAAATTTCCTTTAAAATGTTAAACAGTCTGTACAAGTGAGTAAAGATTTAATCATAAGTAAAGTATCACTAAAAGGCAGTTTGGGGAGCTGGATTGAAGCCAATCTACCACAAAAAAGCACACCACATATAGTCCTGGTATATGAAAGATTATTTTTAAACTTGACAGTCTTTTGCCTTTTTAATAAGCTGATGAATATTCAGTCTCAAAAAAAAATCAACTTCTAGTTTTATTAGTATACAAAAGTTCCCTTTACCACAATGCTACCATCTTTCTTGTTGCTCAACACAGACATGGTCATGTAAATACAAATTTCTACCTTTGGTTTACCTACTGCAATTGTCTTTGTATCTGAGCGATTACTGTTGTCTGCTTAAATATACACTAGCAACAGCCAAGTTTCCATAACAATAAAGCCCTACACTTAATTTTTTTGCTGATTGATGTCTGTAGTCTATCCCAGTAATAGGAGCTTTAAATTGTAACTATCTTGTGAGACAAAAAATGCTGAACCAAATGAAGAGATATATTTGGAATTCTTGTAGTTATGAGGTGTTGCTGGTAAGATACAATTGTGTGTTTGCTTTATTCTAGAGCTGAAGAAAAAAAATTTCCAATTTCATGGCAATATTACCATATAAATATGCTGATTCTTGAAAAGCTGTCAAAATTATCCAGTATTTGTAATTCAATCAGTGACTAGATTGAAGGGGATTACCTGAAATTTAAATACTAAAAATCAAATCTTTCTTATATAGAAAGGAACCTGCTGCAAAATCAAGATTCTTGAGCATAAAAGAATCAAAAACTAAGGTTTTCTCTGTGTGTGAACCCTTACTGCTGAGAAAGACCCTTATGCATATATTCTTTAAGGTATTCTGTTTATTTTTTTATTGTTTCAATTTTATGCTTACTTAGGGAGAAGCTATTTAATATTTTAATATCACAGTGTGATTCACTGAATATTTACTCTAATTTGCCTTCTTTGAAGACAAAATAATAACTTGTGATCTTGATTATTGAACTACGATAAATTTGTTTAGTATACTACATGTATAGAGATGTAAAAATATCAGCTTGTATTTTATAGAGGGGAAACTGAAGTACAATATGATTTTAGGTCCAAAGTGTTTCAGTTTTGGATGCCAACTTCAGGTTGTCTGGAGCTTGATTTTTATCCAGGCATTTAATGAGAAACTTATAATTACTAGATACCTGAGAAAATAATTTTAAAATTTTCTGATCAGCTGATGAGTCTCTGTGACAGAGGCAGGGATAAATGTGATTCAGTGGGATAGATTTCAGCTGCCTTATTTGGAAGGCCACCTTGATTAGAATTTCAGTTTACATCTCCCAGTGTCAATGACAAATCAAACCAAGGTGTTATGAGCAAGTGCTTATTTTGCTGCAAAGCAGTGATGTGTTCCAAGAAATTATTTGTACTCTATACTGAGAGAGGTAGAAATCTGTACAACATGTGATAGTATAATTAAGATCTTTACAATGCATTCAACCAGGAGTAAGAAATAAATGTGACAGATACCACTTTAATCCTCACATTTCTTAATTTTAGTGTAATTACTTTGACAGCAGTCACTTAAAAATATGCAATTACGCATAATTTTCAAGGTCTTAAATCACAAGACAAAGAGCTAAAAAAGAAAATTAGAGCCTATAACAACATACAACTATGAGGCTGGTTGCTCTTAAATCAATAACTCATACTTCTGGCATTTAAATTAAAAGCAACTGATAAAACTGACACTTATTCTCTGTGTACTGCTACTAAAGTGGTGCTAAAACTTTCATTTGGCCAGTGGATTTCACACTTTCTCTCTAATATTAGAAGAACTTAACCTGGGAAATCAGCCACTGATAAAGGACTTAGAGTATTTTAATATGTTACTAATTTTAGATTTTTTTTTCATGTTGATGTTCTTGGAAATTGTTTAGCATTTCTCTCTGTTTTCTCCAAAAGGAAAAAGAGGCAGTTTCGGGGTTTCTTTCATCTTTAACATGTTTTTCACAGAGGCATGTACAGCTTTTCAGTGGTTCAACAGATGGTCAATTCCCAAAAGAAACCACTGACAGGTTTCCTGTCAGACATGGAGGAAACTGCCAGCATCCCCTCCCAAAACATCACTTCCATGATGGAAAACTAGTACATGAATGAAGCCAGCAGTTTCCATTCATACAGAATTGATCAGCTGGTGGCTTTTGATGACATGTGATTAAGGCTTTCTAATATTAAACCAAGTGTGACCACAATGAGCTGAACAAACCAGCAGAATTGATATTTTTGTTGCAATGTTTTGCTTTCCAATTGGGAAACCAAGCTCAGTATTTCCTTTCAGACTGAATCTACCTGAACGGAAACATGGTGTTTTGTTGAACTGAGTTTGCATTCAGGCCAGATTGTCTGAGTTGATGTGGTAGCTCCCAGAAGCAGCAGTTGTGGGGAAAGTAATAATATGTCTTGATTCTCTTAGGAAGAAGTGAAATCTCTGAGGAAGAAGTGAAATTGAAATAAGTAAGGATGACCATGTACTTTATCTTCTGGCATTTTCAGGTCCAACTAAGAATCACAGCTATTTAAATGCATACATTTTGAATGGTACATATATGTACAAGTGTATGCATTTCTAGGAGAAAAATATCTTAAAATACTTTTACATATAGGTAAATATAAATCTATATAAATCTATCCTGTTATACTTGCAGTTCTATAAATGTAATAAAATGTATTTTTCTTTCCTTTGAGAAAGCATGGCTGGAGCCCAGAGGGGTCTGCAAAGTAAGAAGCTCTTTCTCTTTCCAGATATGTTGTCCTGATACATAGTGTTTGATATTTTGATACATGGCTATGCTTTATCTGAACTGTTCATGTGTATACAACTAAAACTGGCAATCCTGTGCAACAGATAGGGATTTGGAGAGCTAATACTGGAACTTAGTTGAAGTCTAGAAATGGATGAGTTTATGTTCTTAGGTCTCTGTGCAACACAGCCACAAGATGGCAGGAGCACAACATCAGTTTCTTTTCACAGACCTTCCATCCGATTTTCCTAGTTTTCTTGAATTGCATTGCACTTTACATAGTTTTGATGGTTTTAAAAGCCAACTCAGTTCAACAGCAAGTAGTTTTAAAGGTTTCAGATCTGTTACTATGTATGCCAGAATCCAGAGTAAATGCAATTGTAACATTAAAAGCTTAAGTGTTGTACTAATGGAAGAATGAGCCATCAAATCCATAATATTTTCTTTATTTAGAAAATAAATTGTACCTCCATAATATTTTTAATTCCTTAGGAAATTAACCTGTTCGTTCTTGATCAAGTGAATGATGTTAAAAACTTAATGGAATGAAAAAGTCTCACAATCTATTCCTCACATTTGAATTTTGAAAAAAAATGCAAACAGCACCTTAACCAAGTTAACAAGAGACTACTATAATCTTGTACTACTGGAGGGAAGTGCACCAGGTGCAAAGCTATCAGAGTCTCACACAGAGCTAGTGCAGATACAGAATGTTGCCCACAATTTGATAGGTGTAAACATTTTTTGAAGGTTTCAGCAAAGCAAGATTAACTTTAAAACTCCTCACACTCTTAAAAATATTAAGCAGCTGTCTATGAGGCCCCTGTAGCATATCTGTGATTTGAAGAACTGTTGAAAATAGGAAGGGATCCTTCAGGATCAACAATTTTCACCATCTCTAGGAAATGGTCTCACATTTCACCATATGATTAGCCTAGATGATGGTCATTGTACAAGTACCTAGCAGAACTCTATTATGGGCCCTTCAGTTTAGGAAGGACATTGACGTTCTTGAGCACGTCCAGAAGAGGGCAACTAGGTTGGTGAGGAACAACTGAGGGAGTTGGGGTTGTTTAGCCTGGAGAAAAGAGACTCAGGGGTCACCTTATTGCTCTCTACAGCTTCCTGAAAGGTGGTTGTAGTCAGGTGGGAATTGGTCTCTTTCTCCAGGCAGCAACTGACAGAACAAGAAGACACAGTCTCAAGCTGCATCAAGGGAAATATAGGTTGGATATTATGAAAAGGTTTTTCATGGAAAGAGTAAAAAAGTTCTGGAATGGTCTGCCCGGGGAGGTGGTAGAGTCAATCATACCTGTATGTATTTAAAAAAACCATGGATATGTCACTCGATGCCATAGTTTAGTTGAGGTGTTGGGGCATGGGTTGGATTTGATGATCTTGAAGGTCTCTTCCCACCTAGTAATTCTGTAAAGTAATTTTACATGCACAAATATGGTTCCTTCACTGCAGACCATGAATGCAAGAAGCACATTGGCAGCTTACCATTTGCTGAAACTACTGGACTGAGAGAAACATCCTTGTCTTCTCCTTTCTCCTCAGAGCTTCTCAGAAGATGTGGACTGGTGGGGGGAGCCTGATGAATCTGTCCTGAAGGGCTGTGCTGTCTGTTGGAGAGAGTGATGTTCTTTACAATGCTGCAATTCAGTACTCCCTGCAGCAAAAAACCTTTGCTCAGGCATTGAGCAGCAAGACAAAGTCAGGGTGATTTCCCACCCACCCATGGTATGTGTAAGCAGGGACTGCATCTAAAATCTGACTTTTTCTGGTATTAAGATCTTGTTTTCAGTTTCTTAGAAGGTTTCACAGCTTAAAATGTTCTTTATGAAAATGACCATGCAGGATGTCATTATTTTATTTGTGTAAGAGGTACAACTCCACAGTTAGACAATTTCCCACAATGTAAATAGGGGGAAGTACACTTGACATTTTAAAAGATTTTAAATGTTTCACTGAGATGAACTGGCACTTCTGTGTTTGGAAACATGTCTTGCGGGACTTTTTTTCTGAATAAGGGCCTTTTAATTATGAAAAGGAGATGACAATTGATTAAATTATGCATAACTAAGTGATCCATATATATAGAAAAACACCTGGTAAACCAGATTGACTACATCTACTTCCTCTTAGTGTTATATAGGCTGGTAGCTTCTGCTACTGGCTGGAAAGGAGATCACTCCTTGCTAGCAGCAATCCTCAAGGAGTGACACTGAAGGATCTGTAAATCTAGATTCTAAATTATCTCCTCCCTTGTCTTTTACCCTGCTCCCCTCACACATTTTTCTGCCCCTCTGTTCCTCTGTGTCCTGTTTCTGTTTTGAGAGGGCCAGCAAAATTAAACTTCTATTTCTGAGAAGCTATGAACTAGCTCAGGGTAGTACACCCAGATGGAAAATCAGGGGATTGCTTTAACATGCAACATCTGAGGAAGCTCTGTTTAACAGAGGTCTGAGAGAAGTTAAAGTGCTAGGATAATCAGTGTAACACCTACAGATAGCACAACTTCCTATAGCAAACACATAACTAATTTGACAGAAAATTAACTTTTATATTTATAAACTCTTAGAGGCCTCACACAGTAGCTTTTTTTTTGACTTTTGATTCAACTAAGGCATGTGCATGTACATAAAATTTTTGTGTTTTTCTACTGCAATCTATTTATCTAGCTGTCTAGTTCTCTTGACATGAATTATAATCTATTATAATACAAACCCACAGCTTTGTATTTCTTAGTAAAGTAGAAAATATAAGTGGTAATTTTGCCAGCAGAGAAAATCTATTTGACAATTTTCTCTTGATGGCAGTTGCTTCTTGAATTTTTATCTTCTTTAACATAATGTGGGATGCTAAAATACTCACTTACCCAGAGGGATCATAATCCATTTTAGCTGTTCAAACAGCATTAAAGGACTTTTGATTTCAGAGCCTTCTCATTGTACTGGACTTTTTTTTTTTTTTACTGCAGCCTCATTCTAGTCCATTTTATACCCGCTCTCTGTTGTAATCTCATATTACTTACAAGTGTTGCATATAATCATCTGCAATTTGTATTGTTACATTTATTTAACATATTTTAGAGCCAATATAGATAAATACTAAAGAAAAAGCAAAAATTGACCCGCTCCCTTCTGTCCTCATGTCAATCACTTATCCTCTAATGCTTCAAAAAGTAAAAAAGTTTGGAAATTGGGGGATTGACCTTTTCACCTTATCAAATGAAGGCTACTGTTTGCGAAACCTGTAGTGTGAACTGGCTCTTTACTTGAACTCCCGTTGTATTGTGTTGTTTACATTGTTCTGTTTCCTTAAATGGTTTGGCCCTGTACCCCCAAGCAAATGGTTCTGCCCTCCCTTACCCCCTCCCATTTAAATGTCAATCTGGTTTCTCCTCCACCCCTACCCATCGAAATCTGCCGACTCATTCCCTTAACCCCACCCCAGGCTTGTCACAGTCCTTCCCCTCCATCCAGAAAGTTCCATCAGGGCTATCAAGTGATAGGTCGGGCATTGGGGTCCCCCCGCCTCCACTCCCCCTATAGGTGCCTGTTCCTGTCCATTTTCCCTGTTGCCACTCCCCTCTCCCTCCCCACTGGTCTGTGAGAAGACACGCCCCTGTTTCCACCCCCATTTAAATGTTACTGCACAGCTCAGTTTGGGGCTCTTGTTGGTTGTTCTCTCCTGGGCTAAGGAGCTCATCAGAGCTTTCCTAAACCTGGACTTTGAACCCCAGAGTCAGCTCCTTTCTTCTGTCTTCTCTGTCCAAGTCTCTCCCGTGGTCAAGGGCCAAACCCAAAGCTGCCTCCTCCTCCTGGAAGTGTCGGAGCAAGCTGGGAACCCTCCAAGTGATCAGCTGGAGTGAACATGGCAGCAAACTCCCAGAGCTATTTATGCAATATATACCCGTGGTGTAGCTGCTGCAGGCATCTCAATTGCATTATTTGGAGTAGGTGGCCTAGAAGGAATCCTATTAGAGACACACATATCTGTGAACAAATATGTTTGAACTTGTAATATTACTAAGAATTTGAAGGCAGGAAGAGATAGTGTATACTTTTACTGCCTGCAGTGTAGCTATAATCCCAAAAAGCATACAGAAGACTATATAGCATTAGCTGTAAAATGGAATTATTTCCATCATTGAACAGGATAACATACCAGGCACTATTCTTTGCATCTTTTCCTTGGTTTGTCATGTCATGCTTTGGTTTGTCATGTCATGCTTTGATAAGTCTCCAGAATTACAATGTATCTTGTGTAAGTGTGTGTGTGTGAAGAATTTAAAATAATTTGAATTTAGTTTTCTGAAAGATTACATTTTTTTTGTGACATTTGACCAAATGGAATAGTAAATACAGAATTACTGAAAAACAATTTTTCTCAGCACATCCTTAATCCTTAAGGAGTTTGTGCTAAATACAAGGTTTCTTTCTGCTGCCTTTGCTTATGAAACCAGATGAAAATGTTTGTAAAGACATGAAGATATATAGGGAGATAAAATTCAGACATTTTAGGAATTTGTCTATTTTATGAAGCTTGGGAAAGGCAATGTCAACTGTGGTGTCCTATGAAGGAAATCTCCAGGAAAAAGAGGACATACCTGTAATCTTTCACATTTAGTGACAACCTTCCCATAACACTGCCCTTTACATTGAAAATTCTTCTTTCCATAGGAAGTATGAAAATACTGCACTCTGCTGGTCTAGCCTGTGTGCATCCTCTGGACTGAGGATCTCGAGTGCTTTACCCTGGAAAAGAGCCTGAAAAGTGTGAGTTTACAAGTCCTTAGTTATGGAACAGCCAAAATGCCATCGTATTGAACCATTGTTTTTGTAGATGATTTTGGAGAACAGTAGGCAGTAACAGGAGTTAGGAATGGTTAATTTAAAAATAATCTCTAAGATATCGGGCTTTTATTAAAAAAAAATGGCTTGTAAGCTGCACTGAGGAATTTGTCCATGTCATAGAAGAGTACTGATGAGTAATTGAATATATACTTTTATTTGTGTTTGACTTTTAAAAAGAAAAGAAAAAGACTCCTGCACAAGCTATTAAGAAGATAAGCCCTTGGTTGTTAGGTAAATTAAATGAAATAACATCTGTATGTGATCTTCACAGTTAGAACTAAATATTAGACATCAACCCATTTATTGTCCCTTTGGTATCTAGCTTGTAAAATATTTTTCATTAAACAAATGGAAACAGTTTATGAGAACAATCAGATTGCAAGAAGCTTTTGTCTCAGTTTTCCATTGAACAAATCTGTGGGTTTTCATTAAAAATGCTTTTGTCCTAGTTATTAATAAAAATATCTCTGTTGTTATTACCATAATTTTCCAGTCTTCATAGTCAGAAATAAATATCATGGTGACTGACAAGAAACCATTTTACCCTTTAACTTTTGCTGAAAAAAATAGAAATTAGGTTTCACTGATGAGCTGGACTCCATCATGGTAATGAGAGAAAACAATGCTCTAATAAGGGTTATTCACATAAACCTTTACATGTATCAACATACATTTTTCAGGTATACATTTTCAGAGCATAATACTGAGGGCTAAAACCTTACCATTAACATGAAACCCTGCATTTTCCTTATTAGGAATATATATGATGTATGATACAGGATCATATTTAGAAACATTTCTAAAAGAGAAATGAAATGTTTACTTTTGTGTACTCAGATTTAGTATAGAAATGGATGGTACTTAGCAAAGGTTTAGATTTTTTAATGGTGTTTTTTTGGTTGTTTTTCAACAGGGAAATGTTTTAACTGTGTTACTTGGGAGTACAGCTAGACCAAAACATTAATTTCTTGATCAGTGAATGTTTTCTTATAACCTTTATCCATCCCAAAAACCCCTGTGCCTCAAATTACAAGGAAGATTCATAGCCCTCATTCAAAAACCTCCCATAACCTCAATCTCATCTGTAGTAGTGTTAATGATGTTGTGATTAATTTGAAACATAATATTGCAATATAAATATTTTTTTACATTATAGGCATTAGTTCAGAGTTGTCATTTAGATACCATGTATGTAGACACTTGAGAAAGCCATAACTTCCCTCTTTGTGTGGTGAGGGTGTGCCATGGAAGTTCCTCTAGCAGTCCAGAATGCAGAAGGAATGGGCAACTGGAGCTGTGACTGTTAGGGTGCTTTCACTGCATCTGTAACAGGACCAAGCTGATGCAGCCCTTAAGGCCAACAATTAGAAATTGAGAACTTGAGACCTCAAGTGCAAATAATCGGAATTGCTAATAATCAGAATAATAGGAATTGCTAATGTTATAGGTAAAAACGATCAAGCCAAATTAATAATTGATAAGATAGATTTTTTATTCCACGACCGAGATTTGGTCTAAGATAGCCACAATGAAAAAAAAGCAGTGCCAAGCCTGGGATTGGCCCTGGGTGAAACACAGGTCCGACCTCTACAGCATTGGATCTCCTATGTTCACCCTGACTGTTCTGTCCAAGCAGTTCTTGTACTGTCTGTTTTGCCTGAGGCAGGGTTTCTTTTCTTCTTTTCAGAGGTTCACATATCCATGCAGTTTCTTTGCACAGACCTGAACAAAACAAAAATATAAGGAAATATTTCAAAATGTGCCACTTCATTTCCCCACCCCCCCTTATGTCACCTCAAAGGGGAACGAGGCAATGACATTATAAAGAAAATGTTACCTCAGTAGCCTCATATGCCATTCAAATTTTAGATGCTCATTTTCAGGCCTTTGTAGATTTTGATTTAATTAGTTGCTTGGAAGTATTAGTAATCTGCTTCTTCCTTGAAACCCATATGTTCTACTTAAAGAAGCTTTATTTTCACGGGACTGTTGTATAGAGTGCCTCAAAAGTGCCTTGTCTCTAATGGGAAATAAAACATGAAGATTAGCAAAACATAATTTCCTCCAAATTTTAATGTTAAATGTATTCCTTACTACAATTAATTATAGCCAGCACATGTAAAAAGCAAAAAAAAACAAAACTCAGACACCATAATTTTCTGTGTCTTCCAAGGTCACAAACAAGTTCTTCTATTGTATCTTTATCTGACTGTTTTGATCAAGTTTATATGGGTTGTGAAACAAGGAAGAGGAAAGTTGTGATGGAAATGATATGTGGAAATTAGATAATTTTAGAAGGTGTAAGAGTAACAAAGGAAAGCAGTAAGTCATTGTTATTTTGTGGGCTTGAGGCAATAGGTAGAATGGTTTACTCTCTGAAAAGCTGTAGAGACCATTTGTTGCTGATTTTTATGTTGGACTTTTTTAAGGCCAGGTTGCTGGATGTTTCTTGTTCCATAATCTTTCATCATCCATCGGCCTTTCAGACCATGGTATTCTAGCTTGGCAGTTCGGAAAAAAATGCTGGAAATTTCCTAACTGCTATATTTCTGTCTATGGTAAAGTAATATTTAGAATGGAGAGGTGGCTGAGATGTGTCCAAGATTGAGAGGCAAGAGGTTTTCTATTGCCATCTGTGTAGCAGTTGTTCTCTGGGCAGTTTGCCTTATCTCCTGTGAATGGGCCCATCAATGTCTCCCACATGGCTCAGAGATAACTCCCTCCAGAGCCATTTCTGTTTAACAGGGGATCAAGGACCCACCCCTGACTCAGAATGACAGCAGCCCATGGTGAGATGCTCTGGCTAGGGGGGAGGAGCTAAGCATTCCCACCTAGGTATATTCTGGGATTTTTTAGGCAGAGAGGCAGCCTTCCCACAGGTTTCCAAGAGGATACAGCTGGGGTTTTCCACTAGACCAACACCTTTTCTACAGTACCACTGCCCCAACAGAACCACATTTTCCACTCCAAGAGGACTGCAGCCACTCCCAATTTGGACTGCTACCAACACGCTGGCCAAAGAGGTATCAGGTTGTATTCTGACTCTGTCAGTGGCTTTTCTTTTGTACTATTGCATGTACTTTGTTTCTTTTCCTTTTTCCCAATAAATTGGAGTCTCTCACTTGTTTTGCTTTCAAACCAGAACAGATGTTAATCTCCAAAGTGAGATTATCATGTACCACACATCTGCGGCACATGATATGATTCCTTAACCAAAGATTATGGATGGCACAGAAGAAGATGAGCCATCTTCTTTTGGTAATGCACATTCCTCCAAAATGAATGTGCAGTGTCAATCTCCTGTAGGTTTTCACCTCGTGGGGGATCAGTTTGGCTAGCTCTGGACCCTGGTGACCGACAAGGACTAAAGCAAAAGACGAGAGGAGCTCTTTCTTCTCAGGACCAAAGTCCCACAGCTTTAATGTAGAACAACTCCGGGAAAGAACAAAGAGTCCGGGCACATCTGGGAGAGGAAAGAGTGTGGGTACCTTGTGGTGGGAGATTTTTAAACCTAGGGGAGAGAGGCAGAGGAAAGGAACTACAGCCAATGGGATACAACTGATGGGAGGGGTGAAGGGAGGAACCAGCCCAGGGGAAACCAACACCACAGGACTTGGGAGAGGTACTGAACAAACCATGTGATACAAAATGAACCACTCAGTGCAATATAAGAACCACCCAGTGCAAAATAATAACTAAATAAACTACTCAGTGCAATACAACATTCTCCCTCTCTGTTTCTCTGCATATCTCTCTCTCTCAAATGAACAGTGAAACATTTTTAGCAGTAATAATTTTCTGTCCCTTCAAAAGACCTTTTTCATTATAAGCTCTGAAGATAATGACTAAAATAAGAAGGTAATTTGTGACCACATAGAGTCAAAACCATCCAAACAATAATCCAGTGTCCCATTATGTTACTATGGAGTTGAACTCAATAGCCACAGATTTAACGTAAAACCTATGAAACAGGTATGTTTACCACATATATCTCACAGCAAGTATTTTGAAAGTATTTTGCTTAAAGCCCCCAACTTAAATTCTGAAAAAAAAAGATTTAAGTCATTAAATAAATAAAGAAAGAAATTCAAGCAAATTCAGAACTCAGCACTTTCTCCAAATATTTTCCAGTTCTTGGGGAAAATTTAGTAACTTCTCTGAGAAATCACATTTGCCATTCTCTTGATCCCATTAGACAGTTATGTCCCCAGAAATTACATCCCCTTTCTAAACACATTTCTGGGAGCTGCAGGTCTGGGAGTCTGATTGTTGATTGCTACAGGCTGTACATTATTTATTTTCATGTAGTAAGGACTCCAAAGTTTTCGCACTGTTTTTCTTTCCCTTATTCTTGTGGAAACATTCACTAGGTCAGCCACTGTGCCATAGTTCACAGCAGTGGGATTAGCTAAGAAGCCACATTTTATGAAATTTGCAACACCTGCACAGCTGTCAGAGAGCTTTCTTTAACTCACTGATAAATGTGTACAATTCTGCCTGTTGCAGAGAAAATATGTGTCTTTTCACATGTTTTTCAGGACTAGCATATGAGCTTTTATAATTTCATCTCTGAAGCTCCAGTATATTAGACATGGGCTTTGTATGCATTGCTCCTCTGCAATTCTGCTGACAGTGTCATTTGAGAGAAGCTCAGGGTCTCTTAACATTCTGTTTAAGTAGCTCTTGGATGAGGGTATCTCCTAAGAGCTCTTCAGGAGTGACATTTGCATTCATCATACTTCCTGCCCTTATCAGTTAGTCTTAGGAAAATAGTTCCTATTAATGATTTCTTCACTGTTTTTTCTGAAGTAACAGTGGAGATGAAGAGACAGTAGGATTTTTATGTAAAAGAGCTGAATTCCAGTGAGATAGCAGAGATCCTATGGGCAACATTATGCTAGATGGGCTTCTGACTACATTAGGTACTGATGAGTGTATGAGATGCTCAACACTCATCATGTTTAAATCTTTAGAGAGAAATTTATTGAGAATCCTCATTCTTGATCATATCCCTGGTTTTAGTGTTCCTTGATGACAGGCTTAATCTGTGATGCATAGTTATTCCTGCCAATAGAAGAATTTTGAGGTAATTAGTAGTATTTGAAATTGAGAAGAGACAACAAAAACCAGTACCATGCTGAATGCATAGGAAGTAAAATTATTTCTAACCACTTAAATAGATTTTTTTAATAAGGGCAGTAAACATATGACTCTCTTATGATGGGCTGGTGAGTCAGAAAACTGGATAGAGTCACCTATTTTCTGAACTTATCTGTATCAGCTTCTAATGTGTTAAATAACAGCTGAGGTTATGCTCTCTTCCCAAGTTTAACTTTTCTTTTCAAGCGGTTTTTCTTCAAGGTTTCTTCAATCAGGTTTAGCAAACTGTGTGTACTGACAGTTATGGTGACTGTACTGGTACTGATAATGATATTAATAGTAGTGTATATATAACGCTAGGATTTTTCCACCCTTTTCTGGGAAAGATTTCAATAAGGGATTATACATGAACCTGAGATATCATTCTGAAATATGTGTTTGAATATGTGCTAAACCTTATTTTGAGGAAGCAAAATAGATGTATGGAATTTTCATGAGGGTATATCCTGGTTTAGGGCAAAGTGGGCAGAAAAACCTCTAAAGGGGTTCTAGAAAGCAGATTCAAATGGTCACTCCCCCAGTTAGTTTGGAAAATATTTCTTTGGAGAAAAGTGTAAAAAACCTGTTTAATTAACAAGCAAAGCATTCACCAGCACAAAACCCAAAAAATATTAAATAACAATACCTCTTGCCAATCTGAAGGATGACAAACTCAGAAAGTCCTTTTTGTGTGTTTTAGCTTGACTCACTCAGTCTCTTATCAGTCCCTCCAGTGCTGGAAGTCCTGCAGCCCAGGCACGGCCTGGTGCACCACAGGTATGAGCTGACAATGCTCTTCTGGGTTTCAGTCCAGAGCAGGTTTAAACAGTTCCAAGAAAAAGAAAAACCACAGTCCAGAGAACTTTTCTGCCTCAGCTAGCTAAAACTAACTAAAAAGCAAAGGAAAGCTTTGTCCCCGTCTATCCATTCTGCAAACACCATCCAGGAGCAGGATGCAGGGTAGCAAGTGCAGCTTCTGATAAACTCTGCACTTCTTCTCTCCCCTCTTCGCTCTTGGAATCAGTCTTAAGGTGCAAAACTTAATATCCAGCATAAACAGAAGACACAACTGGGGATACAAGTATCATACAGCCAACCCAGTACAGGGTACTTAATTGGATGTACTGTTTTCATACATCTGTGATGCCTCATTCAGGATTTGAGGTTTTATCATGCAGACTTCAAAGAAAAATATATACAGAGTGAGCTCACTGACAAGCAGTGTCAGTTTTTTACTAAATCAGGATGTGTAGATACTGACCATAGATAGCTGGAATATCAATGAGTCTGATGAAAAGATTCAGAGGTGATGAGTGGATGTTTGTTCCCTGTTCCCATGCTTTTTTAAGGATGGCACGGGAATTAAGGATCTGCACAGGAATTGTGAAGATTAGACACACATTTTAAGGCAAGACTGTCTATTATCTAATCAGCTAGTAAAATCTAGCAAAGACTAGGAATTAAAGAAGGGGGTAAAGATCTTCCAGAAACACAAGCCTATAGCACAACACAAGCTACAAGTCACAACACTTCTTGATTTCTCATGAGTGCTCTTCAAGACTAGGACTGCAAAAATGATGGTAGCACCAAAACTTAGAAGACATGACCTGTCTTTATTTCAAGGTGTTATTGCTTTTATTAATAGCAGTTTGGCACCACATTTAGCAGAATAAATACCTTCCATTGTACCCATGGTACCTCTCTACCATACAACTCTACCATAACCAAAGACACACAGGACTTCAATATGTGTGTAATATTTGTGGTAATAAAGGAATTCTTTGCCTTTTAAAAGCCCATGCGTCTGATTTAACTGAGATATGAACTGACCTATATTATCCTTTTCCCCATTGTATTGGCATAATAGACATAAATATTTTAATCTTGCACTAATTGAAGCTGCTACCTTGGAGTGCTGAAGCAGCAGATGCACACTTGCTAACAATGAAAACACAGAATCGTTGGCAAACAAAATATAATCCATCATAAACAGTATAAAATGGAATATGCTTCCTTGATGTGTCACTTCCAATCACACACTAACTCATTTAGAATATGAATTTTCCTCAGGGCTTCTGCAATTTGTAAGACTTGTTGACTATTCATACACTGATAATGTCCATTCTTTCTTCTCTTTACAGAGTATTTAAATTAATAGCTAAATTAAGGTTAATTGAAAAGCTTCAGATTTATTATTTTAAAAGAGTATTCAGAAAAATATGCTGTTGTTTTTGACACAGAGTATATGTACATTAGCTACTTGCAACTACCCCAGCTGAAGAAGTAAACTGTGTATTTGTGAAAACATGTGCTTCTATCAACAGAAAACTGCATCTGATCTGAAAGTGAGTTGCCAGGAGAGCAACTAACAACTCAGCATTTTTATGCTGGGGAAATTCTGACACCCTGAAAATTCTTACATTGTGCTTCAGTACAGCCCAGCATCTGGAATTTACTTTGTGAGCAAAGAGCTGAAGAAAGTTTTGGGTTGGTATTGAAAAGCTTTATCTTCTGATTTTTCTGGGGGAAAATAGAAAACATATCTCTGACTTTAAAGATTTCCTTGCTTCCATCAGTAGGGGAAGGAGGTGGGAATGTCTGAAACTCTTATTCTGATTGGAGTCCCAATGCTGCTGGGATTTGTGGACTAGATGGGGCAGAGGTACAGATACTGAAACTGGGCTAGACTGTTTGGGTCCTGGCATCTTTAGTTGATCTAAGAAGCTTGGATTCATAACCAGTCTGGTAGGAGAGGGAGCAGAGATGTGTCAAAATCTTGAGATACTTTTCATAAGTCTTTATGGATGCCAATGATTTGCAAAACTTAATTTCCTTAGATTGGATTTTCCTTTATGTTCAGCTTTGACACAGGACTTGCAGATATACCTGCTGACTTTGGATTCACCCACTTATTTTTAACATACCTGCAGGAATTGGAGGGGAATTATCTCCTCTGTTTTGACACTTTTATGTTCCATTTTGAGTCATGCAAAATAGGTTTAAATTATTATGTACATGGAAATTCCTCATTTGGATGTATTTTGGGCCTGAGTTGCTCAACAATAACTGGTAAGGTAACATTGACGAGCTATTGTAATCTGAGGAATTAAATAAAATGCCTGTATGCAGCTATTCACTAAAGCCTCTTCCCATCTTTCTCCAGCTTCACAGCTTTGTGCCTTCACCTCCTTGGCCTGAGGGCATTGTGGAATCAGTCACATTGCATGTGCACCCAATAATTCTGTCTGTGCACATCAAGGTGCAGGAGGGTGAGAAGCCAAGCTACTCGGGAAAAATTTACCTTTGCCTCTTGTTCCCTCACTTGTGTTTGTTCTCATATATACTGTAAAGTCAACAGAGAATATGGGAGAAATGTATCTCTCCAAGCTTGCCTGTGGCTGATTATTTTCCTTACAAGACACTCTTCCTTGCACTCATATGTTAGTCACCTCAGGTTCCTGAAAAATGCCTGCTTTGTCTTCTGAGAGTACCTACAATTACATGCTGTCTAACCGAAATATCATCCTGCAATTTGACACAAATGCCCAGTGGACTATGTGTTAGGATTTACTATTGTGGCATAAAACCCCCAGTATCTTATAGCTGGAGATGTCTAGCAACATGAATGAAAACCTTTGTTCTTGGCTGAGATTCAGCATAATCTGCACAAAGTAACCTCCTGAACTTAAAAGGGTGCTGTTAGGACAACAGTGTTAAAAAGCATTAGTGTCTGGAAAATATTTAGTCCTAATTAAAGCTGAAGCACTGTACTTAGCTTGTTTGCTTATTTCTGGAAAGTTTTGCTGTTTTATTATTGATTTTGTATATGCAAAGACCATTTAGACAAGGACATTGAATTAGGTTTTATGCTCTCTTAAGACCTTCCACTGACTTGTGCAGTAATATATAGAATAATTGAAGTGAAGGAAGTAAAATGACAGTATCTTTAAAATGTTGACTTCTAGAGTCCTTTGTGCTAGGTCTATGATACTTTACTGGTTGCTAACAAGTGACTTAGGTATGTAGGTACTTGATTTCTTAAAAGATCTCAAAATGCTATAGGACACCCCTGGGAAAGCTCTGCAACACAAGCAAAAAGAACAAAACCCTTGTAGGATCCAGGCTTGATGAATAGATCATAAATACAGAATGTGAGAACTACATCTTGGTCTCCCTGCTTGCCTAGGAGGAAATAAAATTCAGATGACTTCCTAGAAATGCAGTCGTAGCAAGAATCTTCTACCCTTTTTATTGGTGGTGTGCCTCAGTACTTGAAATCAAGATTTCTTGGGCCACTTGTAGTTTTTGCCATGTCTTCCTCCCAGGGCAACCTTGAGTTCTGTGCTTTGGTGAGCCAGGTCTGCAGAGCTTCAGATGTGATGGGTGGGATGTATCCCTGTCCAAAACAGCCTGTTTACCATGGGTGAATGTGCACTCCTGGCTCCTGGGAATCTTCAAAGAGCAGCTGAATGTTCTCCTGCTCAATTGCTCAGTCTATTAAGCACCTGGATGACCATTGTAATTACAAAATAATCTGGTAAATTGAAATTGAAGCTTCTGTCTGAGTCTGTTGGTGTGTATTATTTGTGCATATTTAGGAATACAAAGCTGTGGAGTACCTGGCTTTTGGATCCCAGTAGGGATAAATTTGTGCTAAGCTGGTCAACTGAGGTACAACAGAGGCACTTGTAAATATTCATGGAAAGTGTACTTTTGGGTCTATGGGGAAGCATTAATGTGCACTGAATTAAGCTCTTTCTATGGAAAGTGGTAACTGAATAGTGAGGATTTTCATGATTGCAACTGTTATGTAGTTAAACTTTGCCAAGAATTTCTCAAACATGCATGCTTTTTCTGTTCTCGTAGCCATTGATTTTTCTAATGCAACTTCATAATCCAGTGTTGCTAGAGACAGTAGTGTTTTGAATGATGGTATCTGCACAAATTATATTCTTACACACTGTTGCTTTTCCAGGGCAATGGAGTGCCCACTTTTATGTGATGAAGGACCTGTAATTCATTGCCATTAGCTAGTAAATTTCTATTGTTTTGGTATTTGTTCTGCCCCTCTGTCATATTTTAGTTGATGAATGTCCTAATTTCCATTCTTAAAAACCTGCTGTCAGGTGATAGGTTATACAATTGTTAACTTGAATAGAACCTTCAAGGTTTTATATGGAAAAAAATTACTTTTGTAGTTTATATTTGCCTTGATTTTGGCAGCTAAGGTCTTTGGATGGATGGTCTGCTTTTTCTGTATCTCTTCAATGGCTCTCCTGGTTTTGGCACTGTTAGTTGTTACTTTTATGGTAAGTTTTCCCAGGTTTTACTTGCTTTGCTTTACTTTACTTTAGATGTCCTCTTACTTAACATTAATTTGATCAATGCATAATGTAATCCTGCCTTTGATGTCTCTCTATATTGCTTGTCTTCAAAATTCAATCTACTGACAATAAGAATTTTTGCTATTTTAGATCATTCTGATTGGGATTTAATTATCACCTTTCTGTTGTTTATTTTTTGTTAAGAATTATCTCTCTGTGCAGGACAAAAACATTTTTCATAATTTTCTTAGTTAAAACATTCTACTTTATTTTTTAACTTAGATGTAAAAGGCACCCTCCACAATTTTTAATAATAAACATAATTAATTATTATGCTTATAATCAAAGTTAGTATTCCAGACAGAATATTCCATGTCTCTTTAAGTTTGTTTGTGCTTTTATTGAACTCTGGTGCCAAGAGGGCAACATAGCTAGGGAGGAAGAGTCGGGAGGACAAGTCTGATGAGGTGTACCTGAGGGAGCTGGAGGTGTTTGACCTGGAGAAAAGGAGGCTCAAGGGATGCCTTATTGCTCACTACAACTACAAGAAGGTGTAACCAGGTGAGGTTTGGGCTCTTCTCCAAATTAGAAGTGATGGGACAAGAGAAAATGGCCTCAAGCTACACCAAGGGACGTTTAGTTCAGATATTAGGAAAAAATTGCCTCACTGAAAGGGTGGACAAGCACTGAATAGGTGCTTCAGGGAAATAGTGAAATAACTGTCCTTGGAAATGTTCAAAACCTGTGCTGCCTGGGGAAATGGCATAGTGGTGAACTCGGCAGTACTGAGTTAATGGTTGACTCCTTTATCTCAGAGGCCTTGTCTAGCCTAATGATTCAATGATGCTGCCTATTCTGGTGGCACCTTTTATCTTTTTGGTGGGCTGTGTTTCATAATACAATTAAGTCTTACTCCAAATTCAGATGTGTTTGGAAGGTTTTATTCAGTACTTGTGAATTGTCCGGTGACTGATTTACAATTGTAGGTATTTTTTTCTTACAGATATTTATGAAATATTTCATGCAGACTTCTTCGAAGACATATGCTGTTCTGTTTATTTTGCTGATATATGCTTTGAAGATATATGCTGTTCTGTTTACTTTAAATTATCCACCTGTTCAAACAACTTGTTCAGTCACTCTATCTTTCTCTGAGGCCCATGTTCCCATGTAGACCTCTGAAATTTGCTCCACAAATTTACTCAATCATTCTTTAGGTTTATGCATCTCTCATTTAAAGAGTGTCCCACCTGAAGCAAACTTAGGGTGAGGTAAGGTGTAATGGTGCTCCTGATGCTTTTCAAACTTAAATTATGATTTAGACTTAATTACAAATGAGATGAAGGACTAAAAACTTCTTTAATAAGAAGTTATTACCCTTATATGGGTAATAGTGAATTCACAGTGGCATGAAATGAAAAAAAGTCATAGTTTACAAAACCGAAATGAATATTATTAAGCTAAATTAACAAGGAATAGAAAAGCATTTCAGACTTAATCACACAGGATAAAGTAACAGAGATGATGATACTTGATTAAATTAATACATTTTTGCTTAATGAGTTGACAGTTCAATCTCCTCTGGCTTTTGATCTTCTCACCAAAAGGTGTGCAGTTGTTTAATCTCCTCGTCACAAGGGGCATAGTCCTTTATGCTGGGTCTTGGCTTTGGTACTGGTGTTGTGGGTGTTGTTATCTTGAATGATGGTGACTGCAAAGTGAAGGAAGTGGCAGGGCCCTTGGGTGCAGGGCTTGGGGGCAGTGAGAGGATGCTCCCACGTCACTTCTGGACAGATTCTGTCCCTTGTTCTGCCTTCAGGGGGTGGGGAGGGACACAGAGTGACGGAGAGACAGTAGCAACTCTGTTGTGTCTTGGCAGTTTTCACTCCTTGCTGCACTCTTAGGAACAAAAGGGTAAGGAAAGATTTGGGCAGCTTCACAGAAACTGAAAAACCCAGGAATTCACAGGAGCAGGGAACACAGATTTAGGGAATCGACATGCTGCATGTAATAGTCTATAACCATCCATAAGTACCCTCCAGGGCTTTACTGTCCATAAGCTGCAGCAGATGTCTAGGAAAGTTGACAAGAGTCTGTCTAATGGTCCTTTTGTAGGCAGACTACCTGCTTGTAGCTCTTAAAAACTCCCTCCTGTTATAAATGAAAGCTCCAATTTATTAATTCAAGAACATTTATTAAATGTTCCAAATAGAAATTTAGAGAACAACAATGAAAAGCCACTATAAAAAAGGGTCAGTGCCAAGCCTGGGTATCGGCGCTGGGTGAGACACAGGTTTGACTGCTGCAGCAGAGGGTCTCCTATGCTTCACACTGACTGTCCTGTCTGAACAATTTTTATATGATTTTTCTTGCCCGAGGCAAAGTCTCTTTTCTTCCTTTTCGGACTGCACATATTTATGTGGAGTTCTTTCTCTGTGGCAAAACATGTCCAGAGAGTGATGAACACCCGTAATCACGTTCCCGGAATTTGGTATTGAGATGTATCTCCCTGATGGCTCTGGCTATCTCAGTCTCGGATCTTTATTGTGTATTTATTGTCTGCACCTTCCTCAGACCACCTTGATGGATGATCCATCTCTGGGTTGGTCACGTTCATTTGCTTGTGATTGAAGTCCTCCCTCTCTTGTCCAGGTGGTTTTGACATTGTGTTGCAGTCCCCGTTGCTGGCTTGTGCATTTTAAAAACTTCTTATAAGAGTATATTTTAACAGTACATAATTATAAAAGAGACGACAATTTTATTTGCATGAATTATCATATACACATATAACATTTCCATGAAAAAAACGTTCATAAACGTCTCGCTGAGTGATGGTAGATGGTCAGTCCCATCACTCGGTACCAGTATGCTGGTGCTCTTACTGGGAATTCCCCTTCCCATAAGCTTTTTACCCCCATGTTCTTTTGAAGATGGGGGTCTCACAAGACTTACAGGGTGCCAGTCGTGCTGTCATCACTGGCTGCCCACATTCTTCACCATTTGTTGTAGCGACTGGGTTCGTTGTGTCCAGAGACAGGTGCAGCTGCCGGCACCAGGCATGAGAATACATGAGACAGGCCTTTGTTTCAGAAAGCTCAAGAATCCATTTATTACCCCCAGGGAGGAGGGGCGGGATGGGGAGGAAAAACCAGGCAAAGGAAGGATCATGGGGTTTTTACAGGGTATTGCATGGGTGGAGTTATGGTTTGGGTCAAGGGAGGAGTTATTAGCAACACAAGAGGGGTAGGATTAAATGCCTATCTCTTAGGAACATCTCTTAGGGGCATTTCTTTATGCCTCAACAACTCTTAAAATAAATAGTAAGAGTTAATTATTCAGACAAAAAGAAATTTACCTCAGTTATAACTGGTTTTGGCACATGAAGACAAAAATCTCAGGACAACGCATATTACATGTCTTTCTTCTCCCTTGTTTTAAAATCGCAAGGTTGGCTAATTGCACTTGTCTTTCTGTCTCTCTCATGGTTTAACTTGATCTCTTTATTGATGCTGTCTGTAGCAGCATCATATTTTCAGATGGTTTTTCAATTTGTGTTCATGTTCTGCTGTTATTATTGGAATTATTAGCAGTAGCATTAATTCTATGGCCCACCTCTATCAAGTATCTTCAGAGAATGTTACAGTTTTCTTTGGCAAGGCAGGTTGTCTGAATCCAGAGATAGTAAATTCCACCCTTTAGGAAATAATGTGTTTTTATGATACATAAGGAAACAAGCTTATCTTGAATTTATGAATTTGTTCTCCTATCCATTAGTATATTCAACAGTGAATCACAATATCCTCTACTTTCTTCCTATAATATACAGCATATTCTTCTGACACTAATTGCTTTTTGCTATATTTCATATAAATTTTCTTGAGAAGCCTTGGAGAAGGATGACTCAAAAACAATAAAGGACAGATAAATCCTATGTGTACAATAAGCATTCTCATCTTCTGAGAATATCTCAAAAGAATAAAAAAAAATTACTTGAGAACTGTGAAATGTGACAAAACAAGCATCTCCAGAAATGAATATTTGTCCTCAATATTTTTGAGGGATTGATTGCCTACTGCAATATCTCTACAAAGAAATACAAACTCTTTAAATTAGCTTCCTGTATTCCCTGTTAGGAATAAAAACTTGCTTTTGCTATAAAGGTGGTATTTTGCACCTTTGCAAAGAATGTCTGTCATTGGCTTTCTAGATGCATTCCTTATTTAGACTGTATGCTTTTCTTTTTCAGCAGGAAATTTGCTGTGAATCAATAAACTTTCTCTTCTTTGTAGCCAGCTTCCTTGCCCTCTTCCCTCCAACCTTTGGAACACATGGTAAATGGCTTGTACTTTGGTAAGTAACCTGCTATATAAATGTTTAATCACAGTTGTACAAAAAAATATAATGCATCTTTTTTTTGTTTGATCTTAAGTAAACCTTTTTTTTTTTCTGTTTCTGCCTCTAACTTTCTGCTAGACTGGCTTAATACATTGATCTATATAGTCGGATGAGATAGGAAACATATTTTAAATATGAAATCTTATATTCTGCTGAATGTAACAAACATCATTAAAAGAACACCAAATGTTCAGAATAGGTCATTTTAATCACACATTCATTGTGAATAGTTCTGCCAGGGATTCAAAAATTGCAGAATGCAGATATGAATCTTAGGAGAAGTTATCTTTCACTGTACAGGATGGTCATTAATCCCAGTATAATAATTAGGTACAGTGCATTATGTTCCTGGCTTTTTCTATGACATTGTATAACACACTCATTATGATTATCTTATATTTTCTGGAATATGGGAAATAGATTAGTAGAGAGTTTTTAGGGCCTGACAGAAGGCTCACATAGTATGCATCTGTATGCAAACCTAGAGATAAGAAATGTTGCCTTAGAAATACCATGGAATAGGACAAATATTGTTGAGAGAGAAATGGAGCTAGAAACAAGTTTCAAAGGATGGCCTTGCAAATAAGACTGGATACTTTAGAGAAATAGAACTATGAAAGATGCATTGTAGTGAGACCCATGAGGAGTAGTTTTAGATTATTTGCTTTAAGGTATCTACAGCATGGTGTGGCAGAAAGCCGATAGGCCAAGAAATGCTTACAGTGTATTGTAATTAGTGGCTTCTGATTGTGATGGTGTGAATTATGTTGTGTTGCCTCACCCTTCAGATGAGACTGAAATTGGCATAAAAGTTTTTCAAATGCCTCTCAGTTGCCCCATCTCTGGATGAGGAAAAGGATATTGTCCGACACTGGGAGTGTGTTTATTATAATATTCAGAAGCTATTATTGTATGCTGTAGTGTGATTCCTATAGCCTGGGAATTTAAAACATCCAGTGGTGAGCCAGAACTGTGCCAATGACTGTTGCAGTAGGAGAATAGAACTTTGATAGAAAATAACCCCCCTTGCTTTCCAGCTGATCCTCAGATTTCAGAGGTACTCGCTGCAGCTGAGCTGAATTTCCAATGCCAAACTTGTCACTATAAATATGGCTGCATTTAAGATTCCAGAAGAACCAACTGTGTGGGTTACACCCTGTCTGATCTCATTCATGATCACAGATTCACCAATAGTGTGGTTTATTGCAAGCAACAGATTAGAGATTCTTACTATTGCAGTGATAAATTGATCTAGATAATGTGATAAATGCACTAGATCTGCAAAATATCAGTGTCTAGCTCTCTGTAGAGGTGTTCCCCAAGTTAAAAGAGCACAAATCTTAACAAAGAGGTGTCCCTGTTTTGGCTCGGAGAGAGGAGCAAGTAAGACAACTTATCTGCAAAGGGATTGTATTCTCCTCCTCTACCAAGGAGGATTTCAAATGTCAGTTTATACTTTTGGGAGAAGTGGAGGTGAGACTGTAGTCAAATTTCCTGTTACTAATGTCATAAATGGGGCGCAGAATATGTATATG